>JASEVX010000097.1:0-367588 GCA_031761405.1 Serripes groenlandicus | reverse complement strand
GCAGTTCCGGAGGCGAAACGACGTACAGCGGAACAGAAAATAGCCCACCTCGATTTAATGCTTGGACAAATTGCGAACTACTGTCCTATCATTTCAAGAAGTACGATCATCAAGAACTCTACATCCCTAGTAAATGTATGGCAAGCTATTCGTCTTCATTATGGCTTTCAAAGCTCAGGGTCAAACTTTTTGAACTTCAATGACATTAAATTGGAACCCGACGAGCGCCCGGAGGATTTGTACCAGAGACTAATTAGTTTCGCAGAAGACAACCTTCTCAAGGCAGGTGGCAATATTACACATCATGGGGACCTCCCAACTGACGACGAAGATCTTACCCCATCGATGGAACATTTCATCATTCTGACGTGGCTTCGCTTAATTCATCCAGGTCTCCCGGCTCTTGTCAAACAGCGCTATGGAACAGACTTCCGATCGAAGACACTAGCTTCCTGCAAACCTGAGATCTCACGGGCGTTAGACAGCTTACTGGATGAAATTCAATCGCTCAACAAATCCAAGGTTCTGAGATCTACCTTCAAACCCAAATTACCTTCAAGTCCTAAACGAACGCCAATCTGCCCACTATGTAAACAAGCTGGCAGATCACGTTACCAACATTATTTAAGCAAGTGTAACTTTTTACCGGACTCTGATAAACAGTTATTAAATACCAGAGTGAGACAGACCACCGAAGATAACGATCACGTTGCGAACCGTTATTACGGAGAAATTGATGAAATGCAACACAAATATATATTTTTACTTTTATATTTATTCTATTATTATTTTGTTATATTTTTGCCCAGTAATTGGCTGCGGCTTTTAGACAACCAGCAAACAGATCAAACAAAAGGGGCTGCTCAAAATGTCAATAGCTAGCCCAACAAAAACCCAAATTAGGCATCGAAAACACAAATCAATAAATGGATTCAAAATGTTAATAGCAAGCCCAAATTAGGCTGCATCAAATACAACATTGCAACTAGCCTCCCCTGGGTATCAGAAGGAGACTGAAATGTCATATGTAACTTCATTAAACACTTTCAACTTCGCTGGCCGCCAAACGAACCTAACGTGGCCCGGTTTTACCAAGGCACAGTTCGCCGCCAACTAAATTGGCCTCCAGCGAAACAAACGCAGCCTGGGCTAAGGCAAAATATTTACATTATGCACAACACAATGTTTCAATACCAGCAGACAGCTAATTACTTCATTCCATACATTATGAACTAAAGCAAAAAGAAAAGCTTCAATACCAGGAGACAGCTGATTCAGAAATAATTCATTCCCAACACTAGCTAAATGTACCCCATCAGTTTCGTAAAGACTAGTAGTGACAATTGCCAAACATAGGTGTCTTATATAGCAACCCCCAGACTGAACTATTTTGTGAGCTGCAAAATTATTGAGTCTATTGCGACAGCGATTCATTGCATTCAAATCTGAGGAGTAACGCCACTGGGAACGAAGCAAAATCTGAGACCAAATTACCTTTGTTTGTGGGAATTTCCTTGTGATAAATTGCAAAAATTCAATGATGACAATACGCCATAATTTCAAAGCATGTTTCCCAATGTCGTTACCCCCACAGTGAAGAACCGTTTAATCTGGGACTGAGCCAACTTTTGCAAGAGATTCAAGTTTATTTCTCATTTTGTATAAACATAAACCGCTATACCCTTGCCACCATAGTTCTATATTAAGTCTGTTTAGTGACAGCTGTGCTCCTCCAGGCCGGGATGATCCAGCTTCAACGAATGCGTGTCTAACAATGGATGACCCAACAATCCAAACTTGCTTGATATCTACAATTTACTTAGTTCTTGTCTGTCCCAGGGCACCAATTCATGTTCATAAATACAGACAGATAATCAATCAAACTTTGAATTTATAACACAAAAGTCCTTGTAAAGAAAGTTATGTTTGGTGCCCTGTGACTTTTAAAGAGTACAATCTAATGTAAAGAGTTATTTTATTTTTTAATGATTAATCTACTATATTATTCCTAATGTATGACTTAAAAGCTGATGATCTCCAACGGCCCTAAATGAATGTGTCTTAAATCTGCTATAGTCAAGACCATTTAATCTAATGGCTTTACACAATACTGCCCCAAATTGGTAACTAGTTAATGGCTTTTTATCCCAGTGCAAAAGTAAGGGACCATTGCCTTTGGGCCAGACTAGTAAATATTCAGTAATATTTGCAACGGGACATAGGCCTTTTTCCCCTCCTTTAATCTTAATTGTTGTGCCTTCTCCGTACTAATCCGTTTTAGAAAATCGGATTTTAAGGAAAATATTTTTGTTTAACAGTTACATCATTATCACATAAAACACGTTACTATCCATAGTGGATAGCCGTATTTACCAAACCGATGATCCTGATGATCAATATGAGCACGCGACTGACGTCCCGCAGACACATTATCCCGCACTCCCATCTTCACGTAGAGTTAGTACTAGGAAATCACCTAGCTTTCTTGTTTCCACCAGTAGACGTGCAGGTTTTTTCTTGGGAATGGAGGTAACACCAACAGTGTTCCTCTTCGGAGGCATTGTTTCGCCGAATTTGGAGAATCAATTATGAAACAAGAAAAAAATAAAACCAAACATGAGATCAAACAAATATCAACAATGAAAACATGACAACTAATCCATCAAAACATACTCCTACGTGAAAACTTATCTTACCCCACCCACCAATTCACCTTGAGACAAAACTCCTTGCAATGATTCCGCTATTTAACCGAGTAATAAATTAGTAACTTTTATAATCAAACATTAACAGAGAATGAAAAGTAACGTATCTTATACGGCATTTGATCCAATAATATGTTTTTAAAACAATTTTAACAAAAATTGCAGCAGAAACAAATGTTTTACCTCGTGGGATTTGAAAATACGGTTAAAGTGTAGAAACAGCATCAGTCGTGAGAAATACCCGTGTGCAGACAAACACTCCCGAAGGCAGAGGCGGACCAAACTAACAATTGCCCGCAATAACACGTTACTATCCATAGTGGATAGCCGTATTTACCAAACCGATGATCCTGATGATCAATATGAGCACGCGACTGATGTCCGCAGACACATTATCCCGTGAATGACGTCCCGCAGACACATTATCCCGCACTCCCATCTTCACGTAGAGTTAGTTCTAGGAAATCGCCTACCATGAACGTTTTTCATAAGCATTACGCGTTAACTGTCACGCTCGATACTGGCGCAGAAATTAGCATTATCAAAAGTTCTGTTGCTAAACATATTGGAGCAACAATTCATTCAACCAGTCAAAATGCACTTCAAGCAGATGGGTCCACTCCGCTTAACATTACCGAGGAGACACATATCACGTTTTCACGGGGCACAACCCACTTCAAACTTGATGCGCTTGTAGTTGATAATCTCCATGTTGATGTCTTAGCCGGTGTTACATTTATGGCATACAATGATATCCCAGTTAGACCTTCGAAACATGAACTCACTACTATAGGTGACTTTGAGAAAATATGTTGCTTTCAGATCCGAAACTGAAAACTCTAACATCCGTCATGTCCGACCGTTTGCCTTTACGGTAGTTTGGCCCGGTGAATACACTGATGTAGGCATGTTAAGTGATGCTCACCCAGATGATACTCTTGCCATTGAGAGGCGTTATGATTGCGCCACGACTGTTGCTGTCTGGCCATCTCCTCAGATAATAGAGACTGTCGATGGCAGAATCCGCATACTTAATGACACTTCGGAACCTTCATAAGCATTATCTCTTTTGTCAAGCACGACTTACCTCCCCTGTTGCAACTCTGCAATCAGCTTGGATTTCCCTATTCCCCCCCCCCCCCCCCCCCCCTCCTTCGGCTCATTCGAAAGATGACAACCTAACCACTTAGATCCTGACAAAATCCTTCCGCCCAAGTCACGCTCTGAATGTCAGGCCCTACATGACCAGTTTGACGATGTTTTCAGTGCTGACATAAAGAAAGGTTACAACGGTGCTATCGGCCCGTTTCAGGCTAAAGTCAATATGGGTCCTGTACAACCTCCCCAACGAAAAGGGAGAATACCCCAATATAACAGAAATAACTTAGTTCATTTACAGCAAAAATTAGATGAACTGGAATGTCGAGGCGTTTTCTGCCGTCCAGACGACCTCAATATAGCTGTTGAATATCTTAACCCATCATTTTTGGTAAAAAGAAAACACAGGGCGGTTACAGATTAGTACAGATTTTGCCGATGTCGGCTGGTACAGTAAGCCCCAACCATCCCTCATGCCTGATGTAGATTTAACCTTTCGCCTTATTGCTCCTTGAAAGTACATTGTTAAAACTGATCTTACAAGTGCTTTCTACCAAAGTCCACTTTCAAAGGATTCTATGAAGTATTGTGGTGTTGCAACACCATTTAAAGGCGTAAGGGTCCATACTAGCACTGCTATGGGTATGCCAGGGTCTGAGATAGCATTGGAATAACTCTTGTGTCGAGTTCTGGGTGACTGTCTTCAGGATGGCATTGTTGCGAAGTTGGCTGATGACCTAAATTTTGGTGCTAACAGTCCAGATGAGTTATACTCAAATTGGAAATGTGTCCTTACAGCCATGCACAAGTCCAATTTGAGATTATTACCTTCCAAGACTGTTGTCGCTCCTACTTCAACAACATTTCTAGGTTGGACATGGATGGTCAAATGGCTAATGCCCACCGCATTTCTGTATTGTCCTCTTGCCCACCTCCTAAAACGGTACATGGCCTTCGGTCATTCATTTGCGCTTACAAAGCGCTTGCAAGAGTTATACCCAATTACTCCTCTATACTTGCCCTACTTGACGACACAATTGCAGGCCGACCTTCACAGGAAAAGCTTAAGTGGACTGATGACTTAAATGTACAATTTGAGAAAGCTCAAAAATGTATAATGAAGCATCAGGCTATAATACTTCCAAGGGCTTCAGACCAATTATGGATTGTAACTGATGGATCTGTTGTCAGACGCGGCATAGGCGCAACTCTTTACGTGACAAGAAACGACTTTCACTAGCTGGCTTTTTTAGCGCTAAGTTACGAAAACACCAAGTTACGTGGCTCCCTTGCGAAATTGAAGCGCTCGCGATTGCCACTGCAATCAAACATTTCATTCCATATATTGTTCAGTCTAAACATAGGTCATGCGTTTTGACGTATAGCAAGCCATGCGTACAAGCTGTTGAGAAACTCTACCGTGGGGAGTTTTCTGCCAGCCCTAGATTGACATCGTTTTTGTCGTTAGTTAGCCGGTACAGCCTTAACATAAGGTATTTAATTGTCGTAATCAACCTCATTAAAAACCAAAATCTAAATTTCGAAGCAATAGGCAGCTCGTTTAGATCTGATGACTGTCTATTATAAATCGTCTCAGATTGAACATTGCGTCAGGCAATCAAACGGTCACCAATAAAATCGTAAGGTACTAACAGGGGAGATAACCCATATAACAATCCGATGTAGATAAGCGGTGACGGCCGCACGTTGGTTGTATCGTGCGGTTTTATTGGACAAAAAATGAGAACCTGATAATGAATTTTAAAATATTTAGGGTCATTTTAGACGACCTTTTATGTGTGGGTGTCAGATCCAATATACGCACAGTAAAGTAGTTTGGTCCGATTATGCCATAATACGTGTATTACACATAGATAAATATAAAACCAAGTTAATCATTCTTTTTACAGTCAAATGTGTCTCGCCACAAATGAGCCGTTCCATGATAACAACAACATTATAGATTCTGCGTAATGTATCGACCCTGTCCGCGCAGGCTAATCCGGGCTGACACATTCCGTCTTAGCCTGCGTGGCATGCTTAGTCCAATCCGAGACGACACTTTACGCAGAGACAATCATGTTGGTTTTCTCGTGGGACGCCACAAATAAAACAGACAGGTAGAGGGCTACACATCTGCGTTGTTGTGGTTTAACGTAGTGTTCTCTCTGTCTATATATAATACTACGTTGTTGAATATTTGAATCGCCCTGTCGTGTTTTATTGTTCTTTTTAATAATATGTAATAATAATAATAATAATATCTATATTTAAAGAAGGCTTTATTATTAAGATGTATATTTGATGTACACAAAACAAATCCATATCATCCACACTGTGAGTGATATAGGTATGCCGGAACTACTTTTTTCCTTATAATGGAATGTTATCTTTATTTTCACAAAAACTGATATGTATAGGATCTAAATATAAATCGGGTTTTCCAAAGCTTTTTTAATTTCGTCAGTAAACCGTATAACAATGCCGCCAATAATTATGCCGAGGTCATATTCAGCTTAGTTAAGGAGTTTATTAAAAGTGATAATAAATAAACACTCATGAGATATTCTATTAATCACATAAAGTGACTTCTGAGGCGTATTTCGATAAAATGTACTTAACGTTTACAATATTTCTAGATGAAATTTACGAGTTTTGGCGCAAAAAGGGACTAACATTGTGACGTCAAACCGCTGACGTGACGTCATTTTCCTATTATTCGGTCATGTTATATTACACACGATATATATAGAGAATATTATGTCCCTGACGTAAGATATGAACTTTATCTGACGAGGTTGGGAGAATTGATAATTGGCGAGCCTTTGGCGAGACAATTATCCTTTCTCACAGCCGAGTCTGATAAAGTTCATATCGAAAGTCAGGGACGTAATATTCTATTTATCTTGCATGTAAAATTATGTTTTCAGGTCAATCTACATTCATTTAAACTAGTTTGAATAAATAACATTATTACAAAAGTCCATTCCTTGAATGACCTCACCTAAAATAGAATGATGTCACGCGCGTGCAATAATCCGAGCCGAATTACATTGTGTACACACGACATACGGAAGCTAAATAGTTCCGACTTCAACTCCATATTTCTCGATTATTACTACTTAACTTGTATATCTCGTGTGACATAATACCTTAAAATGGCAATATTAACTCGAACATATTCTTAGTAGAAGTGTAAGTATTGCGGATTGGCCGTCGCTTCAGTACACAAGATAGGTCAACATGTATGTCAACCGCCGTGTTTTGAAAATGAATAGTTGTGTTGGATCTAAAAGTCAATGGATAAAGTTAGTTCAGGCTATGGAAGTTCAAGTAATACTCGAAGTTTAAATACAGATAACTACATTCAAGACAAGTGAGACAAATGTGATGCTTAGACTTAGTCGTCGTTTAGATTAGAGACATTCATTTTTGGAAAAGGATACCGTCACTGTTGTGGGTAGACATGTCGAAGACACGTTACAAAACTTTTAGTTTTAAGAATGATCATTTAAACACTTGCTGTACGTAAATGATAAAGTTCAACAAGAAGAAACATTTTCTAGAAATCTCGAATGCATAATGATTTTCTGTCGGATCTGCTGTATGAAAGAGGAATCCAAGGGTAGATGAGGCTGTTCGAAAACCCTTTATCGTGGTAGAACACAACACATACTGACGATAGAAATTAAACATTTGTCGTTTATCGTGGAGTCATTTAAGTGCATTTCGATGACTTGTGGAAACAGAAATAGGACATAACGCGCTTCAGATTGTATTTAAACAAGGTTACCTATTAACTGATCATGTGAGAATAAACAGGTCTATGTATGCTACATTTTCAACGAAGAAAGACAGTTCATCAAGTAAGACTGAACATGCAGATCCCGTGTGATTTATATAACGATATTCTTTTCGATTTGTAATTTGCATTGTAAAATTTGTTGTAATTAAAACAATAATAACTTTATTTCTGATTTTTATTTTATGTTTGTTCATTGCTTTGACTGCTATACTATCGCAGGCTAATCCGGTCCGACACTTTCCGTCTCAGGGGGATAGAGCTATTGATCAATGATTCCTTAAACAGAAAATCCACAGGAGGCGAAACGTGTATGTCCGGGTTAGCCTGCGCGGCATGCTGAGGCTGATCCGGTTCGATAGTTTTCTGGTGGAACGGCTCATTTATATTTCAGAAAAAGTAGTTCCAGCGATTACGTCATTTCTAAAAATAAGTAGACTGATAAAGATAAAAGTTTATCATACCAGTAGACATGTAAACAAAAGGTTTATCATACCAGTGTTATACGTCACGTAATCTGCTCATTGCATGATAAAAAGAAATACGTAACAGGTATATTAAATCGGATACAAATATTGTCATGTGATAAAAAATTTATCTTGAAAAATGTATAATTCCGTATTCGGTAAATTTAATACATCGGACGTATTGTCATTGTCTGACCACAGGCGTCCGAATTTCTATTACAGCAAAAAATGCGGAAAATCACACAATACGTCGTTAAAAAAGTCTCTCTTTATTGTCTATACGCTTTGATAAAAATGATCGTAATGGTAATTTGGGTCCTCTATACGTCCATATAGTGTAATATGACAAGGTGTGCAACGGCATTTTACCCCCTTGCTCGATTCGGGCTATAATTTCAGCAGAAAAACGTCTAAAACGACCTGGTCCCAGGTAGAGACAGGTTCATAAATGATTTTTCTCGTGATCCACCACATCAATATTTGCCAACCGACAAATACGCCGGCGATTTTAAGCTTAATGTTCATTATATTTGGAAATGTGCAGTTGTCCTTACCGCCATGCGCTGACGTCACAATTATCACGTTCCGCAGCGAATATTTAACGCGAAATGACGCGCTTTTTTAGAATATTGTACCTGAGCAATGTTTGTTGGGGTTGGCATTTAATCATTTTTCTTTCAAACATAATATTATTCATAAAAAATACGGTATTTATTTGTACGTTTTCGAAAGAAGTATAAAAAAGAATTTTTATACCGTGTTTTAAATCGTTGTTTGATTAATCTGTCGCTGCGGAATGTTGCAAATTGTGACGCTTAGAAACAGTTCCTATTTTAGATATACATGGATTAACATTATCAAATGAATTCTACACAAATCAGGACATCTCTTTGAACATGAAAATAACATTCAGTAAGTTAAAATTGCTATTAAAAGGTGAATTCGACGTGATTTTTATCTCGATAATGACACATAACAGTCTGCAGCAAGTCTAACAGGGACTTCATAAATAAGACAAAAAAAACATAAATGCGAGTCAAAATAAATAAACTGTATTTAAACTGCAAATACTGAAAACATCGGATTATTTATTTCATTTTAGATGTGTCATAACTAAGTGTTTTTAAACAAACACAATTGTACTACAATATGTTCAAGACATTTAAATTTGTTTTTTTCTAATAATAACTCGTCCACCCATGTCATTTCCGAAAAGCTATTAAAAATAAGTCGCGGGCTTCTGCCCGGCGACTAATAATTCAAATAGGTAATACTCAAGACTGCAGTTAACATTTTTAATTTTTCCTTATATGTTTTAACCCTTAGCGATGCTTGTATGTCACATGGGATATAATTCCATATACATTTACTATAATATGTGAATGAGTTCTTCATACAATTGGTACGAAGAATATCTTTTAAAGCAAGATCCTTATTTGATATTGATCGCAGCCTATGGGTTTTATTTTCAGAAAAATGTATCATATCTGTCATGTATGATGGTACCATATTATTCATAGTTTCATAAATAAGGACAGCTGTATGATACTTATATCGATCAGCAAATTTAAGCCTTTTTATTTCTTTGAAATGTTCAACTGAATGAGTTTTTGTCGTTTGTTTAAGTATGATTTTGGCAATTATGACGATTAGATCCTTTACCCCAGACCGAACAATAGTAATCTATAATTGGTAATATATAAGCATTATTAAACATAGCCTTCATGAAATAGGAAAATGTTTCAGGGTGAAATCTTATTATTCATCTTTTTACAAACGTTATCAGTTTGCACTATCCTGTTTAATTTGTTATTAACGTATACGCCAAGTATTTTTCTGTGTGGTAACATTTTTAACATTGCACCATTCAAGCACAAATTAAGTGTTTGAGTATATCTCAAATGATAGGGATATTCAATTGTCACACACTTGGTCTTTAATGGGTGTAGTAACATGTTATTTATTTTACACCATTTCTGTATACAGAATACAGAATACAGAATACAGAATTTATTTGTTATAAGTAAATACAACACTTTTAACAAGTTTACAAGTAGAGAGGCAACGATGAACAAATACATATAAAATACATTACAATTTGATTGTGAAATGATCACTTTGAGGTATACAATTTAAGTCATTTTGTAACTTGTTTTCAATTTGTGCAAATGTGACATTTCGTTTCTGTATACTTTGCTACCCGTGTATTTGAAGTTAATAAAATAAATATATCCCGGGTGAGAGTCTGGCATTCTTTTGTTTTGATTCTTGTGTCTAATATTTAAAATACACGGTTCAATGGTTTTCCGAGGCCAACTTCCGGTTTGGGCAAGTACCCGTATGTACAAATGAAAGGTATTGACAAAATTTATGATCAAATTACAAATATGTTTAGTCATTTGTTTAACCCTTTCCCACTTATAGCCGCGATTAGACGCATTTACAACAGACGACTTTTGAAAACATTGACATATTAAGCAATTTCTCCTTTTGCCACAGTGTTTTCCATTTTTAGTCATAAATTATCCATTCAATGATAGAGATTTTCTATGTTGACAAATTATGTTCAAAGTCGTCTGCTGCAGAATTGTCGTATGAGGGAGCGTGACTAATCGAGCGTGACTAATATGAGCTTAAAGCTTCTTTCGCAATCGATGTAAAATAGATACGTTTAAACTAAGGATTTGTCATTTCTGATAAGGTGGCAATAAAACCATGAGCACAATTCTTATACGAATCTCAACCTTTTCGTCAAGTAGGCGTTGACTTCGCTACCATCATCTAACTAGCCCGGCTTCTTGGCAACCGACCATATCTCATCATCGTCATTGGGGGTTTGAACCATCGACTCCACGCTTACATAGGTACCGTTAACACCGGGGAAACTGGACAAAACAGCTAAAAGTTTCTCGAAACAAATGCTTGACAACTCTAAAAAAGGACCTAGTCCTGATGGGATGCCGCCGTCAACATATGTTTATATTCTTGTTTGATTTTAGTGCAACAGATGTATCTTGCTTTTTATTTACCCTAACCATCCATATCTTGTTTATTTCATCAAGTCTCTGCGAGTACCAATTATTTCACATGTTGATAAAGGCCACTGTTCGCATCATCCATGTTATGGATCGAAATGGATACTGTTTTACAGAAGTTTGTTGAAATCTTTGGCAAAAGGTGCAATGCCGGATCAGACAGCGCGAATGACCTGGATCTACACTTGACGCCAATACTTTTAATTTTAAAGAACCGGTCATTTATAGCATCGGAGTTTTTGTCGTTTCAACAGCAACCCCGATAGTGGCCACTTTTAAGACCGCCTCGTCTTGGAATCGAACCCTGCACTCCCGTTTCTGAATCCCACATATTTAACTGCAGCAGACGAATTTTGAAAAATTCTGACAAACGGAAAACATACTCAAATGATGTTTTCAAAGTCGTCTGCTGCGGATTTGTTTTATATGGGGAAGGGTTAAGTATGCTGAGCAATCCAGAGTGCCATTACATTTCACAAACCTTCGAATTTCGTACTTTGATCTAAAAGTTCGTTTCCAACATTTTGGGAGTGGAGTGAACGTTTGGGATCCAATAGTTCGTTTCCAACATTTTGGGAATGGGGTGAACGTTTGGGATCCAACATTTCGTTTCTAACCCTTTGAGAGCAGGGTAAACGTTTGTAAATTCCGAACTTCGTTTCCAACCCTTTGAGAGCGGGGTGAATGCTTGTGATCCAGAACTTCATTTCAAACCCTTTGAGAGCAGGTTGAACGTTTGGGATCCACAATTTCGTTTCTAACCCTTTGAGAGCATGGTGAACGTTTGGAATTCAGTACTTCGTTTCTAACCCTTTGAGAGCAGGGTGAACGTTTGGAATCCAGAACTTCGTTTCCAACCTTTTGAGAGCTGGGTGAATGCTTGTGATCCAGAACTTCATTTCAAACCCTTTGAGAGCAGGTTGAACGTTTGGGATCCACACTTTCGTTTCTAACCCTTTGAGAGCAGGGTGAACGTTTGGAATTCAGTACATCGTTTCTAACCCTTTGGGAGTAGGGTGAACGTTTGGAATCCAGAACTTCGTTTCCAACCTTTTGAGAGCTGGGTGAATGCTTGTTATCCACAACTTCATTTACAACCCTTTGAGAGCGGGGTGAACGCAGATCCACATACCTTCGTCTCCAACCCTTTGAAAGCGGGGTGAACGTTTGGAATCCAGAAAAAGAGAGACCGAGAGAAATTAATATTAATCGTCTAAAGTTGCCTCATATAGACTTCGAAATCATTAAGGCGAAAGAAGAAGTTTCTCCTTCCGCCACAATGTTTTCAACTCTATTCAGTATTCATACTTACCTTTATATCATTTCAACAGTTTTCCCTGTATGTTTTTTCATATATGTTTTACAAGTCGCCTGCTGCAGATTTATTGGAAGTTTTAAATGGTTAAGTACGGGGTTTTAAGATGCCTCTGATTAAAGAAAACATTGACAAGGTCACGGGAGAAATGGTGTCGCGAAAATAACGTTGAGAAAGAATGGCCAATGGCGAACGATGACAGATGCTGTAATCACAATTATTTAAAAACAACAACCTCTGTTTCTAAATATGTGAACCCTTTGTGGCATATATAGACTCTTTCGGACGCCTCTGCAGCAGACGACTTTCGAAAACATTTGTACAAAGGTGAAAATACCTCATAATGAGCAATGTCACCATTTGCCCCAATGTTTTCAAGTCTATTGAATAATTCTATCATTAATGGAGATTTTTCATATTTTTTGATAAGATGTTTTCAAAGTCGTCTGCTACAGATTTGTTGTATTTGGGAAAGGGTTAATCGGTAGACAAAAGGAGTATACGCCCGACCACGGTTAGAGATAAAGCCCTTTGTCACGATTATTGTCAACCATTTCCCACATACAGACGTTATTTGAAATGTTCCGTAGCGGACGACGTTTGAAAACAGTGTGGCACAAGAAGTCGCCGTTTATATCAGAAATCGATTTTTGCCAGGGTGTATTCATATTGTCGTAGCACACGCGAGTGCTCGACGAATGCTAGTCAAACGGATTAATTTGATAGGTGGATTCGGCTAACAGATATTAACGTTGCAACAAACCTGTTTTGTCGTTTTTCCTCATTAATCAGAAGGATACAGCTGTCTGATGATTATTGTCTCTTACCATGCCGATGTTAGACTACATGTTAACACATTTATCAATGAACAAATTGACCCGGACGTTCAGTGTTTGACCCGTTGCGCTGTCAATTCTACGGTCCTGGTTTCAAATCCGGGTCTGGGCACTGGACATGTATGCGATGCTTTAAAGTGTCTACCACTAAACTAGAGGTCAAGTTCTGGTTCTTTCCAGGAAAATGTGCATCGTGTGTATATCGGTGCTAAACACTTAGAACGTAAAAGAACTAAGGGATATTTTTCTAAAGGAGCTCAGGTATCTCGCCCTGACTCCCTTATACATAACTCTGTCTCTTAATTAGAATGAATTGCATATGTCAGGTGCTTATACTTAGTATTCACTATCAAAATGTAGAGGTCGTGAGTTCGATCCCCGGACGGGTTCAGGATTGCGGGGTTAACATAACGTCTGATTGACTGATGCCAGGATATATGTACCAGTAGTACTAGATGTACCAGTAGTACTGGTAACTAACCCAGGAAACGCCGTGATATAACTGAAAACATTGTTGGTGCAAGAAAACTAGGAAAACACGTTCGCTGAATTGGCTGCCGAAATATGACTTATTTGCGTTGAAAACGGCTTTAAACTCAAGCCAACCTAATTCAAATTTAAACTCCGAATCAATTCAATAAATTTAATGAGAATATAGAGTAATTATACATAGTGGATGGCAAAATAATGCATAAAACAATAAATTCAATACATCGAAAGATAATGTATCTATAGAGAAATAATTATTTAAGATAAGTTCAATAGATACAGATATCATATTATATATTTATGTAAATTATAACATTTGCGAGAGCCTGCCTGCTGTACAAAAACCACCTAAAACTATTTATTGACTGTCAAAAAGGAAGTTTCACAGCTATAACATCGCTACTATGTGTATATCTCGCATATGTGATGAACTAGAACTGAATGCATTCAGCTTGAAATGTTCAGTTGTTTTGTATCATCCAGTATATTACAATTTGCTGGGGGGATTCATGATGTTTACAACATGCTTGCATGAACATCACGGCGACAGTTCCGTTATCCATGGCGCCTGTGTTAATCGAAATTCCCAACGCTAAAAACTCGACTTCGGGAGATTCACACAATACAGTTATGGTTGGTTAATGTTTTCAATTGAAAGATCAGATATTGCAAATCGGATATTCTTTACAATTTACTAACAAGGAAGCGTCTTAAATTCAAATCCTCGTTTCAAGGTTAGACAAAACAGTGTTTTTTGAATCTTATAAAAAAGGATATAAATACCAATATGTTTAAATAAAAGAAGAGTTTGCATGTAAGTGACTATTGTTTACTTGCTTTTTGTGCCCAAGTGTTACTCTTACTAAAGGGTTCAACTCTTTTCCACCTACAACTAACCTGCAGCAGGCGACATAGCAACCATCTGTGCACAAACATGGACAATCCCCATAAATGAACGTATACTCACTGAATAGAGTTGAAAGCAATTTGAACAAAGGAGAAAATGCTCGTTTTGAGCAATTTCAACTTATGTCACATTGTTTTCCATAGTTTTCTGCTGAAGAGGCATCAGAGAAAGTATATTTGTGGGAAAAGGCTCTGTGTTAGTGTCATTGTAGTAAGACCAGATCATGCTAGCACGGAAGTGCATTCGAACATTCGAACACAGAAAAGTTCTTTATCTCAGTTGTGTGCGATTGATTGTTTAGTGTTTTACGCCGCTTTCAACATGTTTTCAGTTATATGACGGCGTTTCCGGTGTAAGTTACCAGTACTGCTGGTACATATATCCTAACACCAGCCACTCAGTCATTATACTAACACCGCAACACTGAGCGACAAGGACGGCAGGCATTTCTATCATTTTTAAAGTAATTTATTTGACCTGGGCAGGGATCGAACCTGCGACCTCTCTAACCCTAGGTGGACAAACTACCACTACACCACCGAGGCGGTTCAGTGGTGTGCGAGGGCAATGTCGTGTTATACTATTCGGAACTTACATTTAACCCTTATAGTTACAAACAAGTTTTTTCGGCGAAAGCTGATTAACGTGGATTTTGACCTAGATGTTAAACAAATGATCTTGATTACAAGTAGATCAATCAAATGTTGTATTACATGATTAATGTCGAAGAAGAAATAAAGGAAATGAAACGTTTTGATTGGTTCATAGTTAAATTGGCGATCCTACGAGAGGCACTTTTAAGGTGAAGTTCTAAAATGAAATGTTCTGCATACTAACCTTTAATTGTTTTCCTTAAGAAATAAATTTCAGTAAATGAAATCAGCGAAAACGTATGAAATATAATATTTAAGAGCAAAATATTAGTTATTTTCAGTTATTTATCGTCAATTGCAACTTGTACACCTCTTGAGAGCCTCTCGTATAATCTCCAGTAATGTAAAGTATTCTCGACCTTGAACGTTATATTGTGATGTCGCGCTAGTCTAATGGATGTTGACTTAGATTGTCAAATGAAAGGTCTGTGGTTCGCTTCCCGGCATAGGCAAGCTTTTTTCTCTCTCTCTCTCTCTCATTCATATCAAAACCAAAGTATATATATATATGAACTAAAACATTTATAAACCAAATATTACATATTTAACGTTATTGTTTTCTGTCATTCTAATAAGTAAGATAAAATATCAAATAATATGCGCATGTTCCATTTCTTAGTGTTTTCTCATATTGATCACCGTTTATCTTTTTTAAATGAGTGTAGGCGGTAAAAATATGTATGTTCAATATAGAACTGACATTTTTGGGATTATATCTTGTTTGCGAAATTCGATTTACTCGGAAGAATATCACTCATCATTTTCATGTAGAATACCCCATAGTATTGGAAAGGGTTACCTCTAAGCTTTAAAACAATCCAAAGAAAATTGGGGGAGGGGGAAGGGGGGGGGGGGTCATGCATTATGCAAGAATTCTGCCGCCGAAAAATTGGTTACCGTCATTTTTGACCAAATCGGGCCCGGACAAAACCGCTTTTCACATTCTCTACTTTCACATTTAAACAAGTCAAAATACTAAAAGTGATAAAATCAATCATTTCCAGTGCTTCCTATACCTATTTACAATGAATTAAAACTCAATGTCATATGTGCAATGCATTCTGGTGATGGTATTCACTCATATCTACGCAAACAAAGGATTTAAGGAATTATTTGGATCTAGAGCGCCATGACTGCGGATGTATTTGGCGTAATTTTACCTTTATATATACAGTATGGTCTTATGTTACAATGTTCAACTATATTATGAGCACGAACAGACAGCTTACAAAATATATAGGCTCAAATACGGAATTTCTTTATGAATGAAAGTTTAATTATTGAATAAAGTTAAAAAACATTGTTCCTCAAGTCTTCCACTGAAATTACGTAAATTTCGTCGGCATGTAGAAAATAGTTGGTGTAATTTATAATAGATTTATGCACGGTTTTATAAAAAGTGCATGCCACTGCGACTTATGTAATGAAACATGCATTGTAAAACGCGGTTACAATGAACTGCCATTTACAGATAGCATGTTATAAGATCATGGTTAATGTCAACAGTTACCAGAAACCTTATTAGTTCTTGTCAGAGCCAATTATCGCCATGCATCACAAACCAACCAACAATGAATCGTTATAAACTACCCGGCTCTCATGCATCACATGAAATTTGTTCGTTAATGGAGTGTGCCGGATAGAACATGTCTATTAATGTCCAACAACACCAACTGTATCAAAATCAGTTTGCCAAACAAAAGTGCTAAAAATACTTGAATGAATTACGAATAAGTCAAAAAAGTTAAAAAAAAAAAGGGGGGTTTTAATATAATTTTAAAGTGTAATTCCGTATAAGGATATCTAGTAACATCTATTTATTCTGACAAAATATATTTGTTTGTGGTAGTTTAATACCATTGTGTACTTGCAAATGCATTTGCAGAAGACAACTTTTGAAATCATTAAAGATCAATTTCTCCTTTTACCACAATGTTTTCTACTCTATTCGGAAATATTCAGACTATTGATTCACATGGCCAAGTATACAAACATTTATTAATCTCATGTCTGAAACATTCAAAACAATAATAAACAGAGTAAGTAAATTTATTTATGAGCCTAACTTAGTTTGAACTTAAAATTCATCCACACACAATTATCATTCTTTGCTCTTCCGAAAATTGTATGGTTTCTTTTTATCCTTTACAAAATGCATGCCTTCGTATTAAACTGTATGTTGCTTTAAACATGTATGTGTGTTTTGCGCAATCAAGTTCAGTATCATTATTATTTTGATTAGCTAAAATACTGCATCTTATTTGCGATTCGGACCTATGTATCATCTCTTAGAGTCAGCATTTTATCGTTTTCAAGATAGCCCTTTTTTTTAGACGTCGGGTTTAAAATTTGAAACATAATTAAAACAAAACAAAATAGTTGTTAACATTGTTTATCACGCGGAATTTCCTTTGTTCTTTTTGTTTGAGCGTTTGCTTTATCAATAATGTTTTCGATAGTTATCTGGTGCTTAAATCGTCAACAATTGTCTTTAACCCTTTCCTTCATATAGACTCATTTTTACGCCCATTCAGCAGACAACGTTTGAAAACATTCTGGCAAAAGGAGAAATTGTTCATGGAGATTTCCGATACTTTCGCTTTAATGTTTTCAAAGTTGTCTCCTGCTGATGTGTTATGGATGGGGAAAGGATTGACCGGATATTGATTTTACACGATACTGGCGTATTGTATTCTTTATAATGCATTGTTATACCGTTCTGTAGAAGCCGACTTGGAAACATCTGGACCTCCTTAAATGAAGGTGTAATTATTAAATTAATTTGAAAAATTTCTGGCTAAGGGCGAAATTGCTCATGTTTTGTACAGACGCTGTAAACAAACAAAAATATCCGCTATCGATACCGTGACATTATATCTTTTGTGCACTCTTCAAACCATTTCAATACCCTTTATGAATGATACAAACCATATAGTATTACTATATATAATATAAGGTATGTAAACATGTTATAACAGTATGCAAGGGATGTCATTACGGCAACAAGGTTAGTTGTTCACTTAGTAGTCAATAATCTTTTAAATGTCTTCGAGTTGTATGGTATACGCTAAATCTTGGTTAAATGAGGAGCAACTTACGGATGTTTATGTTTTTGTTTTTGTTTGTAGCGGGTGATTTACGCCGCTTTCAACATTTTTCCAGATATATTACGACATTTCCTTGGTAATTAGCCAGTACTATTTGTCCATTTATCCTGACATCAGCGAGACAGTCGTAATGCTAACCCCATAGTCCTGAGCGCCGAGGAGGGAAAGCTATTACTACAATTTTAAAGTCTTACCCGGACCTGGATCGAACCCCCGACCTCCCGCACCGAGGCGGCCATTCTACTACTACACAACCAAGGCCGTCAAAAAGCGTACTCAAGTGATGAACCTATGTGTTCAAGCCAATACTAAAATGTAATTCTTCTTCTTCTTATAAGTAACCGCCTCCATGGTGTAGTGGTAGATCGTGCGCCTCGATTGCGGGAGGTCGGGCGGGCCATACAAAATACTTTAAAAATGATAGTAATGGCTTTCCCTCCTTGGCACACAGGGTTGTTAGGTTAGCACTACGACTGTCGCGCTGGTGTTAGGATCAATGGACTAGAAATCCTCTGTAAATTACCAGGGAAACGCCGTGATATAACTGGAAAAGTGTTAAAAGCGGCGATTAACACCATACAAACAAACTGTCTTCGTACCAGTCTTCGTAGAGAACGCATATGTAATTTATTTTTATCATGTAATTTACAGGCCTTTTGTAAACGATGGATGTCATAATCAAGATTTTCCTGTTATTTGTTTGCATATCTGGTGAGTATGTTTTGATTTAATACGTCTATTCTACTTTTGTACATATCGTAAATATGTAGTTTGCACATGGACCTAGACAAGATTATATCTACGTTTCTGATTTTGCGTAATTATTATTGAATGCTTACTCTCGTAAAAAAATCAATTCATTAACCTTACCTTTAAATGTCAGTGGAAAACATCAAAAACTTAAATTATATAACCAAGCGTATTAATCATAGTCATAACAGAACATGACATATGGTATGTACTCGTTCTGGTCATAATCTACAAGTACGAATTATGTTCCAGATTATAAGTATTTATCATATGAGCCGTTCCGCGAGAAAATCAACATTATGGCATTTGCGTAATATATCGACCCAGATCAGACTGATCCGGGCCAACACATTCCGTCTCAGGGGCATAGAGATATAGAGTAATGATTCATGAAACAGAAAATCCACAGGATGTGAACAGTGTCTATCCGGGTAGGCCTGCTTAGGCTGATCCTTTACGCAGAGTCCACAATGTTGATTTTCTGGCGGGACGGCTCAAGTGTTTATCATATAAGCCATTTCATTGGAAAAGGTTCAAGTTGACTTCTGTGAGCAGCGTAAATGCGGATCCTGGCTTGTTAGAAAATTATGTGAACTTGTATCAGGATAGAATGTCTCATACATGTTAGTATCATCTCTGTACTGATAATTTTCATTATTTATAAAACTCTCTTAGTGATATCTCAGAGAAAGAACAATAATTTAATATTGATGGTTTCAGTTGGTCTTGATTCTACACTGATATCAAAAAGTAAATCGATCATTTCAAGCAGCGCTTTTTCTGGATGGATACCGGAACGGGCGATTGATGGCATCATTCATGATTTCGCCGATGGCTGCGATTGCTGTGCTGGGACAATAGCAAGTAACAGTTCGTGGTTCGAACTGGATCTGGGAGATGGGTATATCATATATCAGATAGTTGTGGAAGGGAGAAGAGATCATAAACCTGATCGTATGTTCTTTTTCTAGACTTGTGATTCTGCTTCGTGTCGCTGCTTCAGATTGAGATCGGTGTAACTTTCAGAGTTAGACAATGTGAAACATATAACTTGCACCTATCGGTTAACTTATTAATTTGAGCTCGCCAATACGGTGAGTTATAAGGACCACATGTGTCCGTTGTTCGTCGTCCGCCATCATGCATTTATATTCACGATATGAGCCGTTCCACGAGAAAACCAACATTATAGCCTCTGCGTAATGTATCGACCCAGATCAGCCTGCATAGTCCGTGCAAGCTAATCCGGGTCGACACTTTCCGTCTCAGGTTCAATTTATCTAAAACCAGGTTGTATGCCTACCAAGAAGTTTGGCAGTTGAATACCTTTGATTGATTTGTGTTTAACGCCGTCTTCAACTATATTCAGTTACATCATATTGACAGTTCATCTGCCATGTGTTTCACGGCAGCGAGTGTAGACTAGAAAGTCTCATCTAAAGCGACGGGCAATGATCGGCCTTATTGTAGCATAGTGGTTCTTCCCGTAATAAAGTAACAGATGTAACTTTTGACGTAAAACATGGCCCAACTATTCAACGCCTATGTTACGTGAAATGTTTCCATACCAAAGAGACTTTAGGACCCCAAATCGCCAAACGATGGTGAAAAAATAGTGCAGGCATTATATGACATGACCTCACACAAATTGCAACAGAAACTCTTTCAACTGGTTTATTCTCATAAATATGTCCTGTGTAACATATCAAAAGTCCTAAGGCATCCAAGTGGTGGAAAGTATTGAAAAGAACTGAAATCGGTGATGGCATTTTCTTCCATTGCCAACCATGTTAAAAAAGGTGATTTTTGCATGTCTGCTTGTCTGATGCCAAAACAAAGGATTCAGTACTATGCACAATTTACCAGAAACTTTGGTTTACATGATACATGAAGTTGGATGCAGAACAGTGCCTTTTTGAAAGGAAATTCACAACAAACTGAAGTGATTTGCGAAATTCATGTGAACATAATTCATTGCAAAAACGGACAAATTGAACGTTGCAAAATGTGCAATCAGTGAAATGCATGTGTAGTTATTTGGCACAGATACTGTACTTTAAAAATGAATAATCATGTTTTTTTATTGCAATGCCATCACTTCCTGAACAATGAGTGACCGTCCAAGATGTGCCATTTTAAGGACGATGCAAAGGGGGTTGAACAGCCACCATCCACCCTTACTGAAAAGCCTCAGGGTTCTACTGAAACTGTTGCCTGTGCGCAAAAACGACGGCATAAAAACTGCCCCCATCGGACAAGCAATCATGCAGGCGACCCGACCAAGAGTTATTCTGGCGCCACTGCAGATGGGGCTAGGAGTTCAGGTCCACCACCACTTTTCATCACGCTTCTTGGTCGATACTCTTCACCAGCTTGGATTCTGATGCTCCTACAAGGAGGTGCAAACTATTTTGAGTAATGCTGTGGTCTCACATAGGACTGACATTCCTGGCTTTTCCTGTGAGAAACATCAGCTACCAAGTCCAGCAATACCATCCTCAGAGCAAAGGTCACCACTCATAACATATCCATGGTGGGTAGAGTTCCAATCCTGTTCCACAAAGAAGAAGGTTGTGGAACAGACGCACTGATGTTTCAGACGTTTATCACTATGGAGGCACAAGACCCAACAGCAAGGCCAGCATGGTCTGGAATGATGCAGTTTGTACAGCATAGCAATCATCCAGGGAAATTATTCTTTGTCTTTCTCCCAATGACATGGATTCCCAGTGACGCCACATGCATCTTCTCCACACTGATATGCCCGCCGCCATAATGCCACACCCATCATTACTTTTCATCAACCACTCTGGTGGAAGGCCCTGCTAATCATTGGTGCTGAGCCAGAAGGAACCGGCTTGAAGAACATAGTCCTGAGACTTGGAGGCTTCCACATTGAGATGAGCTTCCTTGTGGCCATTTTGGCATTTAATGGCTGGATCTGGGTTACAAGAAGTTATGGAGCTGGTCTATGCAGCCAACGCTATGGTGCACATGGTGACAGGGAAGGCAATTGCACGGGCTATGCGTGCACACCTCCTTGTCGACGGCGTCCTCAATGCCATGATTGTGTCTGACGACTTTGATGTGGCTCTGCCTCAGCAGCATTGAAAGCCAGAAGATGTGGCTCTCTCTCAGCAGCCTGGAGAGCCAGAATATGCAGATTCACAGGAAATCACTGATGCACAGATGACATCATATGAAAATACTCCAGCTAGAGATGGAATGGGAAACCCTGATATGGATAACGTGGCTGACCTCTATGCACATGTGATGGAGGGATCATTGTCTGCGAAGGAGCCTTGTCGGGCTGATGTTTTGCTCAGAATAAAGGAACTGCTCAGAAACAAAACCGAATCCCTGAAATCCTCTAATAGGACTGCTGCCCTCTAGTTGCAGTACATGGATATGGTAGACATACTGCGCAAGTTTTAAAGAGCAGAACGTACCAGAAACTTGGCACTGCACATTGAGGCAATATCAGAAATGCTTCTGTTCATGGCAGCATCTGGAAATAATCTCTATACGAAATCGTTTCGGATCTATGTTCAGCGGATGTGCAAGCTTCAGGTGGAACATCCAGATGTCACCAGAGATTTGAAGAGGGATACCATGTGGTCAGAAGATGTGATCGCCTATGGGCCGGCCTCGCAGTAGATCTCATTATCGAGCAGGTGCTGATGAGGAGTATGATGACCAGTGGTGGCCTCACAAGAGGGCGAGGGATGACGGAGCAGCAGCGTGTAACATGGCTCCTAGCTTTGCCAGCATGCTCTGAAGTTAACCATGGAAGAGCTTACAGGAGTCAACTACAACACTGGTGAGCAGAACAAGGACATGACAGATGCAAGACAAGCACGTGACCTGAATGGCAGACACACAGTTCTGAACTATCTCCATGAAAGAAACCCCTTCTTCCCAGATCCAAGCTTGCGCAGTGTCTCCACTGGGGTCCATGCATACATCTCTGTGAATGTTGACAAATACCATCGGTAACAACAACTTGGCCAGGATGGATGGACAAAACACTGCCGAGTACACATTCAAGAAAAGGGATCAGGCAATCACCTTGAGCACTCAATCCTCAATGAAGATTGGTGGCGAAGCAGTCCAGGTGGATCCTCCACTACTTTTCCAGCGACTCACAGTTGCTGCAAAAGCGTCACGAGATCTGGCTTCAGTGTATGAGCTGTGCAGTCACCCACCAGCACTGTTTGACACCTCACTGCTGCTTCGACAGCAACAAAAACCAGTACTAGCATCCTCACACCTGACCTTCCAGAGTTCACAGGCCAAGTTCAGTACGTACTGGATGGTGGAGCACTTGTTCAGCGCATACAATGGACACGTGGATCCACATACAACTACATCTGAAGGTTGAACACTGATTACGTCTCAAGGATGTATGGAGAGGCAAGTGTTATGTTTGATGGTTATGAGGGCACATCCACCAAATACATAACACCAAAGACGAGCAGTTCGGAGGACTGTAGCAACCGTCACTTTTGATGAGGACATGCCTGTTACAATAAAGAAAGATGAGTTCTTCGCAAAGAACACAAACAAGCAACAGTGCATCAACATGCTCAGTGGCCACCTGCAGAAAAAAAACTGTCAGACGTATCATGCCCCATGTGATGCTGATCTCCTCATGATGAAGAAAGCAGTGGAGTGCCACCACAACAAGCACTGTGCTCATTGGGGATGATACAGATCTGCTCATACTCCTCATCTACCATACCAACCTCGAGTCACATGACCTCTTCTTCCAACATGAGCCAAAGAAGAGCACGAAGAACTTACGTGTCTGGAACATCAAGGGTCTCAAGCAGCAGCTGCGTCCCAGTGTGTGCACTCACATCCACTTCATGCATGCGATCCTTGGGTGTGACACTACATCCCGCCTGTATGGCATTGGTAAAGGAGCCGCCCTCAAGAAATTCAGAACCAGTTGTGACTTCCGTGAGCAAGCTACAGTGTTTGGCACACCGTCAGCTTCCACAGCAGATGCTGTGGCGGCAGAAGAGAATGCGTTTGTGTGCCTGTACAATGGAACGCCTGGGGAGGGACTCACTGCAGTACAACCGTTTTTGTGAGAAGGTGGCTACTAGCACTTCTAATGTACAGCCACAGAGCCTACCACCTACCTCAGCAGCAGTAAACTATCACAGCCTCCGTGTCTACTACCAGGTGCAGCAGTGGAAGGGAACCGTAGATGAAAACCTGCCACAAGACTGGGGATGGAAAGGGAGTGATGGGATGCTTTTCCCTGTTTAAACTAAATTACCACCAGCTCCACAGGAACTCCTGCAGGTCATCAGATGCAGCTGCAAGACAGTGCACATGCAATAAGCATAACATTGAGTGCGCTGTTGCATGTAGCAACTGCAAAGGATCAGGGTGTGTTAATTCATTTCTAGAGGCTGAATGTGATAAGGATGAATTCGAAGATCATGAAAACAGTGACTGAGCAACCAGACAATGTCTGACATCTTAACAATTTGTGTTGATTTATATAGTATAATAGTGATGGTTACTTTAACATATTGACTTAGGAAGCACGCGACTTCTTATCGTTATGCATTACTATTTGTGTTGGACATCAGTGCATGCATTATTAAAGTATATATGTCAGGCCATTATAAATGGATGTAAATCATCTAGAGGTCTTATCTGAAGGCACTGGTCATCTCAATAATAAAATCAGACCATCTTCCTATGCAAATAGTTGTATAGAATTAAACATATTGTTAGAACGTCGCTAAATATCCCATTAGAAAGTAGCAAAAAGTCGTACCAGAGTACGGTTAAGATTGTTTTTGTTTAATTACTTTCCACCACTTGGATTCTTTAGGACTTTGTTTTGTTTTAGATGACACTGTTATGAGTAATAAACATTTGTCAGATATTATGTTGCAATTTGTGTGAGGTTCAGCCCTTATTTGTCACAAAATGCCTGTAGTAATAGGCCCCAAATATTTGACTATCACGTGTTGGAAAAATGACTGCTCAGAACCAATCTGACATTATTGAGTCGCCTAGAGCGGAATAAGTGTTAAGGTATTTGAAATGTTTTCTTTCCAGAGCATTTTCAGGGTATGAATATCTACTTCAATAGTGTACCTGACGGATTTATTCTACCGGAGACGAGCATATTGGACGCTACGTTCTTCGTCAACTATACACTACCCACATTAAAGTTCACACGGTTTATATCGTTGGTACTTTTAAATGAAGTAAGGCGGTTCACAATATGTGAACTTTCGGTCTATGGAGGTATATATACATAACTTTCCTACCGTTAGTCATCGTGAACAAATTATACTAATGTTATATAAGAGCAAATTTATGTCATTTATACATTCCAGTAAAATACGTTTAATTAAATGTAACAATTAATCTCTTTCCCTGCCGAATTTCACTAAGTCGAATCATTGGACCGGCCCGTTTTACATTCAGCTGGAAATTTGGTAAAATTGAATGTCTAAGTGGCAAACAATGCAGATTTCATGAAAAACAGCTCGTAACGAGCTGTCTCACCTGAATCTGCATTATTCGCTAAAGCCTTTAATTGCCTTTGGAAGCGAAAATGTACACTCCATCAACAGTGTTTGGTACCGTCTTAATTTGGGATATTTGAATGTTCTCACCATTTATAAATTAAATATATTTTGATATATTTAAATCAAATTGATATAACTTTTTTTATTAAAAATCGTGGATTCATTTATGAAAGTGTTCATGTTATTCAAACATAAAGGTTAATCTGAAATTGTGAAGACAAATTACCAAACGCGACTTTACAGCACTTTATGTTTATCTATTTGAAAAAAAAGTTTCAGTTCTTCCTGACTCTCAATTGATATCAAGAAATAAAGTGATAACTTCAAGCAGCAACCAAGCAAGGTGGGAAAAAGAGAAGGCAATAGATGGTGTTAGTTCGCCTAATGTCGAAGCCTGCCATTGTTGTGCTGCCACATATCATGACTTCAACGCATGGTATCAGTTAGATCTGGGGAAAGACTATATTATAGATCGCATCATTGTGGAAGGGAGACAAGACCATCTGTATGGGCGTACGTATATGTGTACATTCTTTCTTTGATTACGACCTCAGCTGGAATTATGTACGGTGTACAATTAATTTAATAGCAGTCCTTGCCAAGCACTTTAAAAACGGTAGTAATGACTTTACCTCCATGGCGCTCAAGATTGTCGCCCAAGACTCGTTGGTGTCAGGATAAATGAACGACCAGGAGCACTGGTAACTTATCAAGAAAACGCCGTGATATAACTGAAAAGGTGTTGACTGCATTGTTAAATTATATTAAACTAACATACAAACAAATATGTATAGAGTACTAGCTACCGTCTTACATATACTGTTTAGTTCATTGTCGGAACATAATTCCTGTCAATAGCCGACCTACGATTGGAAACCATGATTCTTTACAAATGAAATTATAAGCTCCCTAACTAAGAGGATTGTTTGCATATCGTAAGGGCACTCCAGATGGACGTTTTGTACAGAGTTGTGACCTTTAGGTTCTTATACAATGTGCTATATGCCAGTATTCGTGTACGTGCTATTTCTCAGCAACCAATGGGGTTTTATAATACCGAATACAGAAGGTTTTTTGTAAATAAATGTCTCAGACCCACAATACAACACATTATATATATTTACATATAAACAAATATTAGTCGGCCCGCGAGATAAATAACATTGTGGACTCTGCGTAAAGTATCGATCCGGATCAGCCTAAGCATGCCGCGCAGGCTAACCCGGAGAGACACTTTTCGCCTCCCGTGGGTTTTCTGTTTCAGGAATCATTACTCTATACGTCTATCCCCCTGAGACGAAATATGTCGGTCCGGATTGGCCTGCGTGGACTACGCAGGCTGATCTGGGTCGACACATTACGCAGAGATAATAATGTTGGTTTTCTCGTGGAACGGCTCAAATACTGTGTCCACAGTATATGTAAACGGTTAAGACACAGAGGAATCGTCAACGGATAGTGTAAATATTAATACTACCAAAGAGCATTCATTGAACATTTGTATATGGAAATCAGGTACATATATATCAATTTATACTAGAGTACTAACTCCAAGAATTATGCACTTTTTCAAAAGGTGACTATAATTAATATTGTATAAACAGAAACATGTATATATTTTGGATATATTCAGTTATAATGCAATATAGTTTTATTATAGCTATGAGGCAAAGTAATTGTCCTATATATTGAGTGACATTTTGATAAGAGATGACACTATATATATAGGATCTGACATGAGTTGTCATTTCGTATAAAGTTTTATTAAACGAGTTCAAGACATTTGTTATTAAGCGAGCCTCTGGTGAGCTTATTAACACATTTCTTGGATGAGTTTATTAAGACTTTATGAAATAACAACGAATGTCAGATTATTTTTATCACATGACGCATGAAAAAAAGATAATAGTTTTTTCGCTGTCAGAAAATAGTCCAAACATCCAATACTTAATAAACTGTTAACTTATCACACAAACAAATATTTTTATGACCGATAATGGTCCATTTACCTCGTCCATCTATCGTGACGTTTGTCTTTACTGGATACACGTTCTCCGCCATTTTGTAAACATTCGCCGATGAAAACAAAAATAATGATTCGGTCATGTTATATTACGTGACATATAAAGAAATACGTAATGGGTATATTAGATCGGATACAAGCATTGTCATGTGGTAAATACGCATATTGTATGGGTACATCATTATCACAAATGATGTTGATCGAGATTTAAAGCAAAATTTTCATTGTCGACCATTTTAATGATTTTCGATACGAAAATAGCTACTTTTCTTATCGTTATAACATTGTTAGATTTTAATAGGAAATAAAGAACAAACATCGCGCTCTCTGTTACCATTGTACCAATTAAACAGATACCTATTTCTTTCTTCTGTGAATCTTCCAAAAGTATAGCATCTTTGGTTAATAAACAGTAAAATCATATTCGATCCTCTCTATGTATGTTATGTTGATGACCTAATTCAACATTAAGTTTTTGACTAGAGCATCTAAATCTAGTGAGAGCCTTTCGTAGCTGGAATGATAGGTCCATATTTAAATATGTTTCGGGGATAAGAACGGATTTAAAATATTAATAAGTATTGCATCTGTTTGATACTAGATAGGATTGTACAATAGTCCAGTTCACATTTTATCTGCGCATGTGCAAACTTCAAAGTGTGAAACCACTCCTTTGTGAACTTTTCTACCACAGTTTTCGACATTTTAATTTGAAATTACACAGACACGCATGTATTATTTATTTTTTACTTAGTCAACAATAAAATTACAACCAGGAAGTAGAAGTTAGTCCCCACTGTTGTTAAGTCTCGCATATTAACGTATTTTCTCGCAATGCGAGCGTCTGTGCATATCGGATGATCATCAACTCAGGCGCTTTATGTGAACTGGACTATTACCAACTTCTGTAATAAATCTTTGACATTTGACGCCCAGGTTCTTCCAAATTTGTTAATAGCAGCTTTAAGCCTTAAGTAACAAATTGTGGGTACCGGTACTGTGGCATATGTAATTTAGTTAAAACCAATAAGATATTAATCTTGTAAAATGTATAACAAATAAAGGATATTTTCCACATTCTCATAGGACCATGCTATTCTGGACCAATGAACCTTTATATATACTGATTAATGTTGGGCTCCTCGGAAAATTCATTGTCTTTTGTCGTGATTTCTACCCATGTCCTGTGCCAATCTAACCAGTGGTATATAAATGGCATGTATGACCGATGTCCTCTACTAACCTTACCAGTGGTATATTAATGGCATGCATGACCCATGTCATGTGCCAACCTAACCAGTGGGATATTAATGGCATGTATGACCGATGTCCTGTACCAACCTTACTAGTGGAATATAAATGACATGCATCACCCATGGCATGCATCACCCGTATCATGTATGACCCATATCATGTGCCAACCAAACCAGTGGGATATTAATGGCATGTATGATCGATGTCATGTGCCAACCTAACCAGTGGTATATTAATGGCATTTATGACCCATGGCATGTGCCAATCTAACCAGTGGAATATTAATGGCATTATTGACCGATGTCTTGTACCAACCTTACCAGTTGGATATATTTATGGCATGCATGATCCATGTCATTTGCGAACCTAACAAGTGGAATATTAATGGCATGCATGACCGATGGCACTAACAACCTTACCATTGTGATTAATGGCATGCAGTGAAAGCTCTATCGAAAAGCTATTTTATATTCAGGCACCTGTGTACATACGTACAGTCTGACGAGAGCCTTCTGTAGTCGTGAAATTAAAATAGATTACAATTTTATTGCGGACAAAAAATTAAGAAGTGTAGCCTCGTTTCCCTCGCTCACACATCCCCATTGTGATGCATAACGTTGGATATAGCACATAGAGTTTTCGAACAGCGCCACTTTATTTCTTTTTCAGAACATTACCAAGGCATGAACATTTACCTACACAGTGTTCATGACGGGTTTTCTAACGAGGAGACATTTATAACAAATGCTACTTTCTATGTGAATTACAAGCTGCCTATCCCAAAAGCTGCACGTTTCGTCTCATTAGTGATTGTGAATATCACACGAGTGTTCACAATATGTGAACTGAAGGTGTATAGAGGTATTTCTTATACATTTGAACTGATATTTCTATTCTTTTTTAATTTGTTCTCTTTAAGCATTCCAAATATCTACTAATCTGAAGCAGGAAAGAGTCTTAAGATAATCCCTAAATACAGCCCAACCAGTGTTTAAAGACCACACATGAGAAGTGAACAATCTGGTCTTTGTTCACATGTGGTCTTTCGTATAGAACATGAGTATTTGGCGAAAATAAAATAATGGTCGTTATAGACAGGGAATTGCTATTCCATTGTCGTTTTCAGCCCAGGTTCGACTGTACAGTATAATGAAATAATGGTGCACGTTGTAGAGATACGAATGTGTGCAGTTAACTTTAAATGAAATGTAGCTTCTGTTCTAGTTATGAAAACACTTTATAATAGTATAAATGTCTTCCCTTCATGGCGATTGCGTTTGCGTGGGATAACATTTTGACTAAAGCATCATTTTCAAACTAGAAGTTAAGCTAGGAATGACGATGGTGGTGTTATACGGAAAAAAACCATAAATGGGTTTTTTCGCTTATAGTTAACGGGCGTGAGATTTTTTTTTTTTTTTTTTTTTTTTTCAATAGCCCATAAAGCTTTCTGAAATGAAACTAAAAAAAATCCATGGGGGCCGCCATTTTGGATATGTATAAAAAGCAGACGTAAAACACAGATTGAAAATTATTGTTGGCTTTTTAATAAAAAAAATTAAAATCGGTATTTTGGGTATGTATAAAATGAGCAGAAAAACACTGATTGAAAATTATTGTCGTCTTTTTAATCATTTTTTTTTAAATCGATATTTAAGATCATTAAAGTGCTGGAATTAACATTTGTACGAAAAGTTAAAAATAAATGGAAATCTATAAGAAATATGTTTTCCCGTTCGTCAAAAAAACGACAGCATTAGCCTTCTACGCCCGAAACTAAATTTTGACTGTATCGTAGCCAAAGAAGGACGTGACGTCATTTCCGTTACACTTCATCTTGGCGTAACGTCAATGGAGCGACGTCGTTTCCCGCAAATAAGTGGTATCAACATGAAAGACCCCAAATTCCTATACATGAGCTATTGACTCACTCATTCAAAGTATAATTATTTATCAAACATTGTGGCAAAAGGATAACTTTCTCATAAGGAGCAATTGTTCTTTTTGCGACAATCTTTTCCTAAATCATAGGCCTCAGAAACCGTCTCTAATAGGGAAAGGGTTTAGCAGAAATGTGACCCCTTACATAATTTGTTCAAGTCATATTGACTGCTTGAAAAAGGCAGTCACCAGGTGGCATCAGAAAAGGGCTGATCTATTTGCTTCTTTACCATAATGCAGGTGATCGATTAAGGATCATCTTGGCCCTCATGTTTTAACCGCGTTCATTATAAATGTATTCCTTGATTTTCTGAAAGTCTTTACTTTATTATTTTCTGTTCGTAATAATAGACGACAGCAATAATAATTGCAAATATGTTTTGATAATGCAAGACACATGCCATTAACATTATTATTGTCTAGTCAATTACTTATAAATCCTTATTTATGACCAAAGTATGCTCTTAATTTTTTGTTTATAATTATCTTGCGTTTTTTTCGTAAATAGGTAGCACCTATAGATATATTAACCGATATACATGTACATGTACTATTAAAAGCAGTTTCTTACTTGATGCACTCGTTTAAGTGTGCTATTTCATCAACAAACTATAGGTGTATCTATACATGTGCACTGAGGTTTCTTCTTTTTATAAATTGTTTTAGTTATGTATTCCAAATATCTACTTATCTGAAGGTTGAATGAGATAATCAATAAATACAATATTATGAAAGAATAGCGTACGTTGTAGAGATTGTACAGTTAACGACTCTAACTTACGACTGAAGCATCGTTGCCAGAAAAACCACCGTGGTTCTACTGGAAGGTAAGCTATGAATGGGTTGATGGTAATGAACCCGATATACATGTGCTTTTAAAAGCGATGAAAATACTAGGAACGCGCGCTAAACACTGACGATGCCTGAAAATATTCTATAATGTACTTGATCTTTTAATTTTCTTACTCGATACACTGATTTATGTTATTTCATCGCATAACTAATTCTGTTTTAAAAGGGTGCTTCGAGGGATATTACGGCAGGGATTGTGAACGAGAATGTGGGCGTTGTCAAGACAACATGACATGTAATCACTTGACCGGATGGTGCGAAAATGGCTGCGCTGAAGACTCTCAGACTCGAATGTGTAACCCAAGTATGTTTTCGAAATTATAACACTTAATGAGACAGTTTCAAGCTAAAATCTAAAGTTATATAACAATATTTTTAATTGAAATAATGTTCACATACAAATTATATATATTACAAAACAACTGCAATGCGAGCGATGGTAGTACATACATGTACACATTCCCTAACACTATCGACTCATTACATTCATGTATGTGAGTGTAAGGAACGACAACTCTGCGAAGGAAAATGACGTGACCATTGAATAAACGTTGCCCTCGAACTTAAGCTCCTGTTTCCCCGTGCAAAATATGTGTACGCCAACATGACAAAGAGGTGAATTTCGAGGACTTGGCATGAAACAGTTGTAACTATAAACCTATTTTGAAAACCCTGTGTTAGGGGCAATGTTGACCCCTTTATAAACAATGCAAATTTATGTGCCATTCCTCAGAACGAGCAATGGCACCAAAATGGCCATTATTTACAAAGCAAAATGATTTAACGCTTATAAAGACTTTATGGAGAGGTGATTAACCTTGGTAACAAAAATACCAATTTTAGATACCACCGTTTACGCCAAGCCCTCGATCTGAATGTTTAAAGTTAATTGACCACCGACTAGGAACACATAATTCGGTCCACTGCACTCGAAATACAGGGCTCTTTGCTTTGCAAGAGTCGCTTAATTGAAGTCATTACTGAAGGAAAGTTTGGTTCTATTAAATGACGTTTTCAAAGTGTTTACACTCAATAAGCTTTTGAAAACATCGTACAAAAGACAGCACAATCGCACATTATGTGTAGCCATATATTTATATATGTAAATATGTATATATATATATACAAATAACGGTGACTTATAAGCCCAAGGGGCCGGGTGTGATTATGTTTTGCTTTGTATCACATTAGTAACTAAAATATGCTTTACATATGTCACGTTAATAAACAATTTTATCCTAACTTATCTTACAGACTCATGAATGTTCGTTGGTTGATTTATATACAGAGATTGTGTATTACAAACATTCACGATCGCACCATATACGTATATATAAACTTTATTCGACTGCATTAGGACTGATATATCCCGATTCAATATATCGTCACGTGTATCTAATTTACATCAAAGCGGCCTTGCACGTTATTTCTATACAGTCAAACCTGTGCTTAAAATCACGTTGGAAAAGCGCTGTCCATGTCTTTATCATTTACACTTTAAGTTTCCAAATAACTCATATTCTGCATAAATGACTAGTGTTGTGTTCTCATGGGTAGTCATTGTATGTAATAGAATATTATTTTCATTTAATAGCGTGCAAGGCCCTCTTCGATTTTCATCGAAGGAACCAGCTCTACAGAAACTTACAAAAAGTGTTTTTCATTTCGCCTAATATTCAGGTCAAACTAGTTTCCTTCTCAAATAAATCATCAATACATGTACGTGTATGAAATAATTAAACGGCATATGAACGTGCTTTTTACAAACTGACGCATTTTGTATCATTTAAGTATGCCAATACGGTACATACGGCTTGAACTGCAAAGAAGCATGCGGTCACTGTGGAAATAATGAAACATGTTTATTCACCGATGGAACTTGCCCATCCGGATGTGCCTCGGGATACCAAGGAGATAGATGTATAGAAGGTGGTTTGTTTTTATAAAATTTAAACAGATAATATAATGTTTGTAAATTTGTTTTTACGTTATATGTCTTATTTAATTATTTCGGCTTATGGAAGAACTTGCTTTGGTCATCAACTAGTTTGATTTAAATATATATATACATTACAAGTGTCTTATTCGTGTGATATAATCGTGTTTCATTAAGAGTTGTTTCTGGTTTATTTTTTTATCATGTTTTCATATAGGTTCTATATTTATATCAGCCAATAGTAGTTGTCCGTGTTATATACTTGCGTTATTTTCTATGCTCAAGGTGTGTTTTATTTCAATTTATCTTTAATTGTGTGACTAGAACGTGAGCTAAAGTATGTCAATACAAGTTTGTCTTTGTCTTGTCTTTGTAAAATATTTACTAAGTAATCTGTTCATACTTTCCGACATTTGATTTCCTACACCAACCGATTGATATTGATTTCAGAATGTGTTGATGGAACATACGGAGAACACTGTCTATCTACATGTGGTCATTGTTCTGATGGACAACTATGTAACCCACAAACGGGTCACTGTAAGAATGGTTGTGAGCCAGGGTACCTGGGTCTATGGTGTAATCAGAGTAAATATATTAAGTCGTTCTTCTAGAAATCCAACATAAGCGTATTTATATTAACGTGTATAATTATAAGACAGCGCACCTATGCAATCATACCCACATATCTACATGTAAAATGTTGTCTGAAATGTCTTGGAATGGATGCGCTTCTATTAATATTGTCCGTTGCTGTCGCATGATGAATACCTCCCAAGGTCACTTTACTATATACAGTGGAACCTGTGTATAAGAACCAATGGGAAGGCACTATTCTGGTCTTTGTTTACATGTGGTCTTTAATTGAAGGGTCATTTTGGAAAACTAAAAGTGTGGTTGCTATAAACAGGGAATTGCTATTCCAGGGTGGTCTTTAGCACTGGTTTGACTGTATCTCTATGGTGATTGACCTTTTTATGTATTCCTTTTGTGACAGTTCAATTTACACAGGCAATATAATGGTCGAGCACTCGGTGTAGAAAGACATTCTGAGCACACACCAGTACCTCATGCGTCATTTTACTCTGGTTACTTTTCTACAAGGACTTTTGAATCTACCGAAAGACGACTGGTTCTTCTTTCAATGACCTTTGTGAGTCTTCGGGAATAATGGATGACCGAGTCGACATTAGAATTGACGACCTTTCTTGTATCTATGAACATCAGTTTCTACCGTCTGAGCTTTAATGACGTTCAACTCGCTTTCAACAGTGTTTTAGTCATATCACGGCGTTTCTTGGTTAGACATCCATGACTGCTGGTAATGTTATCCAGACACTAGCGCATCTGAAGCTTTAATTGTTCGTGTCTTTGGTATGACACGACCGGGGATCAAACTCTGATCTTGGCTATAGAGGTGGAAGCACTACAATACTGAAGCTGTTAATCATTTCAAACATTCACACGATTGCTGACGCCTCTGCAGTAGACGACATTTGAAAACGTCGTATCAAATGGAGAAATTGTTTATCATGAGCAATTCTGAATTTTCAACAATGTTTTCAACTCAATTAAATTATCATACTTACATTAACAGAAAATGTCCATATTTTCGTCCAGGTAACTTTCAAAGTCGTCTGCTGTAGATTTGTTATATTTTGGAAAGGCTTAATGAAGCACAAACGTTTATTATAGATGCAAGTTCCAGTTCCAGTTCCATTCCCTATATATGGATAGTTGTTGGAGTGGGCGTTATTGTGTTGGTCGTCGTCGTTATTATTATAATGGTACTTCGGAACCGACGCAGGTAATTTCCTTCGGCGATTTCGATCACGAACTATAGCGACTATAATTTGGCACTTATTTGGTCGAACTCTCTATTGTTGGAGGAAGCGACTGCGGTCAGGCCCACGCGTTTGCTCTGGTCGATGTTGATAGTGTATAAACTAGATGGCCTTTCCAGGAAAAACCAGAAACTATTGAAGTTTGTAAATCAGTTTTTAGGCGATATTGAACTCATCTGTCGTATAATTTGTCACTTTAGGGGTGGACTGTCTGCTATTTAACAGCATGCTTACAATATATTCCTGCTGTCTCCCAAATCCAATGCAAATATCAGTATTGAATACTCCCAGCAAATAACGGAAAAATAACCCTCTCAGTCGTTGCCATGACAGTTAACCATTGTTCTAATAACCGTTCAGCCTTTGACTTGTACTTTTATCCCATAAACATGCGCATACGATGCTTAACAGTCGTCTAGACTTTAAATACATTCTATAAAATCAAAGCGCCAATGGCACTGTAGTGGCGATCGTATGGAAAATCCTGCAAAGTAACAAGCAGTGTATCGGTGTAGGGCTTGCGATGACTCTGGTGCGGGTATATTTGAGAATGTATCAACCCTGCATCTTTTGACAGTAGAATAATGTTAGGTTGCCAGAATGTTGTCTTGGTGATTTTTTAGTTACGTTATGAAATTGGTCATGACGTGGTCAAAATTAGGCCATTCCAAAGTTATGAAAAATCTAGTTTTAGCTCATTAGAATGGCTATTTGTAATCTAAATTGTTCGCGTAATCACATGTTTATCACCAGGTCGCTAGGCCATATTAAGATAAAATATTTTTTACACTTTAGAAATGACTAAATTATCAAGAAAGGAGAGAAAACAGTATCCTTTAGTTTGGTGTTTGTTTTAATGATGTCCGATATTAAACAGGTCTGTTCCATTTAGTCCCTTCACATTGCATGATTGAGGGTTGTCAGACATATAAACACATTGTATTTATATGTCTCTGAGGTTGTTAAACTGCTTCGAATAATGTGAGTTCAAAAACAAACCAAAACATGCTCAAAAAGCACAATTTCACTATTTGCCAAACTGTTCAATTTATAAAAATATAGGCATATATTATAATGCTCGATCTCAAACTAAATTAGGCTACACTTTCAGCATTGATTGCTAATTGACTCTAGAACGTGCAGACGTGTAAACATAACCTGTGTACACACTGACATCGTGTGTCCTTTAAACCTTTGTAAACCAGTCTTATCATCTAGACGCTTTCATATATTTAAACAACTACAAAATAAAGCGTTTATAATATTTAAGAACACCTGTCTCGCGAGCTATTTATAGAACCTTTTGGAATTTCCAGATTTGAGTATCATCAGAGATATTTGCCGTTATCTGCAAGGCAGAACGCGCAATGATATTTATTATCTGCCCAATCATGACGAAGATAATATTTACATATTTTAACTCTATGTAGATAATGTCTCGATAAAACTCAAATATTAGTAACAATCCGGTACCAAAGTAGCACTGACATAATTATTATTAATCACGTCTCTGCATCAATGATGGAACTATAACGGATGTGAGTAAATTAGTTTGCAGTAAGGAAAAATAATATCAACCGATTGTTCAAAACCGACTATGTAAATATTTTTCGTTGTTGTTGTTGTTTCTGTTAGCATTGTGGCGATTGTCAAACCAATCGCCACAATTATCGAAAATATGTCTGTATATTTATTTATATTTAAAACTGTGAGAAAAGGAGAAGTGGTTCGTTTGTGGCAATTTCTTCTTTTTTCATTATATTTTCAAAACTCATCTGCTGCATAAGGGAATATTCAAGAGGGCACTGTATTTTCCCATATTCAAATAATGGGTGCAATTTCTTCTATCTCCGCTATCATTTCAAAACTCATCCGCTGCATAAGGCGACAGAACATTCAAGAAGGCACTGTATCTTTCTATATTCGAATATAGCTCATCTGCTGTATAAGGCAACAAAACATTCAAGAGTGGAATGTAAAGTCTACATTTTGTCGAATGAAGTAGTCCGAATTATCTATTCAGCGTCCGCGATTACTGTATATTAACAGTATCAAGCATTCATTGTGACTGTGCGCTTTGTTTCACATTGTTTCGTGTGTTGAATTTCAGAAGTGAAAAGCCTAAAGACCCTGTATGCTCGCCAATTGCCGAAAATAAGTGAGTATATTTTTTTTGTATTCAACAATGTGTGGAAAAGGAGAAATAGTTCTTTTGGTGCAATTTCTTCTTTCTCCGCAATCATTTCAAAACACATCCGCTGCATAAGGCGACAGAACATTCAAGAGGCACTGTATCTTTCTATATTCGAATATAGCTCATCTGCTGTATAAGGCAGAGTGGAATGTAAAGTTTACATTGTGTCGAATGAAGTAGTCCGAATGATCTATTCAGCGTCCGCGAATACTGTTTTTTCACAGTATCTAGCATTAATTGTGACTGTGCATTTTGTTTCACGTTGTTTCGTTTATTGAATCATTCAAGAGGGCATTGTATCTACATTATGTCGAATGAAGTAGTCCGAATTATCTATTAAGTGTTCGCGGTTACTGTATATTCACAGTATCTAGCATTCAGTGTGTCGGTGCGCTTTGTTTCACGTTGTTTCGTTTATTGAATCATTCAAGAGGGCACTGTATCTACATCATGTCGAATGAAGTAGTCCGAATTATCTATTCGGTGTTCGCGGATACTGTATATTCACAGTAGCTAGCATTCAGTGTGTCTGTGCGCTTTGTTTCACGTTGTTTCGTTTATTGAATTTCAGAAACAATGAAAAAAAAGATGATACTATGGGTGGAGCCAAGACTTATAAAAAAGGGAGTGATCGAAGTACAGGAACTGTTAAACAGACAATTGACAAAAAAAAGTCAGTAATATTTCTTTTATTTAACCATATGGGAAATGAGAAGTGGTTCGTTTGTGGCAACTTCTTGTTTTTTCACAATATTGTCAAACATCATCCGCTGCATGAGGTGACAGAACCATTCATTTAAATACATCTTAGAAAATTATCGGAAATGTGTTCATATAATTGTGTTATATAAAACAATGTGGGAAAAGGAGAAATAGTTCGTTTGTGGCAATTTCATCTTCTTCCGCAATATTTTCAAAACTCATCCGCTGCATAACGCGACAGAACATTCAGGCGAGCACTGTATCTTCATATATTCGAATTAAATAGTCTGAAAACTTTTTCCGCAATATTTTCAAAGCTCATCTGCTGTATAAGGCAACAAAACATTCAAGAGTGGAGTATAAAATCTACATTGTGTCGAATGAAGTAGTCCGAACTATCTATTCAGCGTCCGCGGATACTGTATATTCACAGTATCTAGCCTTCATTGTGACTGTGCGCTTTGTTTCACATTGTTTTGTTTATTGAATTTCAGAAAAAATGAAAAAAAAGATGATAAGACTTGTGAAAAAGGGAGTGATGATTATTATACAGGAACTGTTAAACCGACAATTGACGAAAACATGTCAGTAATATTTCTTTTATTAAACTATATGCGAAATGAGAAGTGGTTCGTTTGTGGCAACTTCTTGTTTTTCCACAATGTGGTCAAACCTCATCCGCTGCATAAGGTGACAGAACATCCAAGAGAGCATTGTATCTTCCTATAATCAAACAGGGACTACCAATACGTATTAGTATTCCCAGATTCAAATTAAATAGTCCGAACACTTCAGAGGTGTCTAGGCTTTGAATACATATTAGAAAATTATCTTCTTCTTCCGCAATATTGTCAAAACTCATCCGCTGCATAACGCGACAGAACATTCAAGCGAGCACTGTATCTTTATATATTCGAATGAAATAGTCTGAAAACTTTTTCCGCAATATTTTCAAAGCTTACATATAGAATAACTGCTAAACTGACAATGTACACAAAAATGTCAGTAATATTTATTTTATTAAACCATGTGGGAAGTGGTCCGATTGAAGCAATTTCTTGTTTTTCCACAATATTTTCAAAACTCATCCGCTGCATAAGGTGACAGAACATCCAAGAGAGCATTGTATCTTTCTATAATCAAACAGGGACTCTAATACGTATAAGTAGTCCCAGATTCAAATTAAATAGTTTGAAAACTTCAGAGGTGTCTAGGCTTTGAATACATCTTAGAAAAGTATCGGAAATGTGTAAATATAATTATGTTATAACAAAAGTGTGGGAAAAGGAGAAGTAGCTCGTTTGTGGCAATTTCATCTTCTTCCGCAATATTTTCAAAACTCATTTGCTGCATAAGGTGACAGAACATTAAAGAGGGCACTGTAACTACATTTTTTCGAATGAAGTAGTCCGAATTATCTATTCAGCGTCCGCGATTACTGTATATTAACAGTATCTTGCATTCAGTGTGACTGTGCGCTTTGTTTCACATTGTTTCGTGTGTTGAATTTTAGAAACAATGAAACAAAAGATGATCCTGAGAATGGTGGAGCCAATACTAATAAAAAGGCTGGAAGTGAAGGACAAACAGACCATGTTTACTCGACAATTGCCGAAAATACGTCAGTATATATATATTTTTTTTTTTTTGCAACAATGTGGGGAAAAGGAGAAATAGTTCTTTTGGTGCAATTTCTTCTTTCTTCTTTCTCCGCAATCATTTTAAAACTCATCTGCTGCATAAGGGGACAGAACATTCAAGAGAGCACTGTATCTTTCTATATTCGAAGGAAATAGTCTGAAAACCTTTTTCGCAATATTTTCAAATCTCAAAGAACATTCAAGAGTGGAATGTAAAGAATCATTCAAGAAGGCACTGTATCTACATTTTTAGTCCCCTACCGGCGTGCCGAAGGGGACTCTTAGGTTTGCACTCCGTCCGTCAGTCCGTCAGTCCATCTGTCAGTCAGTCAGTCAGTCAGTCAGTCAGTCCGGCAAATCAGTTTTCCGCACTTTTTTTCTACATGCTTTGAGGTATTGAGCTGAAATTTTGTATATGCCTTTGTAATCATGTGTCACAGATCAAGTTCGCGTTTCCTGGGATTTCGTCAATTTTTTAATGAGTTATGCCCCTTTTTGGACTTAGAATATTCGTTTTCCGCATTTTTTTTCTACATGCTTTGAGGTATTGAGCTGAAATTTTGTATATGCCTCTGTAATCATGTGTCACAGATCAAGTAGGGGACTAATAAATTTCATGAATTTGCTTGTTTCAAATGAAGTAGTCCGAATTATCTATTCAGCGTCCGCGATTACTGTATATTAACAGTATCTTGCATTCAGTGTGACTGTGCGCTTTGTTTCACATTGTTTCGTGTGTTGAATTTTAGAAACAATGAAACAAAAGATGATCCTGAGAATGGTGGAGCCAATACTAATAAAAAGGCTGGAAGTGAAGGACAAACAGACCATGTTTACTCGACAATTGCCGAAAATACGTCAGTATATATATATATATTTTTTTTTTGCAACAATGTGGGGAAAAGGAGAAATAGTTCTTTTGGTGCAATTTCTTCTTTCTTCTTTCTCCGCAATCATTTTAAAACTCATCTGCTGCATAAGGCGACAGAACATTCAAGAGAGCACTGTATCTTTCTATATTCGAAGGAAATAGTCTGAAAACCTTTTTCGCAATACTTTCAAATCTCAAAGAACATTCAAGAGTGGAATGTAAAGAATCATTCAAGAAGGCACTGTATCTACATTTTTTCGAATGAAGTAGTCCGAATTATCTATTCAGCGTCCGCGATTACTGTATATTCACAGTAGCTAGCATTCAGTGTGTCTGTGCGCTTTGTTTCACGTTGTTTCGTTTATTGAATTTCAGAAACAATGAAAAAAAAGATGATACTATGGGTGGAGCCAAGACTTATAAAAAAGGGAGTGATCGAAGTACAGGAACTGTTAAACAGACAATTGACAAAAAAAAGTCAGTAATATTTCTTTTATTTAACCATATGGGAAATGAGAAGTGGTTCGTTTGTGGCAACTTCTTGTTTTTTCACAATATTGTCAAACATCATCCGCTGCATGAGGTGACAGAACCATTCATTTAAATACATCTTAGAAAATTATCGGAAATGTGTTCATATAATTGTGTTATATAAAACAATGTGGGAAAAGGAGAAATAGTTCGTTTGTGGCAATTTCATCTTCTTCCGCAATATTTTCAAAACTCATCCGCTGCATAACGCGACAGAACATTCAGGCGAGCACTGTATCTTCATATATTCGAATTAAATAGTCTGAAAACTTTTTCCGCAATATTTTCAAAGCTCATCTGCTGTATAAGGCAACAAAACATTCAAGAGTGGAGTATAAAATCTACATTGTGTCGAATGAAGTAGTCCGAACTATCTATTCAGCGTCCGCGGATACTGTATATTCACAGTATCTAGCCTTCATTGTGACTGTGCGCTTTGTTTCACATTGTTTTGTTTATTGAATTTCAGAAAAAATGAAAAAAAAGATGATAAGACTTGTGAAAAAGGGAGTGATGATTATTATACAGGAACTGTTAAACCGACAATTGACGAAAACATGTCAGTAATATTTCTTTTATTAAACTATATGCGAAATGAGAAGTGGTTCGTTTGTGGCAACTTCTTGTTTTTCCACAATGTGGTCAAACCTCATCCGCTGCATAAGGTGACAGAACATCCAAGAGAGCATTGTATCTTCCTATAATCAAACAGGGACTACCAATACGTATTAGTATTCCCAGATTCAAATTAAATAGTCCGAACACTTCAGAGGTGTCTAGGCTTTGAATACATATTAGAAAATTATCTTCTTCTTCCGCAATATTGTCAAAACTCATCCGCTGCATAACGCGACAGAACATTCAAGCGAGCACTGTATCTTTATATATTCGAATGAAATAGTCTGAAAACTTTTTCCGCAATATTTTCAAAGCTTACATATAGAATAACTGCTAAACTGACAATGTACACAAAAATGTCAGTAATATTTATTTTATTAAACCATGTGGGAAGTGGTCCGATTGAAGCAATTTCTTGTTTTTCCACAATATTTTCAAAACTCATCCGCTGCATAAGGTGACAGAACATCCAAGAGAGCATTGTATCTTTCTATAATCAAACAGGGACTCTAATACGTATAAGTAGTCCCAGATTCAAATTAAATAGTTTGAAAACTTCAGAGGTGTCTAGGCTTTGAATACATCTTAGAAAAGTATCGGAAATGTGTAAATATAATTATGTTATAACAAAAGTGTGGGAAAAGGAGAAGTAGCTCGTTTGTGGCAATTTCATCTTCTTCCGCAATATTTTCAAAACTCATTTGCTGCATAAGGTGACAGAACATTAAAGAGGGCACTGTAACTACATTTTTTCGAATGAAGTAGTCCGAATTATCTATTCAGCGTCCGCGATTACTGTATATTAACAGTATCTTGCATTCAGTGTGACTGTGCGCTTTGTTTCACATTGTTTCGTGTGTTGAATTTTAGAAACAATGAAACAAAAGATGATCCTGAGAATGGTGGAGCCAATACTAATAAAAAGGCTGGAAGTGAAGGACAAACAGACCATGTTTACTCGACAATTGCCGAAAATACGTCAGTATATATATATATTTTTTTTTTTTTGCAACAATGTGGGGAAAAGGAGAAATAGTTCTTTTGGTGCAATTTCTTCTTTCTTCTTTCTCCGCAATCATTTTAAAACTCATCTGCTGCATAAGGGGACAGAACATTCAAGAGAGCACTGTATCTTTCTATATTCGAAGGAAATAGTCTGAAAACCTTTTTCGCAATATTTTCAAATCTCAAAGAACATTCAAGAGTGGAATGTAAAGAATCATTCAAGAAGGCACTGTATCTACATTTTTAGTCCCCTACCGGCGTGCCGAAGGGGACTCTTAGGTTTGCACTCCGTCCGTCAGTCCGTCAGTCCATCTGTCAGTCAGTCAGTCAGTCAGTCAGTCAGTCCGGCAAATCAGTTTTCCGCACTTTTTTTCTACATGCTTTGAGGTATTGAGCTGAAATTTTGTATATGCCTTTGTAATCATGTGTCACAGATCAAGTTCGCGTTTCCTGGGATTTCGTCAATTTTTTAATGAGTTATGCCCCTTTTTGGACTTAGAATATTCGTTTTCCGCATTTTTTTTCTACATGCTTTGAGGTATTGAGCTGAAATTTTGTATATGCCTCTGTAATCATGTGTCACAGATCAAGTAGGGGACTAATAAATTTCATGAATTTGCTTGTTTCAAATGAAGTAGTCCGAATTATCTATTCAGCGTCCGCGATTACTGTATATTAACAGTATCTTGCATTCAGTGTGACTGTGCGCTTTGTTTCACATTGTTTCGTGTGTTGAATTTTAGAAACAATGAAACAAAAGATGATCCTGAGAATGGTGGAGCCAATACTAATAAAAAGGCTGGAAGTGAAGGACAAACAGACCATGTTTACTCGACAATTGCCGAAAATACGTCAGTATATATATATATATTTTTTTTTTGCAACAATGTGGGGAAAAGGAGAAATAGTTCTTTTGGTGCAATTTCTTCTTTCTTCTTTCTCCGCAATCATTTTAAAACTCATCTGCTGCATAAGGCGACAGAACATTCAAGAGAGCACTGTATCTTTCTATATTCGAAGGAAATAGTCTGAAAACCTTTTTCGCAATACTTTCAAATCTCAAAGAACATTCAAGAGTGGAATGTAAAGAATCATTCAAGAAGGCACTGTATCTACATTTTTTCGAATGAAGTAGTCCGAATTATCTATTCAGCGTCCGCGATTACTGTATATTCACAGTATCAAGCATTCATTGTGACTGTGCGCTTTGTTTCACACTGTTTCGTTTATTGAGACATTCAAGAAGGCACTGTATCTACATTGTGTCGAATGAAGTAGTCCGAATTATCTATTCAGTGTCCGCGGATACTGTATATTCACAGTAACAAGCATTCATTGTGACTGTGCGCTTTGTTTCACATTGTTTCGTTTATTGAATTTCAGAAACAATGAAAGAAAAGATGAGCCCATGAATTTTAGAGACAATAACGCTGGAAGTGAAGACAGTGTATCCCCTGTCATCACAACAACACAAATGTGAACCTGACGACAACAACCACGAACTTTTGATTTAAACACGTTAATTGTCGTAATCAACCTTATTAAAAACCAAGATATAAATTTCGAAGCAATAGGCAAGCTCGTTTGGATCTGATGACTTTCTATTATAGATCGTCTCAGATTGAACATTGCAGCCAATCAAACGGTCACCAACAAAATCGTTAGGTATCAAAAGGGGAGATAACCCATATAAATAAGAACCTGATAATTAATTTTAAAATTTAGTGTCATTTTAGACGAAGTTTGATGTGTGGTTGTCAGATCCAATATACGTACAGCAAAATAGTTTTTACAGGCAAATGCGTCTCGCCACAAATGAGCCGTTCCACGAGAAAAACAACATTATAGATTCTGCGTAATGTATCGACCAATATCAGCCTGCGCAGTCCGCGCCGGCTAATCCGGGTCGACACATTCCGTCTCAGAGGGATAGAGGTATAAAGTAATGATTCCTGAAACAGAAAATCAACAGGAGGGGGAAAGTGACCGTCCGTGTTAGCCTGCGTGGCATGCTTAGGCTGATTCGGGTCGATACCCTTACGCAGAGACCACCATGTTGGTTTTCTCGCGGGACGCCACAAATAAAACAGAAAGGTAGAGGGCTACACATCTGCGTTGTTGTGGTTTAACGTAGTGTTCTCTCTGTCTATATATAATATTATGTTGTTAAATGTTTGAATCGCCCAGGCGTGTTTTATTGTTCTTTTTAATAATATGAAATAATAATAATAATAATAATATGTAATAGTAATAATAATAATAATAATAATATCTTTATTTAATGAAGGCTACATATTAAGATGTATTTTGATGTACAAAAAACAAACAAATAATCTTATCTAGCATATGGCCTTCAACTTATATATATCTCTATATTCATTCATGCACACACACATACGTACACCCATATAAACACTTACATACACATATACACATACACATACATACCCATATACTTACATACATATACACATCCTCATGCATACATATATACAGACACACATACATAACATTTAAATTGTTATCAACTTCGCGACAGACACTCAGCAGCTTTTATACCTAAATTACTTATAATTAACAGTCATATATAATTAACAGGTAATACAAATGTACTCAAGACTGCAGTAAACTTTTTTTATATTTTTCCTTATATGTTTCAACGCTAAGCGATGCTCGTATGTCGATATCATTCCATATAATATTTACTATAATATCTGAATGAGTTCTTTATACAATTGGTACGAGGTATATCTTTTAAAGCAAGATCCTTATTTGATATTGATCGCAGCTTATGGGTTTTATTTTCAGAAAAAATGTATCATATCTGTCATGTATGATGGTACCATATTATTCAGTTTTATAAATACGGACAGCTGTAGAATATAATTCACGAGCCGTCTCGTGAAAGGTAGTGAAGTCACGAGTGACGTAGTCACGAGTGGCTCCTCTTTGAAAAAAATGAGTTGAATAATCTGTTTATTACATTTCATTGTTATTTGTTGTAATACATTAATTTTTTTAATACGTGTCTTCAACCATAGTTTATATTTACTGTGGAATATTGTTTGTCGTTTTACCTACTTTGCGCATTATTTTCGGATGAGGCGTGGCCATGGAAAAAAGGGAGGGGCACGCATGCGCAATTGTGTAGTAGATTATAAAAATTTAATAAACTGGTGTGTAATAACAATAAATCAACGATTATGTATTTTCTTTCAACGAGATATCCTTATCTTTGATGGATAGAAATGTAATCAAATACTTTATTCGTATGACTATTAGATCCTCTACCTCAGACGAACAACAGTACTCTATAATTGGTACTATATAAGCATTATAAAACATAGCCTTCATGTCTGGTGTAAGCAAATAGATAATATGTTTCAGGAGTGAAATCTTATTATTCATCTTTTTTTACAAACGCTATCAGTTTGTACTCTCCAGTTTAATGTGTTATCAACGTATACGGCGGCCCGCCGCAGACTACGCGAAAGTCGTCAGTCCTTCAGTCCAGGTCTGACAAGAATTCATTCGGACTGACACATTTTCAGGCAAAATTTGGTTGAACAAAGAGGAAAATATATGAAAATTTAGCTTTCGGACTGACAGGTTTAAAAAGATTTCGTGTAGGCTATTACGCCAAGTATATTTTGTGTGGTAACATTTTCTAACATTGCACCATTCAAGTACAGATTAAGTGTTTGAGTATATCTCAAATGATAGAGAGATCCAATTATCATACACTTGGTCTGTAACCCTCATACAACACATTTTTTGCAGGCGCCTTTCAAAACTTCTAAGCAAAAATATGGAAAACCTCTATAAATGAAAGTTTAATCATTGCATAGAGGTGAAAACATGGTGACAAAAGTGGGATTTGCTCGTTTTGAGCAATTTCTTCATTTGTCGACATGTTTTCAAAAAGCCGTCTGCTGCAGAGTCTATATGTTATTTATTTTTCACCATTTCTGTATACAATTTAAGTACAATTTTTGTAACTGGTTTTCAATGTTTGCAAATGTAACATTTCGTTTCAAATACACGGTTTAAATGTTTTCCGAAACTAACTTCCGGTTTTGGCAAGTACCCGTATGTACGCATTCTCTATTACATCATCCTCGGTACCCAGGCTATTCATAAAATATATGATACCCTGGGCAAATTGGCTGTAAAGATCTCGTACTCATGAATAATTTATGAGGTGAAATGCAGCTGCTCGATTGGCCGCCTGACACAAACCTCAGGCGATACAAAAATTACCTTGTAGATACGGAGGAAATCGTGGTGCATGCTTTACGAAGTTTCGCTAGCCAATTTGCCCAGGGTATCATATATTTTATGAATAGCCTGGGTACCGAGGATGTATTACATAAGCGCTCTACATTCACTTTGTAAGAGCGTTTTCGACTTGTTTACTCGCGTAACGAGAGTAACTGGAGTTGAAAGTCGAACATATCGAGTAAGCGAACTGCGCATGCGCTTAATCTCTAATCTAATCGACTAGAACGACCCCTACTATTTGACGGGTAACACCAGATCCAAGATGGCGACGGCTGATGCACAGAATGTCGCCATTTTGTAAACAACACAAGACTGGGGTTGGCGTTCGTGAATGGTTACTCGTGTCGTGTACTGCGCATGTCCAGATTTTTCTACTCGAGTTACTCGATTGCAAAAGCCGAAAACGCTCTAAGTGAGTGTAAAGAACGGCTCTCTGCAAAGGAGATTGGTATGTACAAACAAACCTACGTCAATCAGCCGAACTACCGATTTCGCGCATGCGTAGCGCAAAACTGTTAGACCGTGTTTTGGACCATCTCACGATACAAATGAAAGGTATTGACACAATGAGTATATATGATCAAATTACAGATATGTTTAGTTATTTGTTTAACCCTTTCCCACTTATAGACGCCATTAGACGCATTTGCAATAGACGACTTTTGAAAACATTGAGGCATTACTTTATACCTTTTGCCAAAATGTTTTCAACCCCATTCAATAATCCTACTTTCATTTTCCATTCTTTAACTAAGAGGCTTTCAAAATAGTCTGCTACAGCATTGTAGTATGTGAGAAAATGTTAAGGCATAGCAGTTCTCGGGATACTTCCAAGATGCATGTACGCCTAGATGGTGAACAGGGCAGATCCTGATCGGACTCCTCGGAAGTGCAGTCCGATCTGGATCTTCCCTGGTAGCCAAACTAAGATTGCCGGTTTTGTCCGACGTGACCCATACATGTATATATAGCACATCGTTCGAAAGGTAGCATATGGTTTAGTTGTCGATTTAACGTCTTCTTGGTATGGTTGTTAAAGAATCCGCCTCGGGATTAGGGAACCAGTGTTTGATCCCCGGTCAGGTCCTTCAAAATGCCGTGATATAACTGGAATTATGTTGAGAGAGGTGTTAAGCATATTTGAAACAAAAGAGTATATATGTAGAATATTGCCGGTTCAAATTGGCATTGTTTTGCGACCGAAGACGAATCAAATACATTCAGTGTATTGTATTTGTTCTTTACATTTCACGGTTGATCAATCGGCTATGGATTATAAATGAATACATAAATGTCTATTGTTATAAAAAGTCAGTTCCATTGAAATAATAACTTAAACTTTTCCTTTCACCGTAAAAGAATGAGCTGAATGTATATCAAACAAAGAATCCGTCGAAATGTTTAAGAAATATAACACGGAAGATCAGAAACAGATCATTGTGTACACAGGGTATGGACCTAACATTCTTATTAAACTAGTACAATATTGGTGAGTGTTTCTTTGTGATATTCTATCATAGTTTATATATATATATTGTTGCAGATCATGTGGAGGCTTATGCAGCAGACGGTATTTGAAAACAGTGTGGGAAAATGAGAAAGTGTTCAAAAACGAGCAATTTCACTTTTCTCCATACTGTTTTTACCTCTCTATCAAAGTTTGAATTTAAATATCAATTTTGTGTTCGTTACTTTTTTTTTAAGTAGACGGCTTTTAAATTATCCTAATTAGAATAATAATTAGAAGGTCTGTTTTCATACGAGTAGGAAATTCAGACATTGCTCTGTCAGACAATTTCTCATTTACCCATAATCATTTTCAAAAGTCGCATGAAATACAGTTGCAAATGTTCGCCTGGTTTCGGGATCAGATTAAATAGAACTTTTTTCAATGGTATTTACTATTAAGTAATATCTAGTTGATATATCACTTAATCGAAATCTCTGAACTACAAATCAGACCTAAGCTAGAAATGTGACCCTTTCCAAAGGCACTCCACCATGACTTCAGCGAGCGGGGATCGGGCGTTCCGGGTTCAAATACGGAACACGGTGGATATAAGCCCTGTGATGTCTGTCGCTACGATTATAACCAGTCGAATACGTAATTATAATGAAAGGTGCTCTGCGATAACCTTAAAATAATTAAATCACGTGTAGAAAATAAAATCTTGGCGTATTTATTACACATAATTACACATGTAGAAAAACAATCTTAACGTTATTATGTCATTATTGCACGTGAATGGTGTTCTTCGAATACGTTATCGTAAGTATTTCACGTGTATAGAAAACGATCTTCATGTAATTATTACATGTACACGTGTAGAAAAACAATCTTAATGTTATTATTGCACGTGTAGAAAAACAATCTTAATGTAATTATTGCACGTGAATGGTGTTCTACGAATAATACCTTATCGTAAGTATTTCACGTGTAGAAAAACAATCTTAATGTAATTATTGCACGTGAATGGTGTCCTACGAATAATACCTTATCGTAAGTTTTTCACGTGTAGAAAAACAATCTTAATGTAATTATTGCACGTGAATGGTGTTCTACGAATACCTTATCGTAAGTATTTCACGTGAAGAAAAACAATCTTAGCGTAATTTGTGCAAGTGAATGGTGTTCTGTGAAAACGTTAACTTATTGATTGCACTTGTAGAAGAGAACAGAACAGAATATAACTTTTATACATCTCTCGGTACATATAGTACAACATGCGGAAATGGTATTACTTACAAGAAATCTATTCAAATACTAAAGAAGTACAATCTGAGCGTAATTATTTCACGTGATCGTTTTGCGAAAACGTTATCGCAATTATTACAAGTGAGGAATATCAATCTTAACTAATAATTGCACTTAAATATTGTACTGCAAAAATGTTAAGGTAGTAATTACACGTGTAGAAAAACAATCTAAAAGAACATAACGTAATTATTATCCGTGAGGAAAAACGACCTTAGCGTAATAATTGCACGTGAATGGTGATTTGCGAAAACGTGAACGTAAGTGTTGCACGTCAATGTTATTCTGTGAAAACGTAATAATTACACATGTAGACAAAAAAGCAATATTAAAGTAATTATTGCACGTAAATGGTGTTCTGTGAAAACGTTAACGTAATTATTGCACGTGTAGAAGGACAATCTTAGCGTAATTATTGCAGGTGAATGTTGTTCTGTGCGTTAACGTAATGATTAAACGTGAGGAAAAACAGTCTTAGTGTAATTATTGCACGTGAATGGTGTTCTGTGAAAACGTTAACGTATTTATTACACGTGTAGACAACACATCTTAGCGTAATTATAGCACGCGACTGGTTTTCTGCGTAAATATAACATAATTATTACACGTGTAGAAAATAAATGTTAACATCATTATTGCAAGTGAATGACGTTCTGCGAAAACGTCAACGTAATTATTACGCGTGTAAAAAAAAATATTTTGTAATAATTGCACTTTAACGGCGTTCTGCGAAAATCAACCTCAACGTAATTATTGCAAGTGTAATCTATTATTTGATCCAAATCAATGCTTAATGGACGTTTCTTGGAACCGTATGCATGTATGACTAATTGGCGAAAAGTGCAGACGCAGACCTGAGAGCGTGGATGCGCAGGTTTATCTGGATAAACGCTGATCGCAAATGCCTTACCTTTGGTTTTCGCAAAGCGTTTTTCTAATTTTCTTTCTATGTTATGCCTTTGAAACAGACGGACCGCTGCAAAACCAGACACGAAAAACAAGAAAGTTCACGTCCGGGTTGTATCGCATCTTGCTGACAGACAGCGTTCACTTACATGGAAGAACCTGAAAACTTCGAATAGCAACAGAAATACGCCGATCCTAAACACCAATAAAGATCTTACAAACATACCTAGTATTCTTAAGAACCCAAAATACATACAAAGAGACCACAGTGTGAGTTTGGTGAATGCAAGTATAGCCAACTGTTCAAAGGACACAAAAGAAAACAGTAGAAATACTCTCAACTCTGTGAGCATAAACGATACCGCCATGTCCACGAAAGCCCGTGATATTCAGGATGTTCCACAGAAAGGTGGTTCCATATCGTCAAGAACAACGTCAAATAGCAAAACCAACTCGGAGGCCAAGAAAGACCTGAAGTGCGGTATATGTAGCGACAAATTCACGGACCCGCGACTCCTGTCCTGTCTGCATTCGTTCTGTCTCAACTGTTTAAGGCGGTACACGGAAAAGGGGAAATATAAGTCGAAGTTCCCGTGCCCGTTGTGCAGTCGCTCAATTGATCTACCAAAGAATGGGGGTGTTAAGGTAATGTCAAGATTTTGTGTGCGCCTTCTCCAGCAGTATTTCAGTTATATCACGCCATTTCCTAGATAAATTACCAGTGATACTGGTATTATTTATCCTGTCTTGTAATAACGTTGTGGAGTGTGAATTTCACTTTGTTCTGATATTTCCTCGATATAAAGAAAACTATCACTGATTCCAAATTTAATTCGGTTTAACATACTAATGGCAAGTACTGATAAAGCAATAGTTATACATCTGTTAATCTGTTAATGTTTATCTTTCATGCCTTGAAGAAGAGAAAAAATGAAATTAAGTTAGTATCAAACCTTAACAATACATTATGTTTTAATTATTATTTAGTTTATATGTATGTTTTAAAAAACAATAACACTGTGATTATGATACCAAGGAGTATGGGAGCCAATTCGGATCCCGATGTTTGTCGATTGTAAATTCCCTGAATTAATTGTTTCATTTATTTCTCAATTATGTTATGTAGGCTCTACAAACCAATATGTATTTGGTGGCAGCTGAAAACCAGGACAAATCACCACCGTGTGACATCTGTGACGCGGGTAATAAGGCGATCGAGCGATGTCTAGACTGCGAGGAGAATATGTGTCAAAATTGTCTGTCCTATCATAGTAAAATGAAAGCCACCAGAACCCATCGTACTTCCCAAATGGGTGAGTGTTCCATGCGTTAGTCTGTATGGCGTATAATGCCGCTTTCAATAATTACTCAGTTTATAGCACGGCGCTACTTTGGTAAGTTATTAGTACTTTTGGTCCATTTATCCTAACACCAGCGAGTCAGTCGTAATGCCACAATCCAGAGCGCCATTAAGGAAAATTATTACTTCCAATTATAAAGTGTTTGGTATGATCTGGCCGGGGATTGAACAAGCAATTATTCGTACCCGAGGCATAATTGTGTGACACACGAAATATTTTACCTCTGTGGCAGACACTCTCTGTAAACTTTGTGAAATAAAGTCACATGAATCGAATTAATAAACGATGTTCTACACTATGCTTCAAAGTAAGATTTCAATCAACATCATTTCACTAAATGTAAGTGCCATCTGCATAACAGACAGGTGTGTGAAGCTAGCAGTGCATTGGTGATTGGTAGTTGGGTATTCAATCTACTGCAAGAAAACGAATAAACAGCCAGCCAGTAGTTGAGAGTTGGCCATATTGCGATAGATTGAACTCATCGCCAAGGGTAAAATCCCACCAACTAGTAATTGGTTATATAGTATGTCTGAGATTTTTTTAACTTACAAGTCATTAACCATCGAAACATTTTCCTTGACGCCAGAGGTAAACATTCAAATGACATTTTATTTATTTTATTGTATTTTTAAACAGCGCTCTTCGAAAAGAAAACAAACCGTGAAGCAGTTGTAACGCGTGCAGATCCAGATCAATCAGCGAATCGGCGCATTCAACTCTAGATCTACACTGTTTGTTTATTAGTCATAGATAGTTTATAAAAACGTTTGTAAAGCAATGTCCTTTTGGATCCTTTGTTTGCGCAGACAGGTATTTTTCCCCACGTAGAATAAGTACGTTAAGGTTGGTTTTCCTAGAGTACCGCTCTTATTTATTTTCAGGTGATAAGACCAAAAGTAAGCCGAAAATACAACAGAGGCAATTCTGCGATTTACACGAGCAGGAGGAGTTACGATTTTACTGCGTGCCGTGTGCAAAGATCGTCTGTCGTGATTGTAAAACGTTAAACCACACGACTCATCACACCATGGAGGTCGGAGAGGTCGCGGAGGGTAGAACACGGGAGATCAGTAAATCTCTCCGCCATGCCCGGGAGTACCTCCCGAAAATAAAGACACACACCAAAGCGTTGACGACAATGCTGAAAAGCTTGGAGAAAAACACGCAAGAAACGACAAAGGATATAAAGACACAAGCTAAACGGATGCATGAAGAGATTGACAGAATGGCTGCTGAAATGGTCAAAGAAATAAAACAGAAGAATAGCGAAGTCGAATCCACATTGCAGAGAAATATCAAAACTGCCGAGGTATCTCATACTTCAATCGAGTCTATTATACTATCAGCCGAATCGTTTGCCTTTGTTGGAAGCGACCATCACGTAATTGAGAATTCAATCAACATCAAGAACCGGATCGATAATTTAGCTAAGGAAATACCGAGTGAAGCTGTCGATTTCATAGAGTTTAAATTCCGGCCCGGTCCGTTGCCATCGACTGACCTATGGAGTTGTTTCGGAAATTGGACGTCAGAAGTCGCTGCAAGCGTAGCTGTCTCCATTCCACGACAATTGGGTCCAGCCATGACCCTTCTCGTCCGTGAGCTGAACTCATTCAGCGTTTTGGGAGGCAAAACCATTATTTCAATCGCACCAACAAGGGAAGGCACCGCCTGGATATGCAACAGCCTGTCAGAGCATATATTCCAGTATACGAAAACGGGACAATGCCGGTCCCACATTAAAGCAGGCTTCGAGGTCGGTGACCTCTATGTCACTTCTGAAGACACCGTAATGATGTCACTTCCGGGACAGAGGAAAATAAAGCGAATGACTCCAAATGGTCAAATAAATGAGTTTGCAAGTTTATCAGCATATCCAGCCGGACTCACTCAAACCGAGTCCGGAGACATACTGGTCTGTGCCATGGAGAAGCTAGGAGAATCCGTGCGTGGTCCTGATTCCCGAGGATCGATCTTGAGGGTCAACGGCTACGACCGAAAAGAACGGTTCGATAAGGAGGGAAACCTTTTCAGTCGACCAATCAGAATCGCTGTCAATTCAAACAAGGATGTTATAGTATCCGATTGGTCAAAGGGAAATGATCACGTGGTTGCCCTTTCGGCTGTTGGGAAAGTGAAATGGAAGTATTTCGGACCCAAGACGATACAACTTCGAGAGCAATTTGTACCCAATGCGATCGCTTGCGACAAATATGGTCACGTGCTTATTGCAGATGCCCATAATCAGTCGGTGCACCTTGTCGATAAAGACGGTCATTTCATTAAGCTTCTGCTAACTGAGAAGGAAGGCATCGGAGAGCCATGGGCTGTGGCAGTTGACAGCGAGGGGTTCCTCTGGGTCGGAAACACCGATGGTAATATTAAGGTGTTTAAATACATGTCATGATTTGTAACGTTCATATAAACGGTCCCAATTGTTCATACCTAAATGTCTACATTTTGTCCTCTAGGAAACATTCATTATTTGTATTTATTTGCCATAACCGTAAAGAATTATTATATTTTTGGCAAGCAACTTTTGGGTTACTTTTAAAGGCCTTACGGCTTGAAATTCCCGTTAGTTACTTCAATAGGTTACATGTTTCCGGCTACGATTTGTGCATTAGAAGATCTGGAAGAAGTAAACAAAAAAATGCATGCCTCAAGTTATCCAATCTCTTCTTTATTGGTATCACTGTTATCTCGATGTGAGTTGAGCTTCTAGTAATGTCATCTAAGATGACTGTTATCGGAATATGAAAATAATAAGTTCGTGTTAAGGTTATTCATTGTGTGTAATATTTAGAACACATGATTAATGTCAAATCTCAAATGTATTTAAACATTAGTATTCATCGGTTTAACGGTCGAATCTTGATCGTTTTACAAAGAAATATAACTCGCTCTTTTCCGTAGATTTACGAAATTAGATTTACAACAAGGTAACAGATAAAACAGAAATTCACGTCTACAGGTACTGTATCTGCCTTTTTTCTTTACTGCAATTGTCCACGGTCATTTTTGTTTCACTGTATCTACTATTAAAACGTCATTATATACGTTTACCGAAGGTGAAATCAACTTGGTGTTTGTTTTCTTGCATTCTGTATAGTGTGTAACAGTATATTTTGATCGTCAGATTTTAATTGGATTTGACATTAAACAAAATAACACGTATATTCTCCTCCCTGAAATAACACTATACCTACTATAGTATAACCTTCCATTTCCCGCATACAACAAATCTGAAGCAAACGACTTTGAAAACATATACACTGTATGATGGAAACTCTCTATAAATGAAAGTTTCATTATTGAATAGAGTTTAAAGCATTGTTACAAGATGAGAAATTGCTCATCATTGTCTATGTTTTATTGGTGTTTTACGCCGCTTTCAACATTATTTCAGTTATATCACGGCGACAGTTCACTTATTCATGATCTCTGGGTAAACAAACCAGTACTAGGCTAGAAAATTTGCATTGCCCAAGGGCACTCCACCATGATCGTCGTGCCGCGAATGGGGATCGAACCCGGGACACCCGGTTTCAAATCCCCGACGCTAACCACTCGACCTCGGCGGATTTTTATTTACCCTAATTATCAATATCTTGTTTATTTGATCGGTGCTCTGCGAATACCAACCTTAACATACTTATTGCACGGCCAATGCATGCGCATCATCCATGCTATGGATCGAAATGGATACTGCTTTACAGAAGTTTGTTGAAACCTTTGGCGAAATGTGCAGTGCCTAATCAGACAGCGCAAAAGACCTAGATCTACACTTGTCGCCAATGCTTTTAATTTTAAAGAACCGCTCATTTATAGCATCCCGTTTTATGTCGTTTTAACAGCAACCCTGATACTGGCCACTTTTAAAGCTTCTCTCAAACATAATATGGTCTCTCTCTTTCTCTCTGTCTGTTTCTCTTATGTTGACATTTTACTTCTCATTCTCTTTGGAGAAGTCCAGTACCAGCCAATAAAGGTAAATGTTTATATCAATTCATTTTCGGGATTAGATGGTATCTACCACATGCTTACTATATATTTGACATAAGCCACGTCACGAGAAAACCGACCTTCGATAACAGCGACCATCTAGATAAACCTGCATGTACGTCTCTGGTCTGAACAGGTTCTTCCCTGATCGTCATCTATCGTTCAAGCATCTTTATTCGGGATTAACATTATTTCAATAATATCACGGCGACAGTTCACTTATTCATGATCACTGGGTGAATAAGCCAGTACTAGGCTAGGAAATGTGCCTTGTCCAAGGGTACTTCACCATGACCGCCTCTACTGGGAATCGAACCACCCTGCACTCCCGGTTCTGAATCCCCGACGCTAACCAAAGATTGATCTGCAGCAGACGTTTGAAAACATGGTGACAAACGAAAAAATCGCTCAAATGATGGTTTTCAAAGTCGTCTGCTGCAGATGTGTTGTATGTGGGAAAGGGTTAAGTATGCTGAGCAATCCAGAGTGCCATTAAATTTCAAAAACATTCGAATGTGTCGGTTTATGTGTGGCTTTGCACGTTTTCATTAAGTCGCCTGCTTTGAAAAAATGTACTAGTTTGAGTTGAGTAGAAATAAACAACAAATCTCCGGGGTAGTTGCATGAAAAACTTAAACCTGAATTTGTAAGTAAACAAAAGGACCATAGTCGCCCTGGATCGCTCACCTGAGTTAAGCCAACCACATAATCAATGACAATAACTCATTTTGCGGTCAGGTAAGCAAATACTAGTGTTAACAATATTTCCCTTCATTTTGGCCTAGTGACCCTGTTTTTGACCATATTCGAACTTAGCATATATATCATCAAGATAATCAATCTGACAACATTTCAAGATGATCTTTAGAAATATGGCTTCCATAGTGTTAACACGATTTTCCTTCAATTTGGCCTTGTGACCTAGCTTTTGACCGGACATGACCCATATTCAAATTTAACAAACAATAACAAACAAAAATTCAGACAAAGTTTGCTCAAATTGGAAAACAAGCTTCGAGAATGTAAAAAAGATTTTCCTTTAATTTGGCCTAATGACCTCGTGTTTTAGCTGACATGACACATACTCGAAATAGCCATAGATATCACCAAGACAATTATTCTGAAAAAGTTTCAACATGCTCAAGTTAAAAATGCAGCTTCCAGATTATTAACAAGACTTTCCTTCAATATGACCTAGTGTCCTAGTTTTTGTCCGAACATGATAAATATTCAAAAATGGCATAGCTATCATCAACAATAACATACGGACAGATTTTCAAGCTGCTCAAGAGAACAAGAGGGCCAAAATAGCCTTAAATCGATCAACTGAGTAATAGTATAGTAGCAAATAGTTAACTGAAAATATCTAGGAAAATGTTATTTTCCCCTTTTCTAATGCCACCTTGCTGCCTGCCCTGCATATGGCTTGAACAGTTATTGGAAGAGAAGAATGTTAAAGTTTGGGCATTTTTCTCACTTTGTGATTCCGCAGTTTCCATAGTTTTACATAGAATGTATGTCTTTGCACAATATTGAAAGAGAACTAACAACGTAACATTCCTATAAAATTAAGTTGAAATTGGTCCAATGGAATTGTAGGAGTTGTCATTTGAAGCTAAAGTTTATTTTACCCCTCTGATGACATCTGGTTTCTATGTTTTAAACCCAATCAATATGGCTTGAACAAATTAGAGCAGAGGACCAATGAAGTAAGGTTTCTATGCAACTATCTTAAAATCAGACAAGCCCTTTCATAAAAAGGGAATTTTTAAATTCTGTCAGGTTGCCCCTTTTCTGATGCGGCCTAGCTGCCATATTTTACAACCAATCAATATTGCTTGAATCATTTTGTAGAGGGTCACCCAAGGATCAGTGCTTCCAAATTATATTGGAATCTGACAAGCAGATTCAGAGGAGAAGAATTTTAAGTTTGGAACTTTTGCCCCCTTTCTGATGCCACAGACTCCAAATTTAGTTGCACACAAAACATTAACAAGATTTTCTCAGTTAAAAAAGGGCCATAAATGGCATTATATGCAGGCTATCTAACTTAATTATTTACATATGTTTGTTGATTTTGGAGCAGAAGGTTTCAATACAATACATCCAGTAGTTACCGAGCTATGGTGTAATATATGAACTTGCAAGCAAAACCTTAACCAAGGTGTGACGCTGACACCGACACCATGGTGAGTACCACAGCTCTCATATTCTCCAAATAGTCGAGTTTAAAAGGGGTAACCCGTTGATTTAAAAGGGCTGAAAAAGTAATGGGGTGGGGGAAAAGACAAAAAGAATGTTCATTCCATTATTTCTATAATTTTATACTCCATTTTGTATTTCAACAAGGACGTGTGAACAGTTATTAACATGTAAGTAACAATTTCACCCTTTCCAACACACAAGAAATCTGCAGCAGATGATTTTGAAAAAGAATCTAGGCTAAATATTGATAATCTAAATAATTCAAAGTATATATATTCCTTTTAATAAAGTTGCAAACATTGTGGGAAATTTCTCTTTTTGCTGCAGTTCTTTCAAAAGTCGTCTGCTGCAGATGCATTGAAAAACGTCTGCAATTAGGAAAGGGAAAAAAAAGTATACTATGACAGAATCATTCCAATAGTGTAGGGATATAAGACAAGATTTTGTAGAAAGACTAAAATTTAAAATGATTAAATATTGCCGATGATTGCCATTTGGAACTGGAAGGGGAGAGCAAAACATGATTTTTAGTTCAACAGATGATTAGAAAATAAAAGCAATATACAATTATACAATATTTTATAAACTGAATAATTAGTAGAATAAAAAAAACAAAAAAAACAAAGAGATGTTTGTCGCACATTATGACCCAGTTAGGAACACTGTGACCTCAACCTTTGAATGACCTCAACATCATTTTGGGTCATCTATCGATTATGCCCAACCTTCCTGCCAAATGTGAGAACAATAGACCAAAGAGCCAAAGCAATCAGCAGTTATCGATCAGACACTTTTTCTGTTTTCAAAGTCACTGTGACTTTGACCTTTGACCAGATCGCCTTAAAATCAAATCGAGTCATCTAATCGTCATATCCAACCCTACCGAATTTGAGGACATTTGGCCCAGGAATGCTGTTGTAAATCAGGCAAGCCTTTTTGTGTTCAAGGTCACTGTGACCATAACCTTTAAACGGATGACCTCAAAATCAATAGGAGTCGTCTACAGGTCATGCTTAACCTTCCTGACAGGTTTGAGTACTGTAGGTCCAAAAATAATCCAGTTATCAAATGGACAGACTTTGATTTACTGACAGACTGACTGACATGTGCAAAGCAATATACACTTACTCCCTCTTCTTCCATGGTGGCATAACAAAGAACCAAGCGTAGACATTTGAAGTCAATGAGTGTTTGTGGCAAATACAGTTGTACCTCAAGGACTTCAGCAATATATTATTTCAAAGTTGTCTGCTGCAGGTTTGTTCTATGTCGGAAAGGAGGTTAACAAGAGGGATAATACAAATTTCTTCAAAATATACATATAATTACAGCCAAAAGCACTTATGATGACAAAATACAGCTGTAATTCTTTCATTCAACGCTAATGCAGCAACACATTCATTATTAAACCATTTTGGAAAATAGGAAAAAATTTCAATTTCATTTGTTTTGTGTTTTACGCAGCTTTCAACCATTGGGGCTGGCACGCTTATAAAAAAAAAATGAAAATGAAAATCTATTATGTATAACAAGGGCTTCAACTTCTTCGTAAGCCAGATTTGATACATGTTTGCATTTTGGTCTGATACAAAATATAATACGACGATTGAATAATTGAAACAAGAGGCCCATGATGGCCCTAGTTTGCTCACCTTAATTATTCAATGTTCTGCAATGCAAAACACATCAAGACAATTATTCTGAATGCAACCTCCAGTGTTAACAAGATTTTCCTTCATTTGGCCTAGAGATCTTTATTTTTTTTACTTGATATGACCTATATTCCAACATGGACTAGATATGCGACCTCCGGAGTTCAAACAATATTTTCCTTTATTGAACTTGTTTCTAACCCAATATGACCCATATTCAAACTTAACCTAGATATAATTCAGACGAACATTCTGACAAAATTTCAATATTGCTGAAGCATATAATGCGGCATCCAAAGTGTTAACAAGATTTTACTTCAATTTGACCTAGTGACCTACCTTTTGATCCAACATGAAACATATTCGAACTTGACTTACATATCATCAAGACAAACATTCTGTTCAATTTGGCCTTGTGACCTAGTTTTTATCTTGGCATGACTCATATTCGAACTTGGCATAGATATCATTTAGATAAACATTCTAACCAAATTTCAAGCTACTGTAGCCAAAAAAGTGGCTTCTATAGATTTTCCTTCAATTTGACCTTGTGACCTAGATTCTGACCCAATACGACCAATAGCCGAACTTGATGTAGATATCTTTAAGACAAACATTCTGACAAAATTTCAAAATTGCAGCCTCTAGGGTGTTAACAAGATTTTCCATCAATTTGGTCTAGTGACCTAGTTTTTGACCCAACATGACCCATGTTCGACTTGACCTACATATCATCAAGACAAACATTCTGATAAAGTTTCAACATGCTCAAGTTGAAAATGTGGCCTCCAGAGTGTTAACAAGATTTCCCTTCAATTTGACTTAGTGACCTAGTTTTTGACCTCATATGGTCCAGTTTCGAACTTGTCCAAGATGGAGATGAATGTTCTGATAAACTTTCATGAAGATTGGATGCAAATTGTAGCCTGTAGTGTTAACAAGTGCAAATGTTGACGACGCACGATGGACGACGCATTGACGCCGGACAAAATGTGATCACAATAGCTCACCTTGCACTTTGTGCATAGGTGAGCTTAAAAGGGCTACCGGGTATATGTCAGTATATAGCAAAATGCTTACCCTAAACAGTGGTCACAAGGATTTTATCAGAAAACAATTGGTTTACGAACACCAGACTTATAATCATGACAATAATCTTTTGTTTAAATAGCGGCCAGGCCCCCATGCTTTCAACAGCTAAGGTCATATTGAGACTGTCAGGAAAGATGATAGTGGTTCCATACCTATACATCAAAATATAAAAGGTATGAAACCAATACCAACCCACCTTCTGGAGCTCAAGAGTTGCATCGATTCCAATCATGCTCCAAACAAGCAAATTTTCCTTTCTGATAATGCTTATAAATCTGCATCAAATATTTACTTCATACACCACAAAAATAAATATTATAATGAAAACCTGCCCAGTAATTAACAAATTGATTCAACTACTAGTGTAGTATAACTAATCCAAGACACCCACCTTGGGGAAAGTCAAAATTTGAATGCTGAAGACAGACGACTTCTTATTACCAGTCAAGTATATTAGTCAATGTTTTTCTTTAACCTTCAAGAGATTGCTAAACACGGGTGACCACTAACACTAATTTGACTGCATAACCCTTAACCCTTTCCCTCATATAGATGCTTTCTGACGCCTCTGCAGCAGACGACTTTTTGAAAACAAAGTGACAAAAGAAGATTTTTTTTCCTTTTGCCACAATGTTTTCCATATTAAGTTATAGGTAATCTATTTTTTTTAAATATGTTCAAAGTCGTCTGCTGCAGAATTGTCGTTAGAGGGAGAGGGTTAAACATTTGTGTGAATAATTGAAAGAAACGTACATAATGCATGCCAATAAAAGTGAGATAGAAAGACAGACAGAACCAAAGAAGACGGAAAGGTTGATCCCTATGTGTGACACTGACATGACAGGCAACACAAAAAACACTACCATTGAGTTCAGCTTTGGCTCATGTGATCTCAGAATTGAGCACTTATTTGATGAACTGTCTTGTATATATTTGTGTTAATAACAAGAGCTGTCGGAGGACAGCGCGCTCGACTATTCCACCGATTATTTAAGTTACTGAGATAATGGACTCTAATGTAGGTGTATGCAAAACTTCTTAAAGGGTGATAATTTGCATTATATGCAGGATCGAGTTATTTAACTTGATTATTTTCATTGTTGGGATGGTTTGGAAGGGTTGTATAACGTTTTAATGGAATGCATCAAGTAGTTACTAAGATATGGACTCTTAATGTAGTTGCACGAAAACCTTTAACCATAATTTAAGGAAGGATTGTATAAGGTTGTAATGCAATGCATCAAGTAGTTACTAAGAGATGTTCTCTTAATGTAGTTGCATGTAGTTGCAAGCAAAACTTTAACCAGAATTTCTAAGTAAAAAAAAGTCATAACTTGCATAAAATGCAGGATAGAGTTATCAAACTTTATAATCTACATAAGTGTGATAGTTGGTTAGGGTTGTATAAAGTTTCAATGCAATGCATCAAGTAAATACTGAGATATGGATTCTTAAATTTAGTTGTATGCACAACTTTAACCAGAATTTCTAAGTAAAAAAAGGGCCATAACTTGCATAAAATACAGGATAGAGTTATCTAACTTAATAATCTACATATACGTGATAGTTGGGTAGGGTTGTTTAAAGTTTCAATGCAATGCACTAAGTAAATACTGAGATATGGACCCTTAATTTAGTTGCATGCAAAACTTTAACCAGAATTTCTAAGTAAAAAAGGGCCATAACTTGCAAAAAATGCAGGATAGAGTTATCTAACTTAATAATCTACATAGGTGTGATAGTTGGGTAGGGGGTTGTAGAAAGTTTCAATGCAATACATGTTGTATTTAAGTACTTGTATGCAAAACCTTAACCAATGTGTGAAGTGGACACCGACGTCAGGGTGAGTAGTATTCAAACTAAAAAGGAAAAAAAAAAAAAAAAATACTTCTTAACCCTTTCCCGCATATAAACGCTTTCGGACACCTCTGTAGCAGACTGCTTTTTGAAAACAAAGTGACAAAAGAAGAAATTGCACAAAACGTGCAATTTCTCCTTTTGCCACAATGTTTTCCGCTTTTAGTGTGAAATTAGTATTTAGAATGGATAACCTATGTTTGGACAAAATATGTTCAAAGTCGTCTGCTGCAGAATTGTCGTATGAGGGAAAGAGTTAAATTAGGAATGAGAGAATATGAAATGTTAAGTGTCAAGCTGAGTGAGACTTGTAGACAAAACATTCAAACATATAAAGCTACTTATTTGGGGTTCCAAGCATTTCACATTTAACCCTTTCCCACATGCTGGCACTGTTTTTGGACATATCAAAAAGCAGGGGTCTTTTGCATGATAAGCAATTTCTTTTTTTGTCACATTATTCTCAACTCTATTTAATACATATAGTTTCATTTAAAGAGATTTTCCTTATTTGAGATGTTTTTTACCCTTTCCCATACATAGACCTTTTCTGACGCCTCTGCAGCAGACAAATTTTGAAAATATCGTTGCAAAAGAGAAATTGCTAATGATGATCAACTTTTTCCTTTTACACAATGTTTTCAATTCTATTTAATGGATTTAATATTTATCTTATTTCAGCCATGGCATTTTCATTGTTGTATGCTTTGTTGTATGTGGGAAGGGGCAGATGCAGCAGACATCTTTTTGAAAACATTGTGACAAAAGGAGAAATTGCAATTTCTCCTTTTGACACAATGTTTTTCAACGTTTTTTCAAGTAATTATCCTTTCATTTATGGGGATTTTCCATGTTTTTGGCTGATGTTTCTGAAAGTTTAAGAAATAGTGCAGATACAGAGCAGAAAGTAATGATTTGTTGATCTGGACCTTCTCTGTTCCCAAATGCCTTTTCGTTCTTTCTCCTAATGCCCAGGTCATATTTTCCAGTTAATTTATTCTCACATGTAGAGGCATCTGCAGAAGGGGACTTAAGAAAATGGTATAGCAAAAGGAGAAATTATTCGTATTAAACAATTAATTCCTCCTTTTGACACAATGATTTCAACTGTATTCAATAATAATAGCATGTTCATTTATAGAGATTTTCCACATCTTAGCCCAGATGTTTTTTATGTTGTATTCTGCATATTTGTTTTATGTGGGAAAGGATTAATATGCAGAGTTAGATCTTAATATCGTGGATATGATAAGAAAGTTTTAAATTAATCAGTGCAGGAAAAATAACTTAAGAGCAACTGTTTGAATTAAGAACCTTGTTCTTTATTTTGCCTTTTTTTTTGATAAAAGAGACTGATTCAAACTATCAAAGCTTCCAATTGATTTTGAAAAAGCACATTTGCTGAAGACCAAAAATAACAATCATATTATATACTATAGTTTACATGTTGATAGATCATAATACATATTGTGAAGTTTTTGTGTCAATGAATACCTTTAAAACATTCTAAAACATGCTTATTATCTTTATAAACAAATAACGCTTAAACGCAAGTATTTGTGTAGAAAGCGGAAACAAGAAAAGAAATGAGAAAAATATTGCTTGAAAAAGAAGCAAAATGTTCCAAAGATGATTATTAGCTTAACACACATAACCAGATTGCAGCAGACGACTTTTAAAATTATAATGGAAGATAGAGAAATTGCTCAATATGAGCAATTCTCCTTTTGCCGAAAAATTAGTTAAGAGATTTTCAATATTTTGTCCTTAATGTTGTCGCAGTCGTCCCCTACAGATTTGTTGTATGTATGTAGGATATCACTCTTATTCTAAATATAAAGACTTACACAAGTCTTCAAAATGTTAAATCAGACTGTCATTGAGAATGACAGATAAAAGAGACCACCCATAAATTTGTTTGTTTGTTTGTTTGGAGTTTAACGCCGCTTTCAACAGCTTAGACCACCCATAAAAACCTTTTATGAACCAGTACCCACAATGTTTTCAACATTATTCAATCATTGTTCTCAATCATTTAAAGAGTTTCCATATGTTTAACCACGGACGTAGATAAGAGGGATAAGTAACTAAATTATATACTAAAATATCACTCATGCCGACATTTGTAAAACTCAAAAACTATTCAAGATATGAAAATAAAAAAAATATTTTCTGGAAGTTTAAACATTCTTCTATTGCAGTAGATACAAATATTTTAATATATTACAGGTTTTGATAATTTGTTATCTGTATGAAAAATGTCAGTCTATTAATTTTTGGAAAAAAATAATATAATTCAGAAATCCCAATATCTGTGCCTTTTAAACCAGTCATTGTTCAAAATACAAAGAAATTCCAGTTATTCATTGTATCTGTAACCTTAGTTGAAATGTTAAGCTTTCAGAATATGTATGTGCCAATTGTGACTTCAAAGTTTTATTTCCATGTGTGATATTTTAACCAGATAACAGGTGTACAGTTTGAGTTGCCTATCCCTCTTATCTACGTTTAACTAAATGTTTTCAACGCCATCTGGTGCAGATATTTTGTACGTGGGAAAGGGTTAAGGGTTGATGAAAAAAGCATATAGCAGAGAGAAAGATTTGCATATTGAGTTCAATCACAATCACATACAGGTAATTATGTCATCTCATACATCATATTGAAAATAGACAAAAAAAAATAAAACATAAACAATTTGACAATTATACTAATAACAATATGGTGTTAAGAGCCTAGGAGCGATTCTGTCGCTAGATGAACCTCCCAATTTACCGATGATAATGCAACTCGAGCTTTGTGCTGAAAAAAATGAAGTCATATTTATATGAATTGCACATGTAGGATATATTTTTTAAAGGTGCTGAAATTCCAGATAGAGATAGAAAAAAAATGTTGAAACTTCGGCAAATATTGCTAATAGTGACTACAAACTAAAGTAATAAATAGTTCAAAACTATTTTGGCAGTAAATGTTAGACAAGAAACCACTGAAGACGGTAAGGCCAGATTGTCTGAGATTTGACCTTGAAAATTGACAAACCAAGGTCAAGGTCAAAGTTACCATAGAAATCAATAGAACTTGTTACTGGTTACCTTCAGGTAAAGTTTCAAGTTTGTAACACTTTCCAGTGCTGAGATTTTGCCTCAACCTGAAACTTTAACCAAAATGTTGACGGACAGACAGACAGACAGACAGACAGAAGGACATACGGATGGACATTGCCAAATTCCTAGAGAAATCCGGCCAAAAAACAGTTAATTGAAAGTCATGAAAAAGTACAAAATTTAGCTTACTGTGTAGACATACTTTATTTAGATGTTTATTGTACTTCAAAGTGAAACTAGAGATTGCTTTTTTGAAAAAGCGCTTGTCTCCCCATTTGTGTGGTCGTAGGGGAGGAAAAGAAATGATGGAGATGAATTTTTTAGTTTTGGACTGGAGATGAAGCAACAGTGACAATCCTCAGTTATTGAGCAGAAACCATTTTTCAGCTGAGGGTTACCATGACCTTGGTCTTTGACCTAGTGACCTCAAAATCAATAGGGGTCATTTGCTGCTGGTGACCAACCTGCACACCAAGTATGAAGTTCCTGGGCCTAAGCAATCTTCAGTTATTGAGCGGAAACCATTTTTCAGCCAAAAGTCACCGTGACCTTGACCTTTGACCTACTGACATCAAAATCAATACGGGTCATCTACAGGTTAGGACCAAGCTGCACACAAAGTATGAAGTTCCTGGGTATAAGCGTTCTCGAGTTATTGAGTAAAATACATTTTTCAGCTGAAGGTTACCGTGACCTTCGACATTTGACCTTGTGACCTCAAAATCAAACAAATTCAATAAAGGTCATTTACTGGTTAGGACCAACCTGCACACCAGGTATGAAGTTCCTCAACATAAGCATTCTTTAGTTGTTGAGAGGAAACCATTTTTCAGCTGAAGGTTACCATGACCTTGACCTTTAAGCTAGTGACCTCAAAATAAATAGGGGTCATCTACTGGTGGTGACCAACCTGCACACCAAGTATTAACTTCCATGGCCAAAGCATTCTACAGTTATTAAGCAAAAACAATGTTTCAGCTCATTGTCACTGTGACCTTTCAGCTCAAGGTCACTGTGACCTTGACTTTGACCTAAAAATTAATAGGGTCTTCTAGTGGGCATGGCCAAGTATGGAGTTCCTCGGCCCAAGCGTTCTTCAGTTATTGAGCGGAAACCATTTTTTACCTCACAAGGTCACCATGACATTGACCTTTGACCTTCTGACATCACAATCAATAGAAGTCATCTACTGGTCATGACCAACCTGCATACCAAGTATGAAGATCCTATGCCCAAGCGTTCTTCAGTTATTGAACGGAAACAAGTGTGACGGATGTGACCTTGACCTTTGACCTAGTACCTTAAAATTAATAGGGGTCATTTGCTGGTGGTGACCAACCTGCACATCAAGTACGAAGTTCCTGGGCCCAAGCAAAAACTATTTATCAGCTCATTGTCACTGTGACCTTTCAAGCTCATGGTCACTGTGACCTTGACTTTAAATGTACTGAATCAATAGGGGTCTTCTACTAGACATGGCCAACCTGCATACCAAGTATGGAGTTCCTCAGCCGAAGCGTTCTTCAGTTATTGAGCGGAAACCATTTTTTACCTCACAAGGTTACCATGACCTTGACCTTTGACCTTCTGTTATCAAAATCAATAGGGGTCAGCTACTGTTCATGACCAACCTGCATACCAAGTATGAAGTTCCTACGACCAAGCGTTCTTCAGTTATTGAGCAGAAACAAGTGTGACAGACGGAAGGACGGAAGGATGGACGGACGGAACGGGCAAAAACAATATGTCACCCCCATGTAATGGGGGAGACATAATGATTACTCTTAATATTATCCCAGAATTATGATTATAATATTTGAAGACAACTTTTGAACAGTTTAGAGACTTTGACAATACTAGCTTTAATCTGGAGTTCAGCACCTTTAAGTAATACATAGGATTGCAGTAGTTTAACCCTTTCCCTCATATAAACACTTTTGGATGCCTCTGCCGCAGACTGCTTTTTAAAAACATAGTAACAAAAGGAGAAATTGCACAAAACATGCAATTTCTCCTTTTGCCACAATGTTTTCCACTGTTCGTCATAGGTCATCCATTCAATTATGGAGATTTTCTATGTTTTGACAAAATATGTTCAAAGTCGTCTGCTTCAGAATTGTTGTATGAGGGAAAGGGTTAATTTTCCTTTTATTACATGATACTTAGTAAAACTTTTAAGACAGAATGAAGAAATCATACAAATCTTAATAATTTCAGAACAAACTAATACAATTTACATATTTAATAAAAATTTATGAATGCCATGTGAATGATGTCCCACAAGTTCAGTTACCGTCAGTCACCAGTGTAAACAATACTGAACCTTGCCTGATTATGGTCATTTATCAGTTATTTTGTGATTTAATAAAGATTAGTTGGTTTACAGTTTACTTGTTTACAATAATCAGGAACATTCCATCCTGCCACAATTTCATGTGAAATCTCAGATATTTTCAAAGTATTCAACTAAAAATCTGTATAAATATAGCTATTTTCAATTTTACAAGTCGGTTCAAATTTCACTATTATAAACTTACAAAGTTAATTTTCAGTACATAAACAACACAATTGACAGAAAGTTTAACTTCTAATAATGAAATTATTAATTCAGTTGAAACAAATTTGTAAATATGATTATAATAATTTGGGGCGAGTTGTCTTAGGGCGAGTATGAATTGGGGCGAGTTTTCTTGGGACCAGTGCTCTAGATAGGAAGCGTATTTCACATCTCCAAATCCTTATATGACGCCCAAACCCTACGTTTGGGATACTCAACAGAAACGTCTCAGTGAGACGATTCTTTAGAGTACCCACACCATGGGGTTTCATGAGTTGAAAGAGAGATATTGTTGGGGAAAGACCAGTATACGCCTCCTTATCTAGTCCTATGCCTGAGACGAGTTGTCTTTGGTGCATGTTGTCCTACATTCATTATAAGGATATTTGAAAATAATGAAGCCTTATCATGTTCTGCATTGATGGCTTCTGTTTAACCCTTTCCCTCATACGACAATTCTGCAGCAGACGACTTTGAACGTATTTTGTCAAAACATAGAAAATCTCCATAATTGAATGGATAACCTATGACAAAAAGTGGAAAACATTGTGGCAAAAGGAGAAATTGCACGTTTTGTGCAATTTCTTCTTTTGTCACTATGTTTTCAAAAAGCCTTCTGCTGCAGAGGCGTCTGAAAGCGTCTATATGTGGGAAAGGGTTAACCCTTTCCCTCATACGACAATTCTGCAGCAGACGACTTTGAACGTATTTTGTCAAAACATAGAAAACCTCCATAATTGAATGGATAACCTATGACTAAAAGTGGAAAACATTGTGGCAAAAGGAGAAATTGCACGTTTTGTGCAATTTCTTTTTTTGTCACTATGTTTTCAAAAAGCCGTCTGCTGCAGAGGCGTCAGAAAGCGTCTATATGAGGGAAAGGGTTAAAACACTTAAATAACCCTAAAAAGAGGTTAACTAATGTAGTGAAGGGTACCTCATCAAATCCCATTAGCTTTACTTGTTCAACTTTCTGTTCAAGATCATGTTCTTTAAATGGACCTGTAAGATAAGATAAGATAAGATTTAAGTTTGATCTTACCCTCATACAACAAATCTGGAGCAGAGGAAAGTTGTTTGCTTTAAAAGCATCTCAAGACAATCTTTACCAGGTAAACCTTCATATAGATGCATTTTGAGCCATCTGCAGCAGATGACTTTTATAATGCATTGTGGCAAAAGCAATATCTCCTTTTGCCTCAAGGTATTCAGGTCTTTTCAATAAAAAAATTATTCTTTCTTTTATAGAGATTTTCCATATTTTTGCCTGGATGTTTTCAAAGTCATCTGCTGCAGATTTGTTGTACGTGGGAAAGGGTAAATTAAAATGTGTAGAATTTTTCTGAGATATGAATTCGTTCCTGTAATCCATTCCCTGGTACAACAAATCTGCAGTAGACTACTTTGAAAGAATCTATAGAACAAGAGTGCCAAATGTCACAAAATACGCCCGTCCTGTTTTTTTGGAGACCAAGTATAGTGGTAATTGGTTGTACGTCAGCCAAACTTAGAGAGCGGACACTGTTAGTACAGTTTTGGCCATTTCGAGGGACATAATGTGTAGTGACTAAGATAACCTTGTAAGTTATCAAACGTAACCAAGATATTCTGCCCATAAACATATTGTCTAAATTTGGTGATGATCGGATAAAGGCTTTACAAGTTATTTAGCTGACAAGACCAATTTTAGGTAATTTCTATAATTAAAGGGCAATAACTCTCTATCGACTGGAGCAATATGGCTAGTTATCGAACTTGTCCAAGATATTACGCCAATACACATTCTGACTAAATTTGGTGATGATTGGACAAAAGCTCCCAACGTTATTGAGCTGACAAGACCAATTTTAGGTAATTTCTATAATTAAAGAGGGATAACTCTCTATCGACTGGAGCAATATGGCTAGTTATCGAACTTGTCCAAGATATTACGCCAATACACATTCTGACTAAATTTGGTGATGATTGGACAAAAGCTCCCAACGTTATTGAACTGACAAGACCAATTTTAGGTAATTTCTATAATTAAAGAGGGATAACTCTCGATTGACTAAAGCGATATGGCTAGTTATCAAAATTATCCGAGATATTATGCCAATACACATTCTGACCAAATTTAGTAATGATTGGATAAAGGCTTCTTAAGTAATTGAGCTGACAATACCAATTTTGGGTAATTTCTATAATAAAAGGGCAATAACTCTTGATTGACTAAAGCGATATGGCTAGTTATCGAACATGTCCGAGATATTAGCCCAATACACATTCTGACCAAATTTGGTGATCATTTGACAAAGGCTTTATAAGTTATTTAGCTGACAAGACCAATTTTAGGTAATTTCTATAATTAAAGGGCAATAACTCTCTATCGACTGGAGCAATATGGCTAGTTATCGAACTTGTCCAAGATATTACGCTAATACACATTCTGACTAAATTTGGTGATGATTGGACAAAATTAAGCTCCCAACGTTATTGAGCTGACAAGACCAATTTTAGGTAATTTCTATAATTAAAGAGGGATAACTCTCGATTGACTAAAGCGATATGGCTAGTTATCAAAATTATCTGAGATATTATGCCAATACACATTCTGACCAAATTTAGTAACGATTGGATAAAGGCTTCTAAAGTTATTGAGCTGACAAGACCAATTTTGGGTAATTTCTATAATAAAAGGGCAATAACTCTTGATTGACTAAAGCGATATGGCTAGTTATCGAACTTGTCCGAGATATTAGACCAATACACATTCTGACCAAATTTGGTGATCATTTGACAAAGGCTTCTAAAGTTATTGAGCTGACAAGACCAATTTTGGGTAATTTCTATAATTAAAGGGCGACAACTGTTGATTGACTAAAGCGATATGGCTAGTTATCGAACTTGTCCGAGATATTATTGGTGATGATTGGACAAAGGCTTCTAAAGTTATTGAGTTGACAACATACTGGACGCCACCTGCCCGCCCGCCGCAGGTAAAACTATAATACGATCCGTTTTTCAAAACGGGCGTATAAAAAGATTGAAAATCTCTGTAAAACAAAGTGTAATTCTTGAATTAAATTGAAATCATTGTGCCTAAAGGAAAAATTGCTCATCATGAGCAAATATCTTTTATGCCACAATGTTTCCAAAAGTCATCTGCTACAGATACCTTGAAATCTGTAGGTGTGAAAGGGCTAGTTCTTCAATAACCCAATACATGTATACATACCCCCAGCATAAGCACTTGTCCAATGTCGTGCCGTCTGTCTAAATTGATCCTGCTGATCTTTATATTGTTTAGCAACTACGGCATCTTGAGGATCATCTGGTTCCGGTGCCGCCAACAAGGCTTGTAATGATAATAACACAGTCCGCAAGGTCATGGCTGCAGCCCTGCACAGAGAAATTAATAAATGACTGGTGCCCCATGAAAACCAACCTGAATGAAATTATAACATGTATGGAAAATTCATCGATTGTTTGGTGATTTACACTGCTTTCAACAATTTTCAGTTATATCACGGCTTTTTCTGGGTAATCAGCCAATCAGTCGTAATGCTAAGGTTGGTTTTTGCAGTGGAGATTAGCACTGTTTTAACCCTTTTTGTAATTGTAAATACAAACAAGAGCACCGCGTACGGCACATACGCTCGACTGATAGGTCGAGCTAATAAAAAACCTTAACCGGATGACAACGAACACCTTCAGTGTAGATTTTCTAAGTCCAAAAGGGGGGATAATTTGGTCAATATTAAGTTCAGGGTTATGGAACTTGTTGTATCAAGTTATGTTAAGACATTGAATAAGTTTAGGAAGTTTCAAAGCTATATGTTAAATTGTGTTTCAGTTATCACCATTTTTCTCCCTTCAAAGTAGATTTTCTAAATCGAAATGGGGAGATAATTTTGTCAATACAATTTACAGAGTTATGAAACTTGTTATATAAGGTCCACTTAAGACACTCAGCAAGTTTGTGAAGTTTCAAGCAAAAAAAAGAAAAGTTTTTAAGATATGAAAAATCATGAGTAAAAAATTTTCAAAAACCTGAGCTAAACAAAAAACCTTAACCTTACGTTTTGAAGTTTTAAGTGAAACAAATAAAGATTTCCAGCTATATACTTTTATTATTTAACATATTATGATTATGTTTATGAAGTTTAGTGACTTCAACAGTAGTAGTTTGTTAGAAAACAGAAAAAAAGCTGAGCTGAACAAAAAACCTTAACCGGACGACCACGCCGCCGCCGCCGACGACGACGCCAGGGTCATGACAATAGCTCTCATTTTTTTCAAAAGTCGAGCTAAAAATCTGCAGTGGACGAATTTGAGATCATCTAGGCAAATATATATGTAAAATGTTCATATAGGAAAGAAAAATTATTGATTAAAGTTGAAAACATTGTGGCAAAAAGAGAAATTGTCTTGTTTTGAGCAATTTCTCACTTTGCCACAATGTTTGCAAAAGTCGTCTGCTGCAAGATTGTCAGAAAGCGTCTATATGTGGTAAAGGGTTAACTCTTTCCCTCATACGACAATTCTGCAGCAGACGACTTTCAACATATTTTGTCAAACAATAGAAAATCTCTATAATGGAATGGGTAACCTATGACTAACAGTAGAAAAACATTGTGGCAAAAGGAGAAATTGCTCGTTTTGAGCAATTTCTTCTTTTGTCACTATGTTTTCAAAAAGCCGTCTGATGCAGAGGTGTCAGAAAGCGTCTATATGAGGGAAAGGGTTAACAGTACACATGTATTTCAGTTATATAATGGTGGCTATTTCACCAAATGTGTTTTCTCGCTTTCATCGCACCTGTACTCAACACAACCTTGACTATTAACCCTTTTCCAGCTACAGACTTTTATGCATTTTGACGCATCTGCAGCTGACGACTTTTGAAAACATTGTGACAAAAGGAGAAATTGCTTTTCAACTGTATTTAATAATTACAGTCTCTCTGTTATTGATAATTTTCATGTTTTTTGCCAAAATGATTTCAATGTCTTCTACTGCAGATTTGTTATATGTGGGAAAAGGGATAAGCTCATTGGTGGAAGACAAATGAGGCTAATCACAATGACTTCAGTCAACCATCAGTCAAAATGAAAGGCTGAACAGCTAGGGGTTCAGATTCACAACCCCTCTTCGTTTTCAACGGAGCTATCGCGGCTTGACTTTGTGGCAAAAGTTAGAATGATGCCTATCTTTTACATCTATATATATAAAATGCAGTACAAAACAATTTACAGTCCAACCTGTCTTAAGCGGCCACCCAGCTGAACACAGTAGGCTGGTTAATACAGGTCAAGTAAAGAAGAAAATGTTGTTTTGGTTAAAGTGGCTGCTTAACAGAGGTGACCGCTAACAGTAACACAAGTTTGACTGTAATATTTCTGCATAGCAACTTCAAGTTTTATATATGATCACAGAGCTCTAGACAGGGGGCTTTTTCCATGTTCTAAATCCTTTTTTTAAACTCAAAGTAATCCTCTAATAGGGTTTGGTTGAGTAATATAAAGAGAAATATTGTGGACAGATACCGATTTCAGAGCTCTAGATAAGGAGCGTTTTGCATGTTTTAAAATCCTTATTTGACATTATAACCCTATGTTGTGGGTACTCAAAAGAATCGTCTCACTGAGACGATTCTTTTTAGTACCATATTCATATGGTTTGGTTGGATGATAATAGATATTGTGGGGAAAAGAGCTGTATACGCCTCCTTATCTGGAATGAATGTATATTGTTTTATGGCGCGTCGACAGCTAAGGTCATTTAGCGCGCAATTAAATTTAATTATACATGATCCCTGGGTAAACAAACCAGTACTAAGCTAGAAAATGTGCCTTGCCCAAGGGCACTCCACCATGACCATAGTGCCCCGACTGGGGATCGAACCCGGGACAATCGGTTTCGAAATCCCAGACGCTAACCACTCGACCACAGCGGATTCCCCTCCTTATCTGGAGCTCTGCAATTAACTCCCAGTTATCTAGCCCTTTGTGATCAGAGTAGTATACTTTCATGAAAAGCCTTTTCCCAAACGCAGACTCCCCGTCATTGAAATTAACCCTTTCCCACTTACAAAACACTTGCAGCAGACGACTTTAAAAACATCTGAGTAAAAATAAGGAAAGACACTATAAAGTGAAGTTTTATTATTGAATCGAGTTCAAAACATTGTGGCAAAAGAAGAAATTGCTCATTTTGTCTCAATGTTTTCATAAGTTGTCTGCTGTAGATGCTGCAATATGGGACAGGGTTAATTATAAATTCACTGGTCCAATAAATCCTAAATATTTGGTTATGTTATAATTATATATCATGTAAAATTAAGCTGACCAAAGGAGACTTTTCAATGATTCACACCAAAAGTTATTGGCCAGGGACAAGAGGACCAGATCAACCACTGCCAATTTTACAGACTGAAATAATTTCGTCACATCTGCTGATGATCAGTTCCTTCCCTTGTCACATTGTTTTCTAGTATTTTTAATAATTTTATTTTCATTAATGATTATAGAGATTTTTCTTATTTTTGCCTAGATGTTTCAAAGAAGTCTGCTTCAGAATTATTAATGTTGAAAAGGATTAACAGAGCTCTAGATGAAGAGAGTATTTCACATCCCCATATCCTTATTTGACCCTCAAACCCTATGTTGTGGGTACTCAAAATAATCGTCTCAGTGAAACAATTCTTTTAAGTACCCACAACATAGGTTTAATTGGAGTTATAAGAAAGATATGGATGGGAAAAGACCAGTTCGCTCCTCCCTAGTCCTCAGGATTAAAAGATTTCCGACTAAATTCAAAAGTTATATCTAGACATTTTAAAACGTGTCTATATGTGAGAAAGGTTTCAAAATAGAAGTTTTGCCAGCACTTACCATTGATCTTTTAAAATATCTAAACATATTGCTCCTGTTACACTACTAATGTTTGGATGCCAGATTTTGGTGACAAATCTCACCTGTTAAAATATAAGGACAATAATTTATTTTGTTCTTCTTAGATATGAATTTTTAAGACTTTAAACTTTCCCTCTGATGACATTTTATGACTTTTTCACAATGAAATTATCAAAAGAAATGATAATCTTGAGACATGAGAAAAGGAGATATTGCTCATTGTAAGCTTTACTTCTTTCTCTTAAGTATTTTTTATAAAAAATCATTTGATATAAAGACCTGTGCCAAAGGACATTTTTCTAGATCTTTAATCACTATATTCATGACTTCTAAAATTATATTCTATATTATGGGAACTCAAAGTCAAAAGAACATTACATCAAATCTGGTATCTGCAGCTGCATTGGGTTTTGTGCACTATGAAAGACTAAGTGGGGGAAAAACCTTTCCACTCCTATTCCTAATTATCTAATCTAGGCCTAATAAATAATTGAACTACTTACTTTTGGGGGGTTGAAAGGGTATGTATCTGGAATTTTAATATCTAAAATAAAGTTTCCCCCTTCATAAACAGTATCAGGGGGTCCCGCAATTGCTCCTCGCAATTCTGTAAAACAGTCATTCACTAATTCCACTTTAATGTGACATTTGGCAACCTGAAAAGTAAATGAAAAAAATACTAAGGGAATGAGGGGCTAGCGCTAGCAATGCCACATTGTTAAGCCTAGTTGGTATACACAACTCAATTTTTGTAATAATCACGCACATGAATTTCACAATATTTTCATTTCTATAGTCTTTTCAATAACTATACTTTCATTTATAGACTACTATATTTGGGTCAGATGATAGTCCAGGTTTCTGTTTACGATAGTGCCAAATCATCTACTACTATATTTGGGTCAGATGACAGTCCAGGTTTCTGTTTACGATAGTGCCAAATCATCTACTACTATATTTGGGTCAGATGACAGTCCAGGTTTCTGTTTACGATAGTGCCAAATCATCTACTACTATATTTGGGTCAGATGACAGTCCAGGTTTCTGTTTACGATAGTGCCAAATCATCTACTACTATATTTGGGTCAGATGACAGTCCAGGTTTCTGTTTACGATAGTGCCAAATCATCTACTACTATATTTGGGTCAGATGACAGTCCAGGTTTCTGTTTACGATAGTGCCAAATCATCTACTACTATATTTGGGTCAGATGACAGTCCAGGTTTCTGTTTACGATAGTGCCAAATCATCTACTACTATATTTGGGTCAGATGACAGTCCAGGTTTCTGTTTACGATAGTGCCAAATTATCTACTACTATATTTGGGTCAGATGACAGTCCAGGTTTCTGTTTACGATAGTGCCAAATCATCTACTACTATATTTGGGTCAGATGACAGTCCAGGTTTCTGTTTACGATAGTGCCAAATCATCTACTACTATATTTGGGTCAGATGATAGTCCAGGTTTCTGTTTACGATAGTGCCAAATCATCTGAGTGATAAGAACCAAGAATGCAGTATGATGGGTTCCAAAACATCCTCCGTATTTCTCTATTGAAATTGACTCAATTTCAAAGATGAAAACCCCACAAAATATATGTTTTTCTGATTTGAATTATCATGTAAACCTTCGTATTGTTCATAGCTGGATTTATAAGCATGTGTAAAATATAAAAAAACATAGGAATATGTTCGACAACCAGTCAGTACTTTTGTACTGTAGGAGACCGATATATACAGTTACCCAGTTTTCGAGTGATCTAGTTTTTTACCGATACAATTTCTTCTGCAAACATTCTTCTTTTTTTCTTCATGATTATTGGATTAATCTATGTCTTGTTATTAGTGTGTATGGATTAGTCACTCTTCAATTATCGGGTATCTGAGTTGCTTACAACAGAATTCACACGTTAATTTACATCTGTCAGACAAAGACAAACGACGGTTCCTGTCAATTAATGAAAAGGAATCGGTAATTCTACTCTGTTTTTGATGATGATCTCACCCTTATCATGCACAATCCCTGGTTCCCTGTCTTATTCGCGATGAAAACAAAAATCGATAACCATATATTTGCTTAAAATAAAAGTACACAAGATGTAATTCTATTTATTTGAACTTTCCCACAGACAACTTGACAGGGAAATCCTACTCTCCCGACCGTAAAACTACCTGTGAGGGACAAGTCGGCCCTTGAATTTCCACATCCCTGTGTAACCTTTTAAGAAGCACTCTGAGCACACACTCAATCTCTTCTCCACATTTTAAATTCTACATCAAAACTATGCTGCCAATTGACCATGTGTGACATTTTTCGAGAACATCTATAAAGCAGTGGTTTCTGAATGTAACATATCAGTTGGAGAGGTTAACCCTTGATGTATGTTGACAGTTGCAATTGCTATATTTGCCATAATTATTTTTAGACAGATTGGCAACTCCAGTTAGTCAAGTGTGTCTCTTGATCGTTCCCGGCCAAGTTTTAACAAGTAATATAATGTGCTTCATATACCTCCTCACTCTTGACAACTTCTTTAAACTCTCTTTTTATCCGGGCTTCTGCTATATTTGCCATGTTGTTGTCCACAGATTGACAAGTGCAGTTATAAAGCTTTAAAAACTTTATCTATCCGTAGTAGGTTTCATTTACTCACAAACAGAACATGCGGAAGTGGCTTGCACGCATGCGTAGTTCAGTAGTATTCTCAAACCCAAACTCTTGCGAGCTGTAACAATGTCAAAAAATTAGTTTTGTGGTTTAATCATCCTAAATCACAACTGAGAAATATTATGCAATACATTAGGAAATAACAGACTCTTTTTTGTCCGGAAATTAAGGTTTATCCCTAAGTCTTGCTTATCAAAGCACTGAAATCGCTACATGGTGGGTTGATGTCCAATCTCAATGTCACTGGATGTAATTATCAACATTTCATTTCACTGACACTACCATGTTCGTTCTTTATTTATAATACTGGTTAGTCCTGTTGCCATGTATAATTAACTAATTGGCGAGCTAATTTTACCGCGCAATCTAGGGCACATCTTCTAATAATGGAGAAAAAAATGTATATAATATGTCAATCAATGGTAACAAATTCTCTAAAACATGCTTACAAGAAAACTTCCCCGAAAATTATCCTCAGTGTTTTTACGCATTTTAAAACATCGATATCTAATCGGCTACAGTTAACCTTTTTCATGATCCCTGGGTGAGCAAAACTGAACTAGATGTAGGATAGGCTAGGAAATATGCCTAGCCAATTTAAAGAGCTCCCAACCATGACCGCCGCGACTGGGGATCCAAACCGGGATTCCTGGTTCCAAATCCCCGAATTTAATCACTCGACCACGGCGGATTCCATTCTCAGTGGTCCAGTTTTCTCTAAATCTTGCTTACAGTCAATGTGTATAATTTGTTCACTGGCCATCAAAAACGATAGGGAACACGTTTTTATCATGGAAAACAAGTACATCAGTAAGTTTCATTTTGGTCATGTAGTAATTGTGACCGAATGGTCTCAGTGGGTTTTATGCCTTTTGAGAACATTAACTTATAGTTTTTATAGGCAATTTAATAATATTTAAAAATATTAATTTTATAATTGTATTACTATTTAACAGATATTGGAACAGTGGCAGGTCACTTTCTCTTGTTCATTTGTATAGTATCTCGTTAAGATCTGTTCCAGACTTCCGGTGTGAAATCAAATTATCCTCAGTGGAATGGTTTTCTCTTAGTTCTTATGGCAACATGTTGTATACGGACACACTCACACACATTACAATACGCAATGATATATCCACTCTGAAATACATTGCATTGCGAGGTAGAAAAGGTCAAAGAGCTCGCGTTGCCCATCTGAAGGCACCTGTGCTATTAACCGTGGCTGCGTACTCAGGTAGCTGATTCCACAGTATTATTGCCGAGCACATCTGTTCTGCAAAATGGTACATGTAATCGATGTCCGAAGCCATAGCCACCAATAGTCAGATGGTGGAAGAACTGGGTCGACGGGATGCCAATGAGGTCGTGTGTGATCATTGAAACCATCATCAGCTTGGAATTGAATCGACGCTGCTGTAGAGTAGACCAGCCAAGTTCACTGAGCATATGACTGATACTGCTTGTCCTATATATGTCATTCACGAGTCGCGCTGGACGGCGCTGGACAGCTTCGAGCTAGGCTATGTTGGGCATGGTATGTAGGTGCCACACACATATTTGGTATGACTGTGCTGTAACGTTTACCTGCGTTTAGTCATCGCGGGTCGTCCATCCAGGCACTAACCGCGATGAACGTCGCTATAAAAGCCGGCTTCCACATCAAGGCTGTAGAAGTGATATTTATACCTATACCCCGTTCCCGTTACAGTGACTTGATGTCTTGTAGGCAGCTCGTCAGAGTTCTAGTGAAGAAGGCTAGGGAGTTGGTTGCCTTCTTTGTGGTGGCCTCTATGAGAGTGTTCCAGGATATATTGTTTGTTATGGTAACACCCAGGTATTTGCCATATTTTACTGGTTTCAGGTATTGGCCATGGATTTGGTTAGTGTGATGGACTAGATTTCTCCTACGTGTCATGCGTATCTATCATTTGTTGGGATTGAATTGCAACCTCTAATTCCTTTTCAAAATAAACCAGGCAATCGTTACCAAGAACAGTACGACTGATCCCTGTTAAACCAGGGAGGTCAAACGCTTTACTGAAGTCACGGAGAAAAGCATCAATCAGTTTTCCTTCGTCCAGTGTAGAATGTTTCGTAGAGTTAAAAGGAGTTGACTCTCTTTTGATCTTCGTATACCGCGCTGCTGGTCACACAGGATATCATGGAAATCTAGGTGTCCCATGATTTGGCTATGGATGATGTGTTCAAGGACTTTGCCGCAAACGGAGGTGAGGGATATTGACAATTACTTGGCAGAACTGATTCGTTTTCCCTTTATAAATATATGGGAAATGGCTTCGAATCAGAAGGAACTCCCATTATGTTAGAGATGCTTTGAATACAATAGTAAGGGCTGGGTGAGATCATCTGCATATTCTCTTAGGATGCTTGTCTGCACGTTGTCTGCGCGTTGTCTGGACCAGCAGCCTTCAAGGCTTGTATGGGTTTAAGTCACGGAGATGTCTGGATTGAACTGCTTGTTCAAAATGGTTGCCTTCATGATTGGATCATTTTCGGTAACGTCATCTGCCTTCAATGGGGGAGATAGCCCTATACCATCGGCTCTCTTTGTGTAAATGTGAGGTATTGAAAGAAAGATACGCATTTTCTTGGGTGAGGGACATTTCGTATTCAAAACTAAACGGTAGCTGGAGCAACCTTTCACCTGACACACCTACTGCACAACCGGATCGAAGAATGTGCGCAACACATCAGATACGGATTAATATTGACACCTTGCAAATCACTGATATTTGATTGTTCAGATAATTGGAAACTTTTTAAATATAAAGTGCTATATGGAGTAAAACTGTAACATCTCCTGGAGGACACTTTAGCTTGCTTTTAAATGTAGCTGTTATAACAGAGACTCATATAAAGATCAATTGAAAATTTAGGCCGGCAGTTTTTGAGAAGAAGATATGTAAAGCTTCTAATCATCTTTTGTTCTTCTTTAGTTGTCATAGCAAGCAAAGCAATTTAGTTTTTAGCCGTTTTCTGCTGTATTCAACTTGGGCAACAATCAAATATAATTCGGTTATAAGAGGAGATGTAATACAGTTGTTTACAACGGGCACAGGGTGATAACAAAAGTTCATTTGCATTTCCTACTTATTTCTCTGTTATTAATCATCTAACAAGGTATTTTTAAAAAAAAATGCGCGGTTATTTGTTAAAGATTCTAATTTCGGTTGCATGGATGATTTATAAATATTTGCAGACAATTTTTGTATCGTTTCTGCTACGCTGGTTATCGAGACGGATTGCATAATATTATTTGTGAAAAGTAGTTTACTTATAAACGAGAACAAAACGTCATTCAATAATGTGCATGTCTGCTAGTAAAATAGGCAGATACTTACGGAATCCTGTTTGGCTCATGTCGCATCCGTCGTCCGTCGTGCCTTAGGTCGACGCGCGACAAAGCGACACGACGCACGACAAAGCGACACGACAAAGCGACACGACGCACGATAAAGCGACACGACGTACGACGCACGACACAACGGAAGGGACATTATGTCGTCCGTCGAGCGTCGCCCTTGTACTGTCGTGCGTCGTGTCGGTTTGTCGTGCGTCGTGTCGCATTGTCGTGCGTCGTGTCGCTTTGTCGCACGTCGACTTGGAAGAGTAGAAGGTCGACGGACGATGCACGACATTACGATGCGTCCGTCGTGTCGCTTTGTCGTCCGTCGTGTCGCTTTGTCGTCCGTCGTGTCGCTTTGTCGTGTCGCAATGTCGTCCGTCGTGTCGCATTGTCGTGCGTCGACCTAAATAATTTACAACACGATAATGCGACACGACGGACGACAAAGCGACACGACGCTCGACAAAGCGACACGACGCTCGACAAAGCGACACGACGGACGACAAAGCGACACGACAAAGCGACACGACAAAGCGACACGACGGACGACAAAGCGACACGACGGACGCATCGTAATGTCGTGCGTCGTCCGTGGAATGTCGCGATGTCGTGTCGCTTTGTCGTCCGTCGTGTCGCTTTGTCGTGCGTCGTCCGTCGACCGGTGTAGTATTATGTTTTATCCATACACGGTGAACATGTGACTGCCATCATTTCTTAAAATGGAGATTCAGGCTACTCATATATTGAAATTCAGGTGATTTTGGCATTAGAGAAGGAAACAAACATAAGGTATTTATTTTTTTCATACAATTTATGTACGGTGTATTACTACACTTCCAAATACACCGTCACGGTGTCTATGATAAAAAGCTACTTCTACACCGGTCGACAGAAGTTTTTTTTTACTAAATGCTATTTCACCTACATTTTGTGATATACTATCGTCATGTTTCATTTATATTTTTATCACATAAATACCCTTATTTTCAAGTTGAGAACAAATCACGGAACAACGATATATCCAACATGTGTGATAACAAAAACACGTCATACACGCGACTACTGATGACGTCATTTTGACTTTATCTTTATTATGTTTATTGTTAAGTTGTTTAATTTGACACATTAAAAAATGCAATAATACGTTATTTTGAATAAATAACGAGTCTTAATTGTTTAAAACATTGTTTGTTTTTTTCTTCTTATTCAAAAATGATGAGGACTACTTTTTTATGCGGTGAATCACAAGTTCTTATGAAGAATATGTTATTCGGTCTTTGTTTTGATGTGGTCAATATTTTTCATTAAAACAGACTGTTTAGGTGATAAAAAGAATCCATCACTCGTTTTACTTTGGAGAAGATTTCTTAAATTCGTCTCGAAAAAGAGAGTTATTAACCTCGCCAAGAGGCTCGGTTAATAACCGTCTTTTTCTAGACTCATTTAAGAAATCTTGATCTCCAAAGAAAACTCATGATGGATCCTATATATCTATAATACAAGACTCTCTTCAAATCACCTAAGTATGAAATAGGCAGGGTGTACAGAATAATACTGCATTCCACTCGTTTGAAGATATTTATTTTGACAAAGGAAGAATTGGTCTTCATATATCTTGAAAACAAATGTTAACTGTTAGACGGGCAATGAAATCACTGGCTCCGAATAAAATTATCTAACAAGTCCGCAAACAGCAACCTGACCCGCAAGATAAACTATAAATTATGATTTGGAAATTCCCAGAGTGCAAGGCGCAAAATGTCAGCTTCTGTAACGAAAGTGGAAGTTGAATGAAAACTGTGATAAAACACTTTATTTAACGTTATGCATTTAATAAATAAGTGAACATGTAAATGATCCATTTGCTAAAATGACGTCTGCGTTAGTCTTACCCCCGACAAGAAGTGAATTGGACTTGTTTTTGAAAGGAAATGAACTGGGACAGAAATTCCATGAATTATTTCAGAGCCCTGAAGAAAGCTCAGTGACTAAGTAAGCACAAACGTTCGATCAATATACTTTTTATTAAACGGCAAAGCATGATTGCAATCTCAACCCATTCCTACACGTTTACGCATCTTAAGACCACGTTTGAAAGCAGTTTGGCAAATTGTTATATTGTACATAATGATCAATTTCTACTTTTCCCACCATGTTTTCTACTCAATTCGATGAATATGTAAACAGAAATAACCTTAAGTCAGTTGAAATCCAGATTGGTACTACATCTGGCGGATATATTTTATGCAAGAATAAGATTTACAATCAGCCCAACTCTGCTAACTAGTGCTAAATTTCAAGTTATATGGTATAGTAATAAAGATTAAAGTCTACTTATTAGTGTCGGTCACAGGGTGACAGCTCCCCGGAGTAAATATTCATGCGTCAATGTCTGGGCTTGAGGTAATATCTAAAGTGCCTGCCTTTTTGTTCATACCCTTCATTCTCAATATTCACAAGACAGGAACAGTATTTTGAAGCAGACCCAGAGTTCTAGATAAGGGGTGATTTGCCTACATGTTCTAATATCTTTATTTGACCTGTAAAACCTATGTTGGTATTACTCAAAAGAATTGTCTGAGTGAGATGATTCTTTTGAGTACCCACAACATAAGGTTTTAATGAGTGCTAATGGATATATTGTGGAAGCAAGACCTGTTTACTGTTCCTGATCTAGTCCTTTGAGACTGATAGCGCTGGACCGTAAATATGAAATTAGTGTACACATTTATGTAGTCTAGAGCTCTCGTCAAAATATGTTCTTGGGATCATGTAAAAATGCTGCATGGGTAATTTTTTTCACATAGGAAATGTATTTGACATGTATATATAGTCAATGTAGCTTAAGTTCATCAGTACAAACTTGGGTCACACCATAAATCCATAGTTTGTCTGCAACAGGCAAATATGAGACTTACAGAGTACAGTACTTCACAGTTTTGCATCCTCGAAGACAACTATTAGTATTTGACTTTTATTGAAGTTCTAGTATTAAAGCAATTGAGGTTTATAGGACATCATGGTCCTCTTGTTTAGTACTTGCAGGATTTTGGTGATATGGTCATCTACGGTCCCTTTATTGAATCTGACAAGTCTGTTATGTTACAAAGAAGAAGGAATGTGGCGGCAGCAGTCCAAAGGGTAACTTTTTAAAAGGGAATTGTTTCCAGAGCATACCAGAAAAGTGAACTTGCCCCATGTCTATCCATTTCATTGCAAGACCAGCTTTGGAAAAAAATCTGCCTTGTTACTGAGTGAATCTTTTGTTAGAAAATTAGTTATATTTTTCAATATTTTTCAAATGTTGTATCATGATTTACTTCTTTTTAGAAAAAAGGCAGATAAGAAACAAAAGAAAGGCAAGAATAAAGGAAAAGAGCTAAAGAAACCAAAGGTAATATGTTATTGTTATTTATAGGGATGGAACCAGGTACCCAAGAACCGGCTATCAAGATAGGTATTCAAGTTCTGAGTTCTCGATTATAATTTCGCCATTTTTAGCGCACCTAAGCATGAAGTGCGAGGTGAGCTTTTGTAATCACTTTCCGTACGTACGTCTGTTATCAATTTCCTACAAATGACTTCTCTTACTAAATCAATTGACTGATTATAAAATAATTTGTTTACATATAAAGGGATACATATAGGGAAAAACTTTGAAAATATTCTTGTCTGAAACCGAAATGTCAAGATATTCGGTGTGTAGCATTGTCTCATGGTCCTCGACCAATATGGTTCAAATTATGCACCATCCCGGGGATGACCCTTTTCACATAATTATATAGTTATATAGGGAAAAACTTTGAAAATTTTCTTGGCTGAAACAAAAAGGCTTAGAGCTTAGATTTTTGTTTGGTGTGCAGCATTGTATAGAGGCCCTCTACACAAAGTGTTCAAATTATGCTCCTGGGGGGTCACCTGTTTTACATCGAGATTTATAGGAAAAGTTTTAAAATCTTCTTGACTGAAACCAAAAGGCCTATAGCTTAGATATTTGGTATGTAGTATTGTCTAGTGGTCCTCTTTCAAGATTGTTCAAATTATGCTCTGGTCAAAATTGGCTAAGCCTCGGGGTTCACCTGTTTTACATAGAGAGATGTAGAAAAAAAATTGAACTCTTCTCATCTGAAACAGAACTTTCAGTTTCCTTATGTCCTATTAATTTGACATAAGATGCACATGATTGGTTAGGTTATTTTGCCTTGTGTCAAATGGAGCTATACTTGACATTGGACCTCTTGTATTAGCTTACCTGGCCACATTACAAATAATATTGCATAGGTGAGCGATCCAGGGCCATCATAGCCCTCTTGTTTCTGTTTTTCATCTGCTAGAAGTAAATGAATTAAAACTTAAAAGTTAATGAATTGGTTTTCTCTGTGTTCAATAATAACATCATTGAATTACTAAAGACATTGAATAAACTGGATAACATCTTTTCATCTGAAGATGGTACATAATCCATATTAATCCATTTTAATTGACAAGTTAATTGCAATCACGAGTCATGAAGAACAACACGCCAAACAGGTAGCGATTTGAATGTTATCTCATTTCAATTTTACAACTGTATATATGTCAAACATGACATCATTTATTAATGCCTTTGTCATAATTGTTTACAATTGTCATCGAGTTTTAATTCAATAGTTGTAAGAAATACATGTTAACATGCCATAAACTGACTACCAAAGGAGTCCCATAGAAAGCAATCAGTCCCTTGAACTTAAACTTTGTTCAATTATGCAAAAATTATGAGTTCCACAACTTACATGGCCTCAAAGCTTTTCTATTTATGATTTCCTGATAAATATTTTTGAGTACTGTACTGGAGACTCGAAGGTAAGAAGATCACTGATACTTTATCTCCCAACTTTTATTCTCTGGAACAAATGAAACAAGTGTTTGCTGTTTTAAATCAGGCTTGTCACTTGCTGAAAATTATAAAAAAAAAATTGTAATGTGACATTATGTCTGACATCTGATCTGGAAAGGCCTTCACCGCAAAGATCAAATTTGCAGCAGGCAACTTTGAAATCATCTGAGGCAAAGTATGATAAGTCTCCCTAAATGAAAGTATAAGTTTGAATAGAGAAGAAAACATTGTTGGAAGAGGAAAACATGTTCATTATGAACAATTTCTCATTTTACTACAACATATACCCAATACATGTACCATTCTGAATATATAATTTTTTCCCCTCGTAATTTAAACTTGGGTTTTCATCAGATATGGATAAAAAGAGCTATTGGCTCTACATAGGTTGTGACAAATGTCATGTATTTTCAAAGTGTTTGATGTGAATGGTTGGACAGACTGAATCTTCAATATTGGCAAATTTGCAGCTTATATCAGTATTCCCGTTGTATGACTCATGTTCTTTGTTACCTTTTTATTCAGAGAGATCAAAGTCCAGAAGAGCCCCAAGATGTGACCGTCCCTAATTTAGAGCTGTGTGGAAACCCTTCCGCCTTCAATGTATACTCCTTGGTACGACAAGCCCTGCTTGAAAGATGTATGAAAGAGGCGACCAAAGTTTACCAACACAGTAACCGGGGTTTTTCAGATTCAGAGTCAGAAGATGACTCTGAGGATAAGGCGAAAGATGCGATGGTTAAGATACCCAAGGTATGTGGCTATACTGTAACCAGAACTGTTTGGAAACATTCTGCCACAAGGAGAAATTGCTCTTTATTTGCTCATAAAGAGCAATTTCTTCTTTTGGCATAATGTTTTAAACTCTATTAAATCTTTATTCATATATTTGTCTACATTAACGTAAATAGCATTAATTAGCTCTGTCTTATAATATACATACATACATATTATAATATAAAGTCACAATGATACAATGGAATAGAGTATAATGAGAGAGGGAACGATGGTATTTGTTTCATTATTGTTTTTGTTTAACTCTTTCAGCGCCGAATTGTTAAAAGTTGACTCTTCCATGTTCAAAATCGGGCGTCTCCATTTTTCATGTAATAACACTAAACAGTGTTGGACTAGTTTATTAAATAGAAGGCAAACAATGCTGATTTCAGGTGAGACAGCTCGTTGCGAGCTGGCTCACCTGAATCTGCATTGTTTGCAAAATCATCAATATTGCCTTTGGCGCTGAAAGGGTTAATTAAAAGAAAAAAATTGGAAGTGTTCTAATTAACGGATGACAGTCTCGGGTTGAGATAATCTTTTTCTAATATCTGATATGGAATGCATTTTATAATGTAAGTTCTTATAACTTTTTCATAATTTTTTCACACGACATATTATGATTTAATTTATAAATGTGTAAAGCTCCAGAAAAACCAACCTCAACCATTTCTTTGCCTTTCCAACATAAAAGAATATCTGCAGTAGACTACTTTGAAATCATCTAGGCAAAAATATGGAAAATCTTTACATTGAAGAATTACAATTTAATATAGTTGAAAGTGTTGTGGCAAAAGGAAACATTGCTTATTACGCTGCTATGTGACAAAAGGCATCTGCATTTGGGAAAGGGCTATGGATAAAAGTAGCATGAAAATGCAAAATATATCATAAATCAGAAAAAGCGTGTTTACAGCCACTAAAAATGAAATGCATCTAACATGCATGCATTCTTCAGCAATTTTGAAACGTTGAAACTTCTGCAAATATTGCAAATAGTGCCAACAATGTAAGTATTTAATATTTCAAAACTATTTTGGCAGTAAATGTTGAGTTTCAGTCAATTAAAAGTCAAAAAAATGTACAAAATTTGCCTTTCTCGTGAAATTATTTCTCTAATGTATCCCAGAATTATGATTATGATATTTCTAGACAACTTTTGAACAGGTTTAAAACTTTGACTATACTGTCTATAATCTTGAGTTCAGCACCTTTAACACTACATCCATTATCTGGAACTGTAATTTCTCAAAGGTTGTTGGGCTTGGGTTGCGAGGCGTTTTCCAGCTTGTGAGGGAGACCAGGGAACACTATCCAGAACTGTGTGTGAAAGCGATGAAAGCATTGTTGGACATGCTTCAAGGCCAGCAACCCGAAAGTATGAAATATGAACCTGCAGATATTGTTGGTAAGTATTTATTTGAGCCCACATAGCTCATTCGGTAGGAACACAGGCTATAAATCCAGGCCAACATTTGGTCTAATCTTTGACAAAAGTCAATGTGACAAGATACGTTCACCTATTACCAATGGACTTACAGTAACAGTCTATGTGGAAAAGTAGCCAGTTGCTTGGAAAGACTGTTGTGTGACATACTGATGTGAGAAACCCAGGAAATACATGGATAGGTGAGCTGGCTGCCCTGATATGACTAAACAGTTGTTGAAACTGGCAATAAAACCCAATCAATCAATCTTAATACAGTTACCATTTCCTACAGATCTCAAGCATATGACTTTGAAAAATTCTTGACAATTATAAAAAAAATCTATAAATGAGGCTGAGTCTATCTGTGCAGTTGACATTTCCGAACAGTATTGCTCTGCTCACACTGTCTATCTGCTCAGTATAACAAACTTGTATATAAGTAATATGTGAACAGTGACTGAGTGCAGATTTTATCAATCTTGTGCTCAAATGAAAGTATAAAAAATAAAGAAAAAATGAACATGACATGGTAAAAAGAGAAACTCCTCATTATGAGAATGTTCTGTTCAGTACAGGTGCGAGAGAGTGAGAGAGTCAGTAAATACATGATTATGTGAACTGGCCTCATTATCCCTTTCCCTCATACGACAATTCTGCAGCAGACAATAAACATTATTTAAAATTTTGAGCTGTTATAACTAAGAGAGTCCTTGTTGACGTCTATGTACTATGTACATTTACCTGAAGGGTTTATGGTATGAAAACTATTTACAGAGGGTTTGTTTCAACTGCTGATGGAGATTGCCACGAATTCCGGCCCAGACTTTGTATTTGAAGGACAATCTCTGACCGCCCTGGCCTGCTCCTCCCTGATCAGTTTAGTCGTATCTCTAGGGGACACCGGTAAACTGCTCACAGCTGTGTCAGCTATGTTGATGAGCACTGGGTCACTAGCTACACAACAAATTCAGGTATGGTGTTTATTTATTCCCACCAAATGAAAATCAAACTTGATGTGATTTCTTGTAACTGACATTATATTTTGGTAATTAACCCTTTCCCCAATACAACAAATCTGCAGCAGACAACTTTGAAATCAACTTGGTCAAAAAGATGGAAATTCTCTTAACGACCTCCAATTTTTAGGGTACCACCTATCAAATTTTAATTATTTTTGGGCACTAATTTTAATTTTATTTAAAAAATACCCCACCCACCAAATTAAAATAAATTGTTGTTCATTTTCTCATAGATTTTTTTTCCCTCATCAGAAATTTTGTAAATGGCGTACAGATGGGAAAAGCTGATTCAGTGATACTTTTCTTTGGTGGGGCTGTAATGAGAATATTTGTGCCGGTTTACTTATCTTCCCTCATATAGACGCTTTCTGAGGCCTTTGCAGCAGACAGCTTTTTTGAAAACATAGTGACAAAAGAAGAAATTTCTCAAAACAAGCAATTTCTCCTTTTGACACAATGTTTTCCCCTTTTGACAAAATATGTTCAGTCGTCTGGTGCAGAATTGTCGTATGAGGGAAAGGGTTAATTCTCTCTGCTGAGATAAAATGCGGAAAAGTGTTGAAATAATAAAATGCATTCATAGCATGTATGCTAATGGATTGTACATAATTTTTGCATAATAAAATCTATCTATCCATGACTTTTCTCATCCACATAAATTTCTATAAATATTCATGTTTTGAAATATCTTCTCCAGTAACATGATTTATGACTTGTTTTGGTATATATAGTTTATCATCATTCATTTTGCAGGTTCCGGCTATTTTGACATCATTACAGAAAAGTGTCCAAGCAGTATTACTTGGAAAAACACAGCTACCTGAATGGTTTAGTCATGGAGTGAAAGAAAAATCTTTGCTGTTTTCATTTCACCTACAATTAGAAAATAACAAGAAATTTCCGAGTAAGTAGTAGTCTTTCCCTAGGAAAATCAACCGAAAGCCATTCTAAATCAGTGTAGAGCCAGATCAACCTGCACTTTTTTTCTGATCGATCTTGCTCTGCCGAGTTTGTCATGTAGTCAAAAAAGATTTTTAGAGAATTATACCTTTGACTTTTGAAGCCGGCAATTAATTAAATATGTTTTTAAAAGAAATGTTAAATTGTTCAGGATGAGAAAATGGTTCCAATTAAATTTAGACTGTTAAAGTCTGCAAAGTGATCTCATTTCAAACCTGATTTGGTAGAATTAAGCTATTGGGAACACTTGTACTAAGTTTCAAGTCTCTATCACTTTTCGTTATCGAGTTATACAAGCTCAAATCACCTAATTATTAAAATATTGAAAAAGGGGAGATAACTTTGCAACAAAGTGGCCCAGAGTAGGCTTAATTATTTCTAGCTCTGCTTTTCATAAAATATTGATAGTTAAAAACGAATATCTTGCTTCTATGTCTGCTCCAGCACCGGAATTCAAAGGTTGGAATAGTCCCTCATATAAACGCTTTCTGACGCCTCTGCAGCAGACGGCTATTTGAAAACATAGTGACAAAAGAAGAAATTGCACAAATGTGCAATTTCTCCTTTTGCCACAATGTTTTCCACTTTTAGTCATAGGTATCTTCCATATCTGATGAAAACCCAATAGAGATTTTCTACTTTTTGACAAAATATGTTCAAAGTCGTCTGCTGCAGAATTGTCGTATGAGGGAAAGGGTTAAGCTCTTGCATAATTTAACCCCTTTCCCACATTCAACAAAATCTGCAGTAGAGGAATTTAGAAATATCTATGCATGAATTATGAAACTCTCTATAAATGATGGTTTAATCATTGAATGGAGTTGAAAACATTTTGTCAAGGTGTCTATATATGGGCAAGGGTTAGGATGGTTTTTTTCAGATATGTATAAAATAATCTATTTTCAGTGACATTGAATGATAACAGTGCTCTAACAGCAATGACAAGCGATGGCAAATATGTGTACATACACAATAACCATGGACTATTCAAAATCGGTACTGGATTTGGGGGCACCCTGGCTGTAAGTGATATTAAACCCTTGCCCTCAAATAGACGTTTTCTGTGGCCTCTGCAGTAGACGGCTTTTTGAAACGAGCAATTTCTCCTTTTGACACAATGTTTTCCCCTTTTAGTCATAGGTTATCCATTCAATTTTAGATATTTTCTATTTGTTGACAATATTTTCACTAATCTGCAGCTGACGCCTTTTGTAAAACATTGAGGCATGACAAGAAAATGAGCGATTTCTCCTTTTGTTACAATGTTTTTAATTTTGTTAAATAAATTTGCTTTTCATTTATAGAAAGGTTTCGAATATATGTCGAGATGTTTTCAAACTTGTCTGCTTCAGATTTGTCGTATTTTGGAAAAGATAAAGTTGTGAAAACCCACACATGTGTAGGATATTTAATGCCTTGTGATTTATTAGAAGTGTCTTTAACCTTTCTTTGAATAAATTGATGGCAAACAGTGTAGAAGCAGTTCATACAATGAGGAATGTGCAGGTCCATCTGGTTCTATAGATTGATTGATTAATTGGGGTTTAACGCCGTTTTTAACAATTTCTCAGTTATATAATGGCGGCCAGTTCACCTACTCATGCATTTCCTGGTTTTCTCACACCAGTACTCCACACAACAATCTTCCCAAGCAACTGGCTGCTTTTCCACATAGACTTAGCCCATTGGTGGAAGACGAATGATGCATGTCGCAATTGACTTTTTGTCAATCGTAGGAAAGATAGTTGGCCGAGCCGGGATTCAAACTCACTACCCCTGGATTGACAGCCCGCGTCGCTACCGACTGAGCTACCGGGGCTCGGCCCATCTGGTTCTAATCTGGTGGCTAATATTTTGATTTTTTGGAGCTTGGCTCATTTAAAAAAAAAAAATTGGGTGCATGATTTGTATTATCTATTTCCCATGGATATAAGTCTTAGATTACACAGGAATTGCCCTGACCAATAAGAAGAGAAAAGATTCAAGCTTCAAAGGTTCTTCATTGCAATTCTCTGTTAGCAGATTTTCCTGTGTTGTGGTATTATTAAGTTGCGAATTTACTTTTATTATATGCATTAAATTGCAAGTGAAATGCATATCAACAAAACTCTTGATAATGCCTTAGCAGCGAATTTCAATTTTGCGGCTGACGACTTTGAAAACATATAGGCAAAACCTAGAAAGATCTCTATAAGAAAGAGTTTAATTATTACATAGAGTTAAAAACATCATAGTGAAAGGAGAAATTGTTCATTATGAGCAATTTCTCATTTTGCCACAATGTTTACAAAAGTCGTCTGCTGCAGAGGCATCAACAAGTGTCTGTATCATGTGGGAAACAGTTAAGTATTATGGCATTTTTATTATATATGGTTGTAAGAGTTAACCTTTTCCCACACAAAACAAATTCACAGGAGGCGTCTTAGAACACATGTGGAACATCTCTAAAAATGAAAGTAATATTAGTAATAATGTTGATAACAATGTGGCAAAAGGAGAAATTTCTCATTTTGTCACACTGCTTTCAAAAGTCATCTGCTGCAAATCATCTACATGTGTGAAAGGGCAAAAATAAATGTTCCATTTCAGGGCCATATCCACTCTCACAAAGAACCCATGTCTGCTAAAACAAGTGTTTGGTTAGCTTATGCCGGGGTAAGATATATTTTAACTGATATCATATGTTTTGTTTGTCTGCTGGAACAATTGAAGACAAATAAAAAAGATATAGAAAAACTGCAGCGCCCATTTTGATTAAAAATTTAAAACATTGTTGGAAAAGAAATAAATTGAGCATTGTTATTCTTTGTGTATCCCTCAATAGTCGTATTTATGTTCTGCTTCCAGTTGTCTGTCTCCATTCATCCAAAAGCATTTATTTACGCATCAGTTCCTGGGATTTCACTCAAACTTACTACAGATGATCACTATTAAGTGTTGTAACATGTGACATATTTCAAATCTAGGTGATACAGAGTTGTGTGCCCTTGAGCTTCGAAAGACTTGCATTTGGAAGTGTCTACAGTCAACTTTAGGAATATCCAGATAAAGACATTGAGTTAGACAGCCAACAGTATGGAGCCTGGACAAACGGCCCAGAAGTAACGCCAGGCTCTGTACTGGGGGCACAGGATTCACAAAATCTGTCCATGCATTTACGGCTCAACCCTTTCCCTCATACGACAATTCTGCAGCAGACGACAGAACATATTTTGTCAAAAAGTAGAAAATCTGTATAATTGAATGGATAACCTTTGACTAAAAGTGGAAAACATTGTGTCAAAAGGAGAAATTGCTTGTTTTGAGCAATTCTTCTTTTGTCGCTATGTTTTCAAAAAGCTGTCTGCTGCAGCCACATCAGAAAGGGTCTTTATGAAGGCAAGGGTTAACTATTTACCCGATACTTTAAATTTTGTAGTCAACACCTTTGAAACAGATGTCAGAGGGTAAAATTGCAAAATATTGATTTCAATTATGAAAAATCTGAAGTTCCAAATTACAAATACATGTAGAAGTACGAAACAGGAGTTAAAATATCTCGAGACACTGAGAAATTGCACAATTACACATTATACCAACATACACCTTTGAGCTTGATATTTTTCAGAGAATATTATTGTGCAGAATAGACAGCTCGTCCCAACTATGCATGATCAATACAGAAACATTGGAAGTAGAAAATCTGTGTGAGATGGATGGTAAGTATGACTGTTATTAATTTGAACCCTTTCCCACCTGTTGTATGGAAAAGGGTTAACTTCCTTTTTATCTATTATCACATGTAGCAAATCTTCAGCAGATGCCTTTAAAAACATCTAAGCAAAAATAGGTAACATCTCTATATTTTTAAGTATACTATTGGATAAAGTTGAAAACATCGTGGCACATGGAGAACCAATGTTTCCTTTTTCAAAAGTCGTCTGCACCTGCATCAAAATGAGTCTGCATTAGAGAAAGGGTTAACAAAAGGTTGTCTGTTTTGTAACCAGCTCAGGATAAATATCTTTAACTTGTAAAATTGGACAGCTAACTTTGATACAGTGTTGAAAGCATTGCGGAAACAGGAGAAACTGTACTGTCCCCTTTTTATTGGAAATTGCTCAATTTGATATTAAAGTTTTTTTCAAACGTTGTCAGTTCCATATGTAACTATCTTAAGTCATCTGTATAAGAGAGAGGGTATTCTCAGACACCTGAGAAGAAAAGAATGTAAAAGAAAATTACCATAGAATACTTTTTTTTTAAAACTCTTTCCCACATACAAGAAATATACAGCAGATCACTTTGAAAACATATATTATAGTAAAAAATATTAAATAATTATGTTTATAAATGATTGGCTAATTACGGAAAAAAGTTGAAAACATTGTGGCAAAAGGGCAAATTGCTCAGTTTGAGCAATTTTTCCTTTTGCCACAATATTTTTAAATGTTGTCCGCTGCAAATGTGTCAGAAAGGGCTAAGGGGTTAACTAGGAACAATTATCAAGCCAGACACAACTCATTTAGAGCAATGTATCAAATACCGGATGTGTAGAAAGTCATCTCTGCAATGGAAACAATAATTATCTTTAAATGAGTTATTTGTAGGGTTAAGGAGAAGAAAATATTATTAACCCTTTCCTACTTGAAGATGCATCTAATGCATACCACATCTGAAAACATTGTGGTGAAAGGAGGAATTGCTCCTTTTGCCTCAATGTTTTAAATTCTCTTCAAAGATCATACTTTCATTCAAAGAGATTTTCCATATTTATGCCTAGAGATTTTCAAAGTCGCCTGCTGCAGGTTTGTTGTATGTAAGAAAGGGTTAAAATTACAGCAGAAATAAAGCTAAAGACAGAAAACTGAATAAAGTGTGATGTTGTTTCAGGTCATGGAGTTGGACCCTGTGCCATGTTTTGTGATGGTGAACATATTGGACAAATAACGGCTTCAAAAGATGTAAGTTTCAGAGCTCAAGATAGGTGTATTTCTTGTTTTAAAATCCTTATTGAAGCTCCAAACCCCTTGTTGTGAGTACTCAAGAGATCCCCGATACCTCAGTAGGTGGTGATTCAGACTGTCAATCCCGGGGTTGTTGGTTTTGACCCCCAGCTAGGCTAACATTTCCGACCTTTAATGAAAGTCATTGAGCGAGGGTCATTCGTCCTCCACTGATGGGCTCACTGTCTATTGTGGATCATCAGCCAGTTGCTTTAACCCTTTCCCACCTTTAGACGCATCTGCAACAGAGGACTTTTGAAAACATCGTGACAAAAGGAGAAACTGCTAAAATTTAGCAATTTCTCCTTTTGCCACAATGTTTTCATCTTTTTTCAGTAATTATGTCTCCCCCTGTATACAGGGGAGATATATTGTTTTTGTCCTTGATGTCTGTCTGTCTGTCTGTCTGTTCGTCCCCAAAATCTTGTCCGATCCATATCTCCCAGACGGCTTGAAGGATTTTCATGAAACTTGGGTCACATGTTCACCTCATCAAGGCGACGTGCAGAACCCGCGTCTCGACAATATAGGGTCAAGGTCAAGGTCACGCTTGAAGGTCAAAGGTTTGAGGCTTTATTTTGTGCCGCTCCATATCTCCAAAACAGCTTAAAGAATTTTCATGAAACTTGGGTCACATGTTCACCTCATCAAGGCGACGTGCAGAACCCGCGTCTCGACCATACCGGTTCAAGGTCAAGTGACGCTTGAAGCTCAAAGGTTTTAGGCTTTATTTCCTGTCCACTCAATATCTCAAAGACGGCTTGCTTATGTTTAGCAACAGTTGTTAACTGTTTTGAAGAATACTTCAGTCTTGAATGTTACAGCTGCAGTAAAAATATGTGTTTCTGTAAACCATTTGAAATCATGTCCACTTTGTACCAGGTCAAGACAAAACATTAGTAATTAAAAATTGAGTACTGTCCAACTTGGTCAAATTTTTGTTTGTCTGCTTTATAGGTTGGAATGTTTTGAGAGATTTTGACAGATATTTGAGGGGGAGACATATGTTTTTGTCAAAACAATTCTAGTTATAGAAATGTTTCATATATTTGAGTAGACATTTTCAAAGTCATCTGCTGCAGATTTGTTGTATGTGGGAAAAGGTTAAAGGACTGTTGTGTTTAATACTGGTCTGAGAATGGCAGGAAACAAATGGATACATGAACTGTCTGCCATGATATGTCAGTAAAATTGTTGATAATAGCATTAAACTGATATGTCAGTAAAGTTGTTGTTAATAGCGTTAAACTGATACGTCAGTAAAATTGTTGATAAAAGCGTTAAACTGGTATGTCGGTAAAATTGTTGATAATAGCGTTAAACCCCAATAAATCAAAAGGGTTGTCTTAGTAATTTGATGGCTTATAATTTGCTTTTGCCTTGTTTGATTCTGTTTATGCAGTATTTGACCTGTAGTTAGATGTTGTCCTGACATGTCATAGGATAACAAACTTACCCCTGTCATTGTCCATGGGTCCGTTCCCTTATGCAGACACATTAAGGCAGATGAATTTTGAAAACATTTCTCCTTTGCCTTCAGTGTTTTGTACTCTATTCAATAGTTAAATTTTCATTTTCAAAATCATCTGCTGCAAATTAGTTGTAAGTAGGATAGGGTTTATGCACAAAGTGACAGATAAAGGTAGAATAATGAATAGTAATGGAAACAGAAACCTTTAAAAAACATTATCAGTAGTGAATTCGACTTCTTTCCCACATACAACAAATTTGCAGCTGACGAAATTAAATATATATTGACGATGTGAAAAATTTGCATAAATGAGAGTCTAATTATTGAATAGAGTTGAAAACATTGTGGCAAAATGAGAAATTGCTCATAATGAGTAATTCCTCCTTTTGCCATAATATTTTCAAAAGTTGTGTGCTGTAGAGGAATCAGTATGGGAAAGGGTTAACCATCCACTTTATGTTGTTTCTTCCTCCTTTCTATAGGACAGTTTTGTTGTGAGAATGTTCAATCCCCATCGTTCTCCCATGGAAATAGTAAGTGAAGTCCCTCTAAAATTGACCAGGAAATGTTTAGATGCATTTGGAATGGACTTGCCAGGGTCCCCTCCGGAATCTACACCCGATAGGAAAACTATTTGTAAGTATTTTTTGCATTATCTGTCATGACTGGAATCATTCAAGCCATAGGATAACCCTTTCCCTCATACGACAATTCTGCAGCAGACAACTTTGAACATATTTTGTCAAAACATAGAAAATCTCTAAAAATTGAATGGATAACCTATGACTAAAAGTGGAAAACATTTTGAGCAATTTCTTCTTTTGTCTCCATGTTTTTAGATCACCTAGAGCCAAAGGCTCAAGGTGAGCTATTCTGATCACTTTTTGTCCGTCCGGCGTCGTCCGTCGTTAACATTTAGACATTTAGATCATCTCCTCCTTAACCACTTGACCAATTTCAACCAAACTTCACAGGAATGTTCCTTTGGTGCACCTCTTTCAAAATTGTTTAAAGATTTAAATTCCATCGAGAACTTTGGTTGCCGCGGCAACAGAAAAGGGGAAAATTGCCAAATCTTAAAAAATCTTCTTGTCCAAAAGTACTGGCCCGATTTAAAAATTATTTTGCACAAATGTTCCTTGGGGTACCCTCTACCAAGATTGTTCAAATATTTCCGATCTGTTGAAAAACATGGCCGCCAGGGGGCGGAGCTTTCCTCATATGTGCATTGTTAAAACTTTAAAAATCTTCTTGTCCAAAAGTACTGGCCCGATTTGACAATTATTTTGCACAAATGTACATTGGGACACCCTTTACCAAGATTGTTCAAATTTTTCCGATCGGTTGAAAAACATGGCCGCCAGGGGGCGGAGCCTGTTTTCCTTATATGTGCATTGTTAAAATTTTAAAAATCTTCTTGTCAAAAAGTACTGGCCCGATTTGAAAATTGTTTTGCACAAATGTTCCTTGGGGCACCCTTTACGAAGATTGTTCAAATATTTCCAATCCGTTGAAAAACATGGCCGCCAGGGCGCGGAGCTTGTTTTCCTTATATGTGCATTGTTAAAACTTAAAAAATCTTCTTGTCCAAAAGTACTGGCCCGATTTGAAAATTATTTTCCACAAATGTTCATTGGGGCACCCTTTACCAAGATTGTTCAAATTTTTCCGATCGGTTGAAAAACATGGCCGCCAGGTGGCGGAGCCTGTTTTCCTTATATGTGCATTGTTAAAATTTTAAAAATCTTCTTGACCAAAAGTACTGGCCCAATTTGAAAATTATTTTGCACAAATGTTCCTTGGGGCACCCTTTACCGAGATTGTTCAAATATTTCCGATCCGTTGAAAAACATGGCCGCCAGGGGGCGGAGCTTGGTTTTTTTTTGTTAAAATTTTAAAAATCTTCTTGTCCAAAAGTACTGGCACGATTTGAAAATTATTTTGCACAAATGTTCCTTGGGGCACCCTTTACCAAGATTGTTCAAATATTTCCGATCAGTTGAAAAACATGGCCGCCAGGGTTGCTGCAGCATCAGAAAGGGGGCAAAATGTCCAAGCTTTAAAAATCTTTTTCTTTGAATCTGCATGTCTGATTCCATTATAGTTTGGTAGAAATGTTCCTTAGGTGAGCCGCTACAAAGATCGTTCAAGGCATACTGTTTGGTTGAAAAAACATGGCAGTCAGGAGGCATCAGAAAAGGGGCAAAATGACAAAATTTGGAAATTCCATTTTTTTTTAAGTTCTTGTCTGATATTAAGGAAATTGAATATAAATCCTACTTCAGTGATCCTCTACATTTAATTTGTTCAAGCTGTTTTGATTAGTTACAAAATCATAGCAACCTCGCGTCATCACAAAAGGGGTTAATTGAACTTTTAGCTACAAATGACAACTCCTACCATTCCACTTGACCAATTTCAACGTTACTTCACAGGAATGTTCCTTTGATGGTCCTCTTTCAAAATTGTTCAAATACTTGCATTCTGTGTAGAACCTTTGTTGCTGCAGCATCAGATATTGAGAAAGCTCTTGTTAGATTTCAAGATAAAAATGGACTATTTCTTTAACTGAGTGTCCACTCCTTGCAGTTTCATTTGAACTCCTGATCAAATTTTCACAGATATTTGCAGTTAAATATTTGCTTCTAATTAACTATCATTCAGGTGATCGATTTTAGGGCCATCTTGGCCGTCTTGTTTTTAAAAAGCTGTCTGCTGCAGAAGCATCAGAAAGCATCTATATGAGGGAAAGGGATAACGGACTTTCAGAGGTTTTACAATTATGACCCTGATGATCAATTGGCATTCTTCAGTTTCACTATAATGGTTGATTAAGGGATGCTTGTTCAACAAACAAACAAATCACCTCGGGAGAGTGGTAAGTGTAGGGGAATAGGGAGCAGATTTTCAGGGTCAATCCTAGCTTGTGGCGATGGAATGCTGTTGGTCAAGGCTCATTTCCTATCTGAGCATTGGACACCCAAAGATCATGAATCAGTGAAGCGAAAACCCCTGATCAGTATTCTTGGTGACGGAGACTGATCTGGATATTCCATGTTTGGTTATTCTTGAAGGTCCGTTTTTATGTGAAATGGCACAAATAAAAGTGTTGTTTTCATTTCATAAAATCAATGAATTCATTTCATTTTTTTCTCAGCAACTGGATTTGATGAAGATATAGCTTCCATTACAGCGGGAAGAGAATTTAGTCTTGTAAAAACCACTGGTGGAAAGGTAAGATTATTTGTTCAAAAGCAGAGAAAACCTAAATTCTGATTGCTGGTTTTTTTTTTTTTATTCAAGATGTACTTTTTGTTTCAACTTATTTAGTTTTTACGTCCATTGTGCAGCAAGCTCTTACAAGTTCTATTGCTCATTCTGAATGTCTACCTCTTGGATACTCATCCAGTAAAGTATCAAATGTGTTATTAGAGGAACCATAATGTTTATCAGTTAGTTGTATTTATGCTCTATATATTGACCTATTCTTCGGCATTCTTTGTCAAGTTAATTTACAAATTTTGAAAAATAGTCGATAATCATTAAAGGTAGATAGACTTGTAAAGACAAATATGGATATCAGTTAAACTTCATGTTTTGTAAGCCAGCAAAGAATATGTCCAAGGAGAGCATACAATGTAATCCTATTGTTAGCAGCATTGGCAGTTTAAAATAAAATAGTGTATACGTAGGCACTGAAGGTACATATTTGGTCAAGCTCTTTGTGTACCGAACCCACTAGTTACACTATCAAGCAATTTATAGCAGTATTTAGTCACCTATATTAACCATTTTAGTTCATGCCAACTTCTTTTTTAAATTTCTGTTAGGTTTTGTACACTGGTAAATCAACAGTATTGGGAATCAAGCAGGGAGGTCCTGCCCCTGGTAAATGGGCGGAGTTACCAATTACCAAATCTCCGAAGATAGTTCAAGTATCAACGGGACACGATGGGCAGCATGCACTATTTGTTGCAGAAGATGGGAGTGTGTTCTTTGTCGGCACGCCACGGAGGGGAGAAGATGGAGATGCCAGTGTGTGTAAGTGTTAACACTTTCCCACATACGACAATTCTGCAGCAGACGACTTTGAACATATTTTGTCAAAAAGGAGAAAATCTCTATAATTGAATGGATAACATATGACAAAAAGTGGAAAACATTGTGGCAAAAGGAGAAATTGCTCGTTTTGAGCAATTTCTTCTTTTGTCACTATGTTTTCAAAAAGCTGTCTGCTGCAGAGGCGTCAGAAAGAATCTATATGAGGGAAAGGGTTAATACTTTCCGACCTATCTATAGCACACAATCACTGAAAACATAGTTGCGAATGGGACAAAAAAAAAATTGTTTTAACCCTTTCCCACATACAACAGCAAATCTGCAGCAGACGGCTTGGAAAACTTCTTGGCAAAAATGTGAAAAAACTCTTTAAATAATGGTATAATAATTGAATAAAGTTGAAAACACTGTGGAAAAAGGAGAAATTGCTTGTTTTGAGCAATTTCTCCTTTTGTCACAGTGTTTTCAAAAGTGGTCTTTTGCATAGATATTTTTAAAGTAGGTTGCTGCAGATTCTTTGTATGTGACTTAATATATTTATAATAATTTATTCCTCTGCCTTGGAGAAATAATTGTAATCTATCAAAGAATTTTGATACAGAATTTAAAAAGTTTGTAGGATATAGAAAATACTAGTTCTTGTCAATTTCTGTCTTTTCCACAATGTTTTCAAATGTTGCCTATTGTAAAGGTGCCAGATATTATCTGTATCAGAGAAAGGAATTACTTATGTTAACTATATGACAAGTTCTTTGTAATAATCATCATTGCTGTTAAAGTAAAATAGTATGTATTTCTCAAATATGTATTTATATAATCTCTTCCATATTGCAGCAAATTTACTTCAATTTTCATATATTGAAATTGAAACATAACGTCTGTTCCATATATTTTGAAATAAAAAATATGGAATTGAAACATATCATCTGTTCTATATAATTTCAAATATAAAATATGGTTTATATAGCGAATGTCATTCAAATATAAGTAAAAAAAAAGTGAATATGAAATATCTGGTATTAAATTTCATTTATTATTCACCTATTATAGTCTATCTGTGAAGTAGAGATGTCATTCAAACCAAAGTATACAACCTGTCAGAATTAAGTATGTGTAGGCATTGTCTTATATATGTAGTTTCACATGGTGATCCTATTTTGTCATTAAAGCAAAAGCCAGAAGACAGCCAAAAGCTGTAAAGCCAAAGAAGATGATACGACTCGACTCTAAACATGTGATATACGCTGCCTGTAATAACGGCAGTAGTGCTGTGATAACCAAGGACGGTGGGGTCTACATGTTTGGTAAAGACACCGCCCACTGTCACCAGTCTAGTGGTAAGAAGTTTTGATACACATTTGCCTTAATGCTTTCCCGCATGTAGACTATCTGACACCTGCAGCAGAAGACATTTATAAACCTTGTGCCAAAAGGAGAAACTGTTCATAATCGGCAATTTCCTCTTTTGTCACAATGTTTTCAACTCTATTCAATAATTTCACTTTCATTTATAGGAATTTTCCATAATTATACCCTCAGATACATAGTATATGGGGGCTATATAGGAGTCACGCTTGTCGGTCGGTTTGTTTGGTTGTCGGTCTGTTGGTCTGTGGACATTTCTTGTGAACACTATTTCTCAGCAACCCTTAGTCAGAATTCAAGATAACTTCACAAGAATGATTGATACCAAGCCTAGTTGTGCATATTGTTGGTGTGTTGCACTGGAATTATTATGTCTCCCCCATTACATGGGGGTGACATATTGTTTTTGCCCGTTCCGTCCGTCCTTCCGTCTGTCACACTTGTTTCCGCTCAATAACTGAAGAACGCTTGGGCGTAGGAACTTCATACTTGGTATGCAGGTTGGTCATGACCAGTAGCTGACCCCTATTGATTTTGATAACAGAAGGTCAAAGGTCAAGGTCATGGTGACCTTGTGAGGTAAAAAATGGTTTCCGCTCAATAACTGAAGAACGCTTTGGCTGAGGAACTCCATACTTGGTATGCAGGTTGGCCATGCCTAGTAGAAGACCCCTATTGATTTTGAGGTCAGTACGTCTAAGGTCAAGGTCACAGTGACCATGAGCTTGAAAGGTCACAGTGACAATGAGCTGATAAATAGTTTTTGCTTGGGCCCAGGAACTTCATACTTGATATGCAGGTTGGTCACCACCAGCAAATGACCCCTATTAATTTTAAGGTCACTAGGCCAAAGGTCAAGGTCACAGTGGTCAAGGTCACATCCGTCACACTTGTTTCCGCTCAATAACTGAAGAACGCTTGGGCATAGGATCTTCATACTTGGTATGCAGGTTGGTCATGACCAGTAGATGAGACCTATTGATTTTGATGTCAGAAGGTCAAAGGTCAAGGTCATGGTGACCTTGTGAGGTAAAAAATGGTTTCCGCTCAATAACTGAAGAACGCTTGGGCCGAGGAACTCCATACTTGGTATGCAGGTTGGCCATGCCCAGTAGAAGACCCTATTAATTTTGAGGTCAAAGTCAAGGTCACAGTGACCTTGAGCTGAAAGGTCACAGTGACAATGAGCTGAAACATTGTTTTTGCTTAATAACTGTAGAATGCTTTGGCCATGGAAGTTAATACTTGGTGTGCAGGTTGGTCACCACCAGTAGATGACCCCTATTGATTTTGAGGTCACTAGCTTGACGGTCAAGGTCATGGTAACCTTCAGCTGAAAAATGGTTTCCTCTCAATAACTAAAGAATGCTTATGTTGAGGAACTTTATACTTGGTGTGCAGGTTGGTCCTAACCAGTAAATGACCTTTATTCAATTTGTTTGATTTTGAGGTCAAATGTCGAAGGTCACGGTAACCTTCAGCTGAAAAATGTGTTTTACTCAATAACTCAAGAACGATTATACTCAGGAACTTCATACTTGGTGTGCAGCTTGGTCCTAACCTGTAGATGACCCCTATTGATTTTGATGTCAGTAGGTCAAAGGTCAAGGTTGCAGTGACCTTTGGCTGAAAAATGGTTTCCGCTCAATAACTGAAGATTGCTTGGGCAGAGGGACTTTATATTTGGTGTGCAGGTTGGTCACCAGCAGCAAATGACCCCTATTGATTTTGAGGTCACTAGGTCAAAGACCAAGGTCATGGTAACCCTCAGCTGAAAAATGGTCCGCTCAATAACTGAGGATTGTCACTGTTGCTTCATCTCCAGTCCAAAACTAAAAAATTCATCTCCATCATTTCTTTTCCTCCCCTACGACCACACAAATGGGGAGACAAGCGTTTTTTCAAAAAAGCAATCTCTAGTTTTTAAATGAGTTATGGGACCTTGAATTTCTCATACATATGTATATTGTCAGGCACCAGCTGGGGGTATTCATCACCTTCAGTGATATTTCTAGTTTCACTTTCATTTATAGAAATTATCCATAATTTTGTCTAGATGTTTTCAAAGTGTTCTGCTGCAGATTTGTTGAGTGTATGAAAGGGTTAACCCTTTCCCTCATATAGACGCTTTCTGAAGCCTCTGCAGCAGACAGCTTTTTGAAAACATATTGACAAAAGAAGAAATTGCTCAAAACGAGAAATTCCTCCTTTTGCCACAATGTTTACACTTTTAGTCATAGGTTATCCATTCAATTATGGAGATTTTCTATTTTTTTTTATAAAATATGTTCAAAGTCGTCTGCTGCAGAATTGTCGTATGAGGGAAAGGGTTAACTCTTTGTCCTTTTTCTGATGTAGAAAGCTTCTGACACATAATGAAGCGAGCAACCTTTGAAAACTTTATGCGAAAACAGAAATGCGCAAATCAAGTTATTTTCTATTCCCGCAATGTTTTAAAGCTCTGTGTCAAATTGCTTGGGAAGATTGTTGTGTGGAGTACTGGTGTGAGAAAACCAGGAAATGTATGAGTAGGTGAACTGGCCGCTGTGTGATATAACTGAGAAATTGTTAAAAACGGCGTTAAACCCCAATCAATCAATCTGTGTCAAAATAATACTTTCCTTCTGATTTGACATATGGTACATATCTTGCCTCAGATATTTTCGAAGCAGGCAATAGGTCAACAGTTAAAAAAATGCACTCTTAATGTTGCTACTGTCTTTATATTACAGGTCATGTGACAGATTTAAAAGACCAAGTTGTGAGTCAGATATCACTGGGTAAAGCCCATGCTGTAGCCCTTACCAATAAAGGTCGCATGTACACGTTTGGTATCAACAATAAAGGACAGTGTGGGAGGGACTTTACCCCAGGGGCCTCTAAAGATGGTTTGTATTTATTCAATTTGTTCTCTTTGAGAACTAACCGTATTTGTAGTAATAAGATGCCTGGGTCACTAACCAGTACTGTGATAGGAAATATGTCTTGCCCATGGACACTACATAACCCTCATACAGACGCTTTCTTAACGCCTTTGAAGCAGATGACTTTTGAAATCATAGTAGCAAATGAAGAAATTACTCATAATGAGCAATTTCTCCATTTGTCACAGTGATTTCAACTCTATTCAATAATCATACTATCATGTATAGAGATTTTCTTTATTTCTGAGTTTACAATTTTGAAGTTGTCTGCCTCAGATTTATTGTATGTGGGGTTAAGGCTTACACCAAGAGGGGATCACACCCATGATGCCTGGCTCCAAAATTATAAAAGTTTAATCTGTACTCAAAATTTGTGCTCAAGTATTTGATAGGTCAGGAAAAAATTAATTCTCCAAATTGACCAATCAGAAGCCATATTCCTAGCATGGAGTTCACTAATTTCTACATTACCTATTTCCAGTTGGCAGTCAGAATGTAAACATGACGGAGGAAGAAGAGGAGGTAGATATGGAATCTATCATGTGTCCCCCAGGTTAGTCGAATCCGTTATCTCTAGTATCAATCTTACACTGTCACTTTATATGTATTTCTAACCTTTTCCCGGTGTAAACATGTTTTGATGCTTCTGCAGCTGATAACTTTTTAGCTCACCTATGCATGAAGTGCGTCGTCAACATTTGAGCTTGTTAACACTCTATAGGCTACATTTTACATCCCATCTTCATGAAAGTTTATCAGAACATTCATCTCCATCAAATCTTGGACAAGTTCGAAACTGGGCCATATCAGGTCAAAAACTAGGTCACTAGGTCAAATTGAAGGGAAATCTTGTTAACACTCTGCAGGCCACATTTTCAACTTGAGCATGTTGAAACTGTATCAGAATGTCTTGTCCGTTCAAAAAGTAGGTCACTAGGTCATATTGAAGGAAAATCTTGTTAACACTCCAGAGGCCGCAATTTTTGATTAAGCAGTTTGAAATTTTGTCTTAAAATATCTAGGTCAAGTTCGAATATGGGTCATATTGGGTCAGAAACTAGGTCACTAGGCCAAATTGAAGGGAAATTTAGTTAACACTAGAAATCGCATTTTTTGCTTCAGCAGCTTGAAATGTAGTCAGAATATTGAGCTGAATGATATCTAGGACAAGTCATAATAGGGGTCATGCCGGTTCAAAAATTAGGTCACTAGGCCAAATTGAAAGGTAATCTTCTTAACACTCTAGAGGCCACATTTTCAGAATTTGGTCAGAATGTTGAGCTCAATGATATCTAGGCCAATATTGAATATGTGTCATGACGGGTAAAACACTAGGTCACTAGGCCAAATTGAAGGGAATTCTTGTTAACACGGTAGAAGTCCCATTTTTTGGGTCATGTCAGGTCAAAAAGTAGGTCACTAGGTCAAATTAAAGGGTAATCTTGTTAACACTCGCGAGGCCACATTTTTTTGCTTCAAAAGTTTGAAACTTTGTCAGAATGTTGGTCTTAAAGATATCTAGGTCAAATTGAAGGAAAATGTTGTTAACTCTGTAGAAGACGCATTTTTTGCTACAGCAGCTTGACGTTTGATGAGAATATTTTTCCAAATTGTATCTAGGTCAAGTTTGAATATTGGTCATTTTGGGTCAGAAACTAGGTCACTAGGCCAAATGGAAGGGAAATCTTGTTAACACTCTTGATGCTGCATTTTTAATTTGAGTGAGCGATCCAGGGCCTCATGGCCTTCTTGTTTATTTGAACACATGACCCTTTAAATTGTTTTAAATTGGATATACTGGAATCGGTCGGTCGGTCAGTTGGTCGGTCTGTCCGCAAAATCTGTTCCGTTGTACTCCTCCTTCAGTTTCTACCTGATTAACTTCATACTTGGCATAAATGATTCAGGAGTAGTAGATGTGCAAAACGCAAATTTCATGTCCCTGTGACCTTCACCTCTGACCTTGAAATAGGATTTTTATGCCCCCGGAATCACCGATTCGGTGGGCATATAGTTTTTGGCCTGTCTGCACGAAAAAAACTTTAACCTTGACCACTACTTTTGAACCATAACAGGTACGGCTACCATATTTCACATGTGTATTCCTTGTGACATGACCTTTCTGTCAGTACCAACATTTTTGACCTTGCGACCTTGACCTTTGACCTAGATGTTGCCATTCTCGAAAAAAACTTTTACCTTGGCCATTACTTTTGAACCATAACAGGTACGGCTACCATATTTCACATGTGTATTCCTTGTGACATGACCTTTCTGTCAGTACCAACATTTTTGACCTTGCGACCTTGACCTTTGACCTAGATGTTGCCATTCTCAAAAAAACCTTTAACCTTCACCACTACTTTTGAACCATAACAGGTACGGCTACCATATTTCACATGCATATACCTTGTGACATGACCTTTCTGTCAGTACCAACAATTTTCACCTTGCGACCTTGACCTTTGACCTAGATGTTGCCATTCTCAAAAAAAACTTTTAACCTTGGCCATTACTTTTGAACCATAACAGGTACGGCTACCATATTTCACATGTGTATTCCTTGTGACATGACCTTTCTGTCAGTACCAACATTTTTGACCTGGCGACCTTGACCTTTGACCTAGATGTTGCCATTCGGGGGCATCAGTGTTTCACAAACACATCTTGTTTTTTGTTAAAATCTAATCTGTTGTACTCCTCCTTCAGTTTCAACCTGATTTACTTCATACTTGGCATAAATGTTAATCAGGAGTAGTAGATGTGCAACACGCAAATTTCATGTCCCTGTGACCTTCACCTCTGACCTTGAAATAGGATTTTTTTTCTTAAAATCTAATCTGGTGCGACATACTCCTCCTTCAATTTCAACCGGATTTACTTGAAACATGGAGCCGTTTTGTGTGGCATCAGCCTGTCGGTCATTTGGGCGGTCGGTCCAGATAAAAGGAGCTGTTTTGTGTTTGATATCATCTTAGTATTTCTTTTTGATACTGATATTCAAATTGTCTGAGTCAAAGATAATAGTGTGAGATATAATATGTGTCAGGGGTTGGGGCGGGGGTATTAATCACCTTTAGTGATAGTTCTAGTTTTGTTTTATTTTTCATTGATTGCAAATAAGCTTTCAGCTTATATTAATCACACTCGATGTAGTTTAAACTCAATTCTAAAATTAAACTTATGTAAAAGAATTTTCCAATTTTTTTCTAAATGATTTTAAAGTTGTCTGCTCCAGGAACACCAACTGTAGCATGATTTTAAAGTTTAGATAAGAATCAGCCTGCACATTCATTTAATCTCATTGAAATGGAAATAATTGGCATATGTTTATTGAAACCTGTGTGTAATTGGGGAAAAGTGTAGAACAAGATTAGATTGACCAATGGGGGCAGTCTGGTCTGGGTCTACACTAGTAAGTCTTAAATGCATTTAAGATGGTTTTTGCCACAGATTGCCGCTCATATGTTCTTGTTGAGTTGTTGAGAATGATCACTCTATTTTATGTATTATCAGGTAAACACAAGTGGAAGTTGGATCAGTGTATGATATGCTTCATATGTGGTGAATGTACCGGCTACGGACATGGATGTATAAATAGTGGTAGACCTAAAGACAGAAACCCTGGAATGTAAGTTCTGCTATTTAGCCCTTTCCCACATTCAACTAATCTCCAGCAATAAGACTTCGAAATTTTCTTTTGTAATCGTATTGAGCATCTCTATAAATGAAAGTGTGATTAATGGATAGAGTTGAAATCATTGTTGCAAAAGGAGCAATTTCTTTTCTAGCCTCTATGTGAGAAATGAAAGATAATTTGTTGGGGATCAAAGCAGTGACCTCCCGCACCCAAGGTGCTCAGGAAAGATAGGCAACATGCTTATATTAGAAAGACTATACACTTCTCGAAATGGAAAGACCTCTTTTCCTCTTATGTTGCTCATATATAGAGCTACTTACAATTCTGAACAAATAAAAAGACCTCTTTACCCCCTTATGTTGCTCATATTTAGAGCTAGTTAAATATATTCCTCCTAATTAAATAGGTTTCAACCTTTCCCACATACAACAAATTGGCAGCAGACTACTTTGAAAACATCTTGGCAAATATATTGAAAATCATATAAAGGTGGGTATAATTATTGAAAACAGAATTTCTATATAAACTAAGCTTTCCATATTTTAGACAAAATCAGCCATTGCTTTATTTTCTGAAATATGTTCGCCACTTTTATGTAGTGACATTTACTATTTTCAAGATGTGCATTTCACTCCTTAGACATTTTAAAAACCAGACAACTTTAAAGTATCGTTTTTAGCTTGTCTACTATCTTTAGGCCATGTGGATGTGGTGCGGGGGAAGCTGGGTGTACGGAGTGTGGGGCGTGTCGGTCTTGTGCCGGGGAATCGGTGGATGGAGAGGACCTGGAAGAACTGAAAGTGGATCATTTACTGAAGACAAAAGACGGATCCTTTGACCTTGCCAAGGACCTGGTCCCTCTTAACCTGATGATGGGTAATAGTATGTGTTGAATTTTTTTCACCTATACTTCATGGAGATCGGATTCATTCAGACGTGTCTGCATCAGATGACTTTTGTGGCAAAAGGAGTTATTGCTCATTTAACCCTTTCCCAGTTTCAAAAATTATGCAGCAGTCGATGTTGACATAATGAAAAACATGAAAAATTATAGCTTAATTGTTCATCATGAGCAATTTCACCTCTGGCCACAATGTTTTCAAAAGTTGTCTGCTGCTATTGCGTCAAAATGTGTCTGCAGGTGGGAAAGGGTTAAAGCAATTTTGTCACAACTTTTTTAAGTTCTCTTCCACAATTACACTTTCATTTGTAGATATTTTCAAAGTTGTCTGATGCAGTTTACTTGTATTATACTTTAAATTTTTATTGTGGCTGTGGAGTTGTGGCTGCCTTATTTGTGGGCATCACATTAAATTTTGTTATTTTAAACACTCTTGTTAAAGAGATAAAAGTTTCACTTGCTTTCTCAAGTCACAACACATCTGTCTGCTAAATTTTAAATACACTTTTCACTTGGAATCATAAAACCCTCTTTTGTTTTCCTCACAATAACTTAATTTTCTTATTAATGAAAATTGTTTTAAGAAAAACATCTAAATGTGTGAATTTTATTTCCTTGAAAATCAGCTATCTTCGAAAGTAACTTACTGGAGCATTATTGTTAAAACTGTTAAACATAATCAGTTTTCCAGGAAAACCAATTATAATAGTGAAATTATTCTAATTGTACATAAAGATTTATCAGCATATCCATGCACTTAGACCGAAGTTGACAATGTTTGTCAGAAGTTGATTGAAACCCTCTTTCAGGCTCTGTGACTTATTGGCAAACAGTATAAAGCTACATAAAACTTAACAGATGTGTATGTTTATCTCGATCTTAACTGGTCAAAAAGGCTCTAAGGTTGATTATATTAGGACCGCTGCGTTGGTGTAGTGGAAGAACGTCCACCTGTAATGGGGAGGTCGCAGGTTCGATCCCAGATCAGTCATACCAAAAACTTTAAAAGTGGTAGTTATGACTGCCCTCCTTGGAGCTCAGGGTTGCGGGGCTAGCATTACAACTGAGTGTTTGGTGTCCATATAAATGTGCCAGTAGTACTGGTTACTTACCCAGGAAATGCTGTGATATAACTGAAAAATTGTTGAAAGTGGCATTCAACACCAAACAATCAATCAATGATTTTTTATAAAAGTTCATTTTGAGAAAAGAGATTTAATCCTAGTTTATGAAATTATTGAAAAGTGTTAAATACATTGTAGCAAAAGGAGAAATTGCACATCATGAGCAATTTCTTCTTTTGCCACAATGTTTTTAGAAGTTGTCTGCTCAGATATGTCAAAATGTTTCTGCAGGTTGGAAAGTGTTATTGATTTTATCCATTATTTATGAACAAGTTTATAGCAGCTTATCTAAAACAAAGTCAGCTGACTGCAGTATTGTTTTTAAACCCTTTACCTCTTATAGACACATTCTGACGCCTCTACAGCAGACGGCTTTTTGAAAACATAGTGACAAAAGAAGAAATTGCACAAAACGTGCAATTTCTCCTTTTGCCACAATGTTTTCCACTTTTTGTCATAGGTTATCCATTCAATTATAGAGATTTTCTATTATTTGTCAAAATATGTTCAAAGCCGTCTGCTGCAGAATTGTCCTATGAGGGAAAGGGTTAAACCCTTTACCTCTTATAGACACATTCTGACACCTGTAGCAGGCGACCTTTTGAAAACTTGAGAAATTTCTCAAAACAAGCAATCTTTATTTTTACCACAATGTTTTCATCTCTGTTCAATAATTATACTTTCTTTTGCAAAGAGTTTTCATATTTTCTCAAAGAAAGTCGTCTGCTGCAGATTTATTGTAATGTGGGAAAGGATTAAAACACAGTAATACAATTAAATGTTAACTTATTGTCACCCATGCAGACTCTGCAGTCATAGATAGTCAACAGAACGAAATATCTTTGCCCGGTCAAGGTGAGTTAATAGATGTGTTGTGACTGTTGTTTTATTTATTACTACAGAAAACTGTACCGAGTAATGTAACATGTTTTAGTATATTAACTTTTAAATTACTATTGGAAATGGTCATTGTGACCAGCGTCATTCCTATTCCACCAATGAGCTTAACAGTCTATCTGGGAAGGCAGCCAGCTGCTTGGAAGAGTTGTGTGGAGTACTGGTGTGAAAAAAACCACCCAGGAAAACCTTTTTAGTTGAACTGGCCAACTGGTTATAACTAAAATACCTTGGAAAACTGCAACAAACTGCAATCAATCAATCAACATTGGCAATTTAAATAAAATTAATTAAGTTTAAATAGAATATCACTGAAAGTGACCTAGTTTAAGGGTTTGAAGGTCAAATGAGGATTGTTGAGATTTACATCGGCACATTATATAGAACTTCCACGAAGAAACAAGAGCTCTATATTATAAGCATATTATTTAATCTAGCAAGTTTTATTTGACTGTCAAACCATATGTTATTGGTACTCATTTTGTAATTAGAGAAATATTTTAAAAAACAAGGCCAGTTTCCTTGCCTGTATAACAATGTGATTGTTATATCTATAGGTGGGGTGAGAGACATGAAGAAAGGTGGGCCGCTTGCTGAACTGTTTGCCAAACTGGACAGGTCCAGAGCTATGAGACAGAAAAACCAGAAAGTTTCAAACAGAGTGTCGAATAAATTGAGAAGTAAGAATTTACTCATTGATTCTTAAAAAACATATAACTTTAACTAACTGCAAACTAAAAATTTACTTTTGATAACTTATAAAACCTCTTGCAAAAGATATGGAAAAATCTCCTAAAATGAATTGTGACAAGCGTCATTCGTCTTCCACCAATGGGCTATCAGTCTATGTGGAAAAGCAGCCAGTTGCTTGTAAAGTATGTTGTATGAATTACTGGTGTGAGAAAGCCAAGAAATATATGAGTCAACTGGCCACCGTGATCAATCCTAAATTGAAGTTGAAAACATTGCGGCAAAATGAGAAATTGGCTCATCGTGTCAAATTTTGACCTGGTAGTCTAGTTGTTATGGCATCTGTTTGAAGAGGTCAAAGGTTTGAATCACATTGGCAACTTTTGGGTCTGTTAAGACGTATCTGGTTTGTTGACTGCCAACACAAAGGTTGTGTCTTATAAGTGAGAAATGAGAGTGGCCATTTCATAGGGGTGATGCCATAAACAACAAACATTTATTTTTTTCTAAAAAAGACTGCCTGGTGGTATAGCATCCACCTCAGGTGAGGGAGGTTGTGGGTTCGTTTATGATAGTTATGGATGGCATTCCCTCCATGGGGATCAGGATTGTGTGGTTAGCATAATGACTGATTCGCTGACAATTGCACCAGTAGTACTGGTAACTTACCCAGGAAACGTTGTGTTATAAACGTAAAATGGTTGACAGCTGTGTAAATCCCCATACAAAAACAAACAATTTGAATTTTCAGATGATGTCGGGAGTGACCAAGAAGCAGAGTATAGTAACAAGGTAGTTAGTCTTCCACCACAAGAAGTGAATGTAGGGCCGGAAGACCTTCCCATTACACAAATATCATGCGGAATGCATCATACAGGTGAGTGATAAAGCTTTAAATCCCTTTCCCACATACAACAAATCTGCAGCAGACGACTTAAAAAACATAGTGACCAAAACCTGAAAACTCTCCATAAAAGATAGCTTAATTGTTAAATAAAATTGGAAATATTGAGGCCAAAGGAGAAATTGCTCATCATGAGCAATTTCACCTTTGGCCGCAATGTTTTCAAAAGTCGTCTGCTGCTATTGCGTTAAAATGCGTCTGCAGATGGGAAAGGGTTAAATAATGCTTGTTTGATTCCAATTATCCAACATTTCCAGACTCTTAACCCTTACCCTCATACGACAATTCTGCAGCAGACGACTTTGAACGTATTTTGTCAAAACATAGAAAATCTCCATAATTGAATGGATAACCTATGACAAAAAGTGGAAAACATGGTGGCAAAAGGAGAAATTGCACATTTTGTGCAATTTCTTCTTTTGTCACTATGTTTTCAAAAAGTTGTCTGCTGCAGAGGCATCAGAAAGTGTCTATATGAGGGAAAGGGTTAATATAGATATACATGACATGAGGAATGTTTCATACAGGTGGGTTACAAAGCTTTTGTTAATGCAAATCAGGGTCGTATTCACCAACCATTCTAATCTCTTTCTAATTATGAAAACATAGATTATTCTAAATTTCAAAGTAACACAACTTATATGGCTGTGATAACTTAACTCTAGTCTTTCATATATTTGTTCACTGTTTTTGTTATAGATTGTTATTCTACTTAATAAATAAACTTTTATTTAAAAGATTGTTCAAATTAATTTTTTTTAATGGGAGTTTTCAATGACAGCTGCTCAAATTTGTTGTAAATGATTTACCTGATATGCCATGTTTAGACTTGTCTATTTTGAAAACATCTTGTTCAAATTATATGTGTACACGTCTGACTTTTGTTTTCCAGTGGTATTATTGCAGAATGGAGATGTGTATGTGTTTGGTAGTAACCAGTATGGTCAACTAGGATTGGGAGATCTAGTCATCAGGTAAACTTCCTATAAATACCTTGTATCATAATGTCTGAACACCTTCTTAAATACAAATTAACAACGCCTTGTTTGCATCGGCCCAGACGAGCGTTTTTTTGTTAGACAGAGCGACCCATATATGCAAACAGCACATGCATATATACATTAATTTACATGTATTAAGGTTATCCCAATCGACCAACTTGAGTTATGACATAATATCTTGTACATATACTTAGTTATTAATTTTTGTTTAGCAAGCTTCGCATATCTCCCATCAAAAGGGTACTGGCCACCCACGTAAAAAAAACCTTTTTAAGAAGAACTGTGGTATGCATAATACAATTAGTGTTTCTCAGAATAACCCTAGGGAAATCGGGTTGTCGGATCTCTACCTAGTTTAATGTGTGAAGCAATATAACTTCCAAAATCATCGATTAGCATTCTGTGTTAGCGGTCTAACTAGCCATGTCCAGCATGGAACGGACGAACGCGCCCTTAAACTACTGTATATATACTTATACCTGAGCGCACATCCTGTGCAACTACAATACACAATAACCCTTTGTGTGTTTACCATATTAAGATCAACATTTTCTGCTTTACAACATACCGCAGAGAATTTATAATTTCATTTTGCCTTGAAAACTGGAAATGAATGTGTTATTTTATTATTGAAAACAGTTATTAAGTATATTTTGTTTTCTGTCTTAAAGGTTATAGGAGGTATGTATCTTCAAAAAACTATCCCTGTGTATTAATTCATATCTTTAACCTCAAATATTAGCTGTGTCAGGCAAGAATAAGTCTAGTTGCATTTACAAGCAGTGAAGTATTGAAGAAGTTCGTCTCTTCAGTCTTCACAGTCCATCGACATAATAATAATTCCTTGTTACTTCTGTTAGAACTGCAACCCAACATGTATCTTGATTTGACTTGACAATGAATATACATTTGTTACATGAAGCTTTTTGTCTGAGACAGCTTGTATGAATATAACTTCCTTGATATTTTGACAGAGGTGTCCCAACAAAACTTCCCTTGCCTAGCACAGCTGTACAAGTAGCCGCTGGAAGTCATCACACAGTTATCTTACTGGCTAACGGTCAAGTGTTAACTTGCGGCAACCATCAGGTGAGTTAATTATCTGTCTAATGGTCAAATGTTTACCTATGGGATTCATTGGATAGAGTTTATTTAATTGCAATAATCTAAACACAGATTTCTTTGAGTTCATACTTATTTTCGCATCAATTGAGAAAACATGTGTTAGAATTAAATTAATCATGCTTGTTGTTTGCTTCCTGGTGACTAAAAAACTACTTGCACTGTTGCTGTCAAAAAATTCCACAGGCAAAGACCACTCATCACAGGATTAGAACCTGCGACCTTAGATGCAAGAGGCTGATGCTTTACCATTGCATCACTTTTCAATTTTAAATGGCCTTACAATAACAACATCTCTATCACAATTTAACCCCTTCCCTCATATGACTATTCTGCAGCAGATGACTTTGAACATATTTTGTCAATAAAAAGAAAATCTCTAGTAATTTAATGGATAACCTATGACTAAAAGTGGAAAATATTGTGCCAAAAGGAGAAATTGCTCTGTTTGAGCAATTTCTTCTTTTGTTACTATGTTTTCAAAAAGCCGTCTGCTGCAGAGGCGTCAGAAAGCGTCTATATGAGGAAAAGGGTTAATTTTCAAACATTTTCAATATTCATGTTTTTTCTCCTCTGTCATAATATGCCAGAAAGGTTAGTTACAGCACCTTATTTCTTGCTTACCTTTTCCTTAAGACTCCTAATGTAGATACAAATTACAAAATAGTGTCTCTAGAAAAAAAAGGACATAATTGCATTTCTCATATAATGATGCCCCCCCCCCCCCCCCCCCCCCCACACAGGTCATCCGGTCAAAAGGTCAAGATCACTGACTTTCAACATAAAAAGCTTGTCTGAATGATAATTACAGAATGCTTGAGCATTCCTTAAGATCGGTAGGGAGGTTGGGTGTAGATGACCCCTATTGATTGTGTGTTTTTCCGTTGAAAGGTCAAGGTCACAGTGACCTTCAATGTGACCTTGAGGGGGGCATAATGTTTGGCAAAATATTCTTGTTGAAAATATGTCTGGGTTGTAAAATGGCAATGATAATGTTTTGAGATTAGTCTCTCTTCAGTAGTCCTCGGCCAACATTCTTTCCAACGTTTGACAAACATCTTTTGTCTTTTACCAAAGGGTTAACAGTCTATGACATATATGTGGAAAAGCAGCCAGTTGCTTGGAAAGACTGCTGTGTTGATAAATGGTTGGGGTAAGCCAGTAAACACATGAGTAGATGAACTAGCCTCCATTATAGCCTCCATGATATCACTGAAAACGTATTGAAAACGGTTTTTTACCCCAATCAATCAATTAATTAATCAACTCTTCAGTAAAACCTTGGGAGGGTGGCACATAGGGATCACTTCTCTGTTGATAACACTTTCACTTACTGCCTTATTGGCAGGCAATATGTTTTCCTCCTTACAGGATTAATGTTATTTTGTTTTCCAGAAGGAGTCATTAGGTCGTGGATGTCCGGAGGATGCTAAATCTAAGATAGGTCTCTGGTTTGCTGTGCCAGGTCCAGTACCTGGAGTAGGTCAGTACTTTGATTTCTTTACAGCAGGCAATTTTAAAATCATCTAAGGCCAATTATGTATACAATTTTTATTGAAAAGAGTTAAAAAACATTGTGGCAAAAGGAGAAATTGCTTGTTTTGCTACATTGCAGATCTGTCAAAATGCAACAGCATTGGTGAATCAGTCATCCCTTTTCGCCAATGTGATATTTGGAATATTGTCTGCTATGTAAATATCTGATTAAATTTCCTGTCTGACATATATTACATCTGTATTCCAAAGATCCACATCCGACTCTGAGGAAGCACAGTTGGATCACGATATCCTTTGTTTGCCATGTACAGTGTAACCTCACATGATGGCTCCTCCGAAGGGCAAAACTCGCCTTAAAACGACCCTTAAATTTTTCCCACACCCAATGAAAAGTTAATCCCTTTTCCACATATAAGAAATCTGCAGCAAACAACTTTGAAATCATATAAGCAAACAATTTAAAAATCTTCAAGTGAGTTATTGAAAAGTGTTGAAAACATTGTGGCAAAAGGAGAAATTGTTAGCTAGAGCAATTTCTTCTTTTGTCACAATCTTTTCAAAAAGTTGTCTGCTGCAGAGGCATCAGAAAACATCTATATGTGCGAAAGTGTTAATTAAAAATATGAACAAACCAATCTATATATTGGGAATGAAGTGGGAAAGTTTTGTGAGAAAAGGAGAAATTCCTCTTTTTCCTACAATGTTTCCATAGTGATCTTTTTCAAGGGTCTCAAAATGTGCTTTTAGCAAGAAAAACGTTAACCTATGAACTACTGAGCAAACTCCTCTGGAACAGCTGCCATTCTTTGTCTCTGGTAGTGCAGTGTCTCAAGAATTCTGTATGCACCAATTGATTTACAATTTTTCAATTTGAAAGTAATCGCCATTAAATGTAAAACTTCTTAAGGCCGTTTTTGTGTGATAAGGCTCATTTTGATTATTTATTATTCCAGGCGCAAGATATGGGCGACGTGCCACATGGATTGGTGCAAGTGGGGATCAGACCTACATGAGGATTGACGAGTCCCTAATCAATGCTCACATTCTCTCTTCATCTAAAGTATTTGCCAGTCAAAGTACCATAGGTAGGTAGTGCTAAAACTTTTACATCGCCCCCCAAAAAACCACTCATGCGGTGCTGTATTCGATTTAGTCCATTTATGTGTTTCTTGCATTGACAAGGTCACACACAGGGGTCACTTATTCTTAGTCACTATTACTTATTAGACGGCCCTTTGAGCAGCAATAGATTAGTCTGTGACAATTGATGGGTCATGAGTTTGGACATTGATGATTGAAAAAAGTCTTTATGACTAACAATGTCCATTTCCCACCATTGGACTAAATTGTCTCTGCAGTAGGGAAAACAGATGCCTTGAAAAGAAAGCCAGAAAAAAAACATATAAGGAAAATAGGGCGCCATGACGTGAAAGAAATTCAGTTAAAAACCAGTGTTAAGCTCCATTATAATTGCTCCATTCTAATTTTCTGTTCTGTATTTTATAGAAAGTTGCATAATTCACAATTGAAACCAACACATTTTGATTACATCATTTGTGTAAGGTTAGGACCTTTGAATAACTGAAATATTGTTGAAAATGGAATAATCACTTAACCCTTTCCCTCATTTAGACGCTTTCTGACGCCTCTGCAGCAGACAGCTTTTTAAAAACATAGTGACAAAAGAAGAAATTGCAATTTCTCCTTTTGTCACAATGTTTTCCACTTTCAGTCATAGGTTATCCATTTAAATGTAGAGAGTTTCTATTTTTTGACAAAATATGTTCAAAGTCTTCTGCTGCAGAATTGTCGTATGAGGGAAAGGGTTAAAACAAAAAATTGCAAAACTCAACTAATAAGATTGATTTCAAATTTTAGGTTTAATACCAATGGGAGAAGACAATGCTGGTATAATGAAGTGTTTGATGATCAACAAACAGGATGGAAACTGCAGAAGGTGAGTCTTTTTCATTTCCCACATACCACGAATCTGCGGCAGACGACATTTGAAAACATCTAGGCAAAAATATGGAAATGAAAGTATATTTTTAGAATAGAATTGAAAAGAATGATTTCAAAAAGTCATCTGCTGCAGATGATTCTATTAACCCTTTCCCTGATGAGACATTTCTGCAGCAGACGACTTTGAACATATTTTGTCAAAAAAAAGAAAATCTCGATAATTGAATGGATAACCTATGACAAAAAGTGGAAAACATTGTGGCAAAAGGAGACATTGCACGTTTTGTGCAATTTCTTCTTTTGTCACTATGTTTTCAAAAAGCCGTCTGCTGCAGAGGCGTCAGAAAGCGTCTATATGAGGGAAAGGGTTAAGTGTCTATAGGGTTTTTATTAAGAATTAAGAGATGTTAGTGGGTTAATTCTTGTTTTACCCCTCCTTATTTATGCCCTTGTAGTTTGGTCTTTTAATCTGTGTGTCTTCAACAAACTTTGAGACATTTTTTTTTATAATGTGTCGATGCAAAATCAGATCCTCTCAGCAAAAAAATAATCATAACTTGCATGACGTATTTATGTCAGAGCTGTCGCTAAGGGGTATTTTGCATGTTCTAGAATCCTTAAAAAAAATGAAAATTGGGAACTCAAAAGAATCATCTCGGTGAGACCGTACTTTTGAGTACCCACACCATAGGTTTTAACCCTTTCCCTCATATAGACGCTTTCTGACGCCTCTGCAGCAGACGGCTTTTTGAAAACATAGTATCAAAAGAAGAAACTGCACAAAACGTGCAATTTCTCCTTTTTGTCACAATGTTTTCCACTTTTAGTCATGGGTTATCAGTTCAATTATAGAGATTTTCCATTATTTGACAAAATATGTTCAAAGTCGTCTGCTGCAGAATTGTCGTATGAGGGAAAGGGTTAATGCTTTCAGAGATATTGTGGAAGCAAGACCTGTTTACTCCCCCTTATCTAGTCCTCTGTCATGTTGTGTTAGTTTTTAGTTAAAGTTGCTTTAGTTAGGCAATTTCCAATGCATGCTTATTATGAAGTTTATTTTTTAGATAAACTAGATTAATTTTTCCCGCAGTGTGTTGATAGTTTTTAGTTTCAATCCTTCTCTGGGTAACACACAACTTTTGACGCCTCTCCAACATAAAACATTTGAAATCAATGTGGAAATAAGAGGGAGAGATTTAAAATAAACTGTAGATTTCTTTTCAATCCTAGAAAATATGTTTACAAATTGAATTGTTTTTCTGAAATTACTGAATAAAATTTTGTTTAACCCTTTCCCTCATATAAACGCTTTCGGACGCCTCTGCAGCAGACAGCTTTATGAAAACATAGTGACAAAAGAAGAAATTGCACAAAACGTGCAATTTCTCCTTTTGCCACAATGTTTTCCATTTTTAGTCATAGGTTATCCATTCAATTATGGAGATTTTCTGTTTTTTGACAAAATACGTTCAAAGTCGTCTGCTGCAGATTTGTCGTATGAGGGAAAGGGTTAAACCAAGATAAACGAAAATCTGAAAATGATCTTTTCAATCATTTCCCACAATATTTTAGAAACTATATATCAAAGGTTTACTTTCAATTTTCCAGATATTACTTTTTCACTTCGATGTTTTCAAAAGAGACAACTTGTAGAATCTTGTATCAAGTAAATTAATTATTTGTCAGCCCAGAGTGACCTAGTTGCTTTTATTGATTTTTGCACTACTCCATTTTCTGTCAGTCTGTCCATTCAGTCCATCACACCTTATTGGCATGTGACATACATGTTGCCTTTTAATGAAAACTTATTGTATATGAGCCACCTGTCCATGGGAAAAGTTAATTTCTGAACAGTGAAAGTTCTGGCGAATCAGAATGTACACCACATTGTCAGAAGCTTCTCACAAACTTGTGAAAGTAATAAGTGAACAGTGTAGATATTGATGAGTCTATGGGTATGCACAGACTGAGCTGGATCCACAATGTTCATAAAAACAACTTGAACCATTTCCCATGGATGGGCTCTTTTTAAAATGGTTGATGATTATATGAAGCTATATTTTTGAAAATTTCAGTGCATTTGGAATAAATAGGTATTGAGGGTTATAACAACTGTGTTTTTAAATATTTAATCCATATATACATGTAATCGAATTCCATTTAAACCAGAACCAAACTTTATAGCTGCAATAGCAATAGCTTTTATATAGATCTGATGACAGCCTCATACAGGTTGTCTCAGATTGACCTTTTCGTCAGCCAATCAAATTGTCTCCTACAAAATAGTTAAGTATCAACACGCAAGATGATCCATATAAATAAACGAGAAAAGGAAGCGGTGAATGTTCCGATTAAGGGAATATTTGAATGTAAAGGGTCAATTTGAAATGACCTTTCATGTGGTGCTGTCAGATTTAATGTACAACAGCGAAAAATTATAGTCTGGTTTTAATGTGATTATATATAATCCATAGTGCTACTAAAATCTTATTTGATCCATCATTGAGAAATTCCTTTCTAAACATTGTTCTACAGTGATTACCTCCCTTCTTTGGCATTTTTATAGACAAAATTTATAAGCATCGATAGAGTATTATGATTATTAAATCTTTCCTACATTTAGACGCTTTCTGACACATCTGAAGCAGGCGACTTTTGAAATCGTTGTTGCAAAAGTAAAAATTGCTCACAATGAGCAATTTCTCCATTTGCCACAATTATTTCATCTCCTTTCAATAATCATACAATTATTTATAGAGATTTTCTATAATTTGGACTCAACATTTTCGTCTGCTGTAGATTTATTGTATGTGGAATAGGGTTAAAAAAATATGTGACAATAACGAAAATCAATGGAATTTGAGTTTGACAACCAGAGTTCTGTTAAGATTGTTTTGTCTGATTCTATTATTCATGTATATATAGTTGTTTAGGGATTCTTTATTTGATCTTTCTCTTCTCAACATAAATGAAATGTGTCTATCAAATTTTGGCCAACAAAGGGAGGTAAATATTGTAGTTCTTGGAAATATATATTGGCTCTGCTTTTTGGCCGGATTGCTTAAGCAATTCCGGTCTATAGATTGGCGATGTCCGTCTGTCCGTCTGTCTGTCTGTCTGTCTGTCTGTCCGTCAACATTTTGGTTAAAGTTTTAGGTTAGGCAAAATGGTTAAAGTTTCTGGTTAAGCAAAATCTCAGCACAAGAAAGGGTTGCAAACTTGAAACTTTGCCTGAAGGTAACCAGTAACAAGTTCTATTGATTTCTATTGTTACTTTGACCTTGACCTTAGTTTGTCGATTTTCAAGGTCAAATTGCCGACAATCCGGCCTTACCGTCTTCAGCGGTTTCTTGTTGTAACATGTTTCATATTACACAGATGACTTTTTGTGCCTCCTGTCTTGACACAGAGACACATAGGGATTTCCTCTCTGTTGTTCTACCTACAGTCTGTCGGTCATGTTTTCACTTACAGATTTAATGGCTGGATATATGTGTTTGTCTTTACTCTCTTGGTATACTATCATCATTCTTTATCTAAGTTTTTCTTATCATAGTTAAAAACCACCACTGTGGATCTTTTTGATCATTTCTTCCCAAATTAATATTTTGATTGGAATGCAGAATGTTTGACCATGAGAACAAACATTTGAATGTTGAAATATGCTATGACATGCCAGTCATGCCTAGAGGAAAGGCACTTGCTTCTTTTTCAAGAGCAAAATTCATGTATTATTGGGTGACTTTGTCTGTTAAAGTTTTACTTAAGGGTAAAACATAATACAACACACGTGAACTAATTTTATAGTAATTTATTATAGATCATCTAGATCCAATGATAACAAATATATATATATATATATATATATATAATTTCAGAATTTCAGACCCCAGAATCAAATATTCCGGAGCATATAGTTCTACTTCTACCAATATGCAGCAGTAATGTGTGGTTTAGAGTTTGCCACATCTATTAAGTCTTTCCCTAAAACAGACAACTTTTGGTGACTCGCAGGAGATGATTGCCACGAGGGAGTGCTTAAAAGGAGCATTTTCATCCCTCTTCCAACAATGTTTGCAATTATGAATCAAAATTATGCTCCCAATTTGTCAGATCTTACATGCTTTTGCTTAAGTGATATATCGTTTCGAATAACGCTTTTGATATTGCATCAGTTTAACAGTTAACCCTTTCCAACACGAAGACATATGGGTTGAAGATGACTTTAAAAATGATTGTGGCAAAAAGAAAAAAATGCTAACTATGAGAAAATTCTCTTTTGGCCATAATGTTTTCAGTAGTCACTTTCATTTGTAGAATTGTCCATGTAGTAATTATTGATGTTTTCAAAAGTATCGAATATCTGTGGGGAAGTGTTTAGAGACATACACATGTAGCACAAAATACAGTTTATAAATACACAACTTGCTGTAAGTATAGAGGAATTGTATAACCCTTCCCCACTTAGAAGCTTGAGATACATTGAGACACATCTTCAGCAGATAATTTTTGAAAACATTCTTGGAATAAGAGAAATTTGCCACAATGTTTTTAACTCTAATAACTTGTGTCTAGATGTTTTCAAAGAGGTCTGCTGCATATTCTTGTTTGTGGGAAATGTTTATAGACTGACTATTTACAATCAACATCAGCTATACCTAGAGAACTCACAGTGCATAACAGCCCATCCTTGCACCATTGGGTCCGCACCTTCTAACATATTCAAATCAGGATACTGATGAAACCAGGAATTCCATCGGCTGAGGTCTGAAGTTTCATTTAAGGAATTATCAATAGAATTGGGTCTCTTCTGTATAAGGACTTGAACTAGCAGCCATTTCCTGAGACGATACTGTTTGTACATTTTCTTGACGCCCTCAGAGACTGATTTCCGCAACAAGAGTTGCATTACTTGCGTGGCTGTTCCATACATGGCAGCGTTAAATGTCTGTCTACCAAGTTCACTGATGTGCTCGTCTGAAATATGTTAAAAAGATATCTTAACCCTTTTCCACATACAGCATATTTGTAGCTGACAACTATGAAAATATCTAGGCAGAAACATGGAAAATGTCCATAAATTAAAGTATAATTATTGATAAGATGTGATCGTTTTTCCGTTGGCTCCCAAAAGTCTTCTGCTGCAAACACATCAAAATGCGTCAGCAGGAGAGAAAGGGTAAATGTGATATTTTCAGAGTTGTCAATTTCTGAAAGTTTTTCAGGAGGAGAAATTATGTAAAATCATAGACAATTTGAAACATAGTTTTGCTAGAGAGTTGAAAAACAATGTGGGAAAATAGGATATTGTTCATCATTTTGAGCAATTTCTTATTGTACCACATTTCTTTCAAAATGTCATCTGCTTCAAATGTATCTGTATGTGAGAAGGGTCAAACATTTTTAACTGCAGATATCTTCTTAGAAGTAGACACTTCTGTATGAATACATTTAACCATCTCATTAAGATTATATAAATGAATGCTGTATCTAATGCAGAAAACTTTCAGAAACAATAAGATAAATGGAGAAATTTCTGAATATAAGTGATTTCTCTTTTCCACCAATTTTTTAAGCTCTGTATAAAATGTCATCTACAATTTATAAGATATTATGTTTTCAAAGAAAAAGATCCATAACCTGTTGCCACATTCTGATGCTTCTGCAGCAGACCACGTTTGAAAACATGATAATTATGAGCAATTCGTCCTTTTGCCAGAATGTTTTCAATTTTAAAGAATTAATATTCTTTCATTTATAGAGAATTTTTGCTTTCTTCTAAGTTACGTCTGCTGAATATTTGTTGTATGTGTGACAGGGTTAACCCTTTACCTCATACGACAATTCTGCAGCAGACGACTTTGAACATATTTGTCAAAAAATAGAAAATCTCTATAATTGAATGTATAACCTATGACTGAAAGTGGGAAACATTGTAACAAAAGGAGAAATTGCTCGTTTTGAGCAATTTCTTCTTTTGTCACTATGTTTTCAAAAAGGCCGTCTGCTGCAGAGGCGTCAGAAAGCGTCTATATGAGGGAAAATGTTAAATTATGCTATGTGTATTGCCTTCAAAAATAGATATACATGTTTACTGTACATGCATTACTGATTTTCTTTCTTGTAAATCCTTGGAAGTTATCAATTTACCTGTAATATGTGAATGTTATTTAACCCTTTACCACGCATGACAAATATGCAGCAGATGACTTGTCTACTCAAAAATATGGAAAATCTCTATAATTGTAGGTATAATTACTGATACAAGTTGAAAACATTGTGGCAAAAGGAGAAGTTGCTTGTTTTTAGCAATTTCTCCTTTTGTCAATATGTTTTCAAAAGTCGACTGCTACATAGGCGTCAGAAAGCATCTTTATGTGGGAAAGGGTTAATTTCTTAAACTTTGCAAGGGTTGATCATATTATAGTTTCCACAATTCACTCTAACCCATCATTTTTTGTAAATATAAATGGACAAATACTTACTTATTTTGAGAATTTGTTTGACTGCTCTGTCATGTTGCTTCAACAACAGCTGTAGCTTATTAACGTAGTTCATCATCTCCATTCTTAGTGGTGTATTCGTGTCTGACAGACTTCTGTTGAATAATACTTGTAGCTAAGATTTGATTAACTGAAATAAAAGACAAAAATATTTAACCCTGTCCCAAATGCAACAAGTCTGAAGCAGACGACTTTGAAAACATTAAATAAAAAATATGGAAACTCGAAGAACAAGTTTTGAATAAAGTTGAAAATGTTGTGGCAAAACATTTAGTCAAAAATATGGAAACTCTCTATACATGAAAGAACAAGTATTAACCCTTTCCCTCATGTAGACACTTTCTGACGCCTCTGCAGCTTTTTGAAAACATAGTGACAAAAGAAGAAATTGCACAAAACGTGCAATTTCTCCTTTTGCCACAGGTTATCCATTAAATTATGGAGATTTTCTCTATGTTTTGACAAAATACGTTCAAAGTCGTCTGCTGCAGAATTGTCGTATGAGGGAAAGGGTTAAATAAAGTTTGAAAAATGTGGCAAAAGGATAAATTACTCATAATGAGCAATTTCTCTTTTTGCCACAATGATGTCAGCTCTTCAACATTTATACGCTCTTATTTAGATTTTTCAAATATTTGTCTAGATATTTTCAAAGTATTCTGCTGCAAATATGTTGTAAGTGGTAAAGGCCCAACTTAAAGAAACTTTTTTTGAATAAACCGTTAACCAAATACAGACAATATTTTATGCCTTAGTAGCAGACAAAAACTTTGTGTGAAATGTAAATTGCTTGAATAAGCATCTTTCTCTTCTTTCAACTCTGTTTCCATCTATATACAAGCATTCTTCTTGCAAAACTAAAAATAACACATCTTCAAATGTTTTCCAAATAGATACTCTAAACATTTTATATCAAGTAGACATATATTAATAATCATTTGCTTAATAATTTAACATGCAGAAATCATAAATTTAATCAGAAAGGAAAGAGTAGTTTTTTACATGCATATTATATAGTAAATCCTTCTTTCCCATCAGGTAGACATTGTAAAAGTTTGGAAAATTAGTTTCAGTTATAACAAAACAGGAATTACAAATATAAAAGACGGTCAATTGAGCACTTACTCACATGAAAGATGGTCTATAATCACAGATACAGGCTATTTGTTTGACGCTTTCAGACACCTAAGAAAATATTGTGGCAAAAGGAGAAAATGCTCATAATGACCAATTTCACCATTTGCTACAAGGTTTTCAACTTTATTTTATAACTGATTTTTTATTTATAGAGAATTTCCATGTTTTTGCTAGAGATTTGTTGTATGTGGGAAAGGGTTAATATTAATATGCCTTTTTATAGATCAGACTTGTTCCCTATACATGTATTACAGGTTACTTCTTGAACTAAATTCATAGATGAAAGTTTATTTATTAATTGTAAATCTCTCACTTTCCCGTTATAGATATCCAGAATATCAAAATTCTTCCTAAACAAATTATCTAGCTGATAAACATTTAAATAATATTAACCCTTTCCCACATACAATAAATCTGCAGCAGATGACTTTGAAAATATCTAGGCAAATATATTGAAAATTTGTACATTAAGATAAAAAATTAATATTAAATAAAGTTGAAACATTTCAGCAAAAGTAAAATATATCATAAACAGCTATATTTCCCATTTATCACTATGTTTTCAAAAGATTCTGCTATACATCTATGGGTGGGAAAGGAATGAATAAATGAATAACTCTCACCTTATTTATATATATCCAGAATATCCAAATAAGAAACACTTCTTGAACTATCTTAATCTTAAGATCAACACTTATAGAATGAATTTTATAACTCTTGTCCACTAAATATATATACTCAGAATAACCAATTAACTAATTTATCCAGATTTAATCTCAATTCCTGCTTTAAACCATCTCACTTCATTTCCTGAACTATACCATGTAATTTTGTAGATACTTATCTTATGTAGTTGCCCATCCTTTTTTACACACTTTCAGCACACTTAAACACTAATTAATACATCATTAATTGACTTGTTAAAAACAGTAATTATCTTGGGGGTTTCACTTTAAACATAATTACTGTAAATATTTGATCTTTTTTTAATTGCCATATTGTTTGGGATGGATTTATTTTACCTGTTCAAAATATTTGTGATAAGAGGGCCAAACACTAATTACATGTACACACATTTTTCAATATTTAATAAGACTGATGTTTCATTTTACATGACCTTCTTTTGTTTTAATTGTTTAGCAGTTTAATAGTACTTTCCTATATACAAACAACTGAACAGAACAGATTATACTCTTTAATACACCTAAGTACACAATATGGGGTTATAATTAAAATGTATATGCTTAAAAAATGATTCCGGTGTAATGTTAAAGTTTATGAGTTAAATATTTTTGAGTTGTGGGGGAAACGCTTGATTGTCGATACACAAACACTGTATTACTATAATCACAAAACTCATAATGTTCAATGAGACACATTCCATAGTAAATAGCGTACTACACTGTGCTAAGTCATTCAATAGAGCACATGCTTATCACGAGTACTGATGTTCAATTTGGCGATTCACATGACTTCATATTGATAATAGTATCGTACACATTCCATAGCAAAGCATACACTGGATTTACTCAATGAATACAGCACAAGCCAAAAACTGGTTCACTATCAATGAACTTAATATTCACTGGAATTGTAAAGAGTAGTGACGTGTGTTTACAAATACATATTAAGTTCAAAACAAGTTGAAAACATTGTGCTATAAGGGGATATGATTCATATTGTAATTATCTATGTAATGAACATTTATAATAGTAACCCTTTCCCACATACAACAGTCTGCTGCAACCTAAAACTATATATTTTATGTCATAATGGTGCCAACAGTCCCCTGCTGCAGCCTAAAACTATATATTTTATGTCATAATGGTGCCAACAGTTCCCTACTGCAGCCTAAAACTATATATTTTATGTCATAATGGTGCCAACAGTTCCCTACTGCAGCCTAAAACTATATATTTTATGTCATAATGGTGCCAACAGTCCCCTGCTGCAGCATAAAACTATATATTTTATGTCATAATGGTGCCAACAGTCCCTTGCTGCAGCCTAAAACTATATATTTTATGTCATAATGGTGCCAACAGTCCCTTGCTGCAGCCTAAAACTATATATTTTATGTCATAATGGTGCCAACAGTCCCTTGCTGCAGCCTAAAACTATATATTTTATGTCATAATGGTGCCAACAGTCCCTTGCTGCAGCCTAAAACTATATATTTTATGTCATAATGGTGCCAACAGTCCCTTGCTGCAGCCTAAAACTATATATTTTATGTCATAATGGTGCGAACAGTCCCTTGCTGCAGCCTAAAACTATATATTTTATGTCATAATGGTGCGAACAGTCCCTTGCTGCAGCCTAAAACTATATATTTTATGTCATAATGGTGCCAACAGTCCCCTGCTGCAGCCTAAAACTATATATTTTATGTCATAATGGTGCCAACAGTCTGCTGCTGCAGCCTAAAACTATATATTTTATGTCATAATGGTGCCAACAGTCCCCTGCTGCAGCCTTAAACTATATATTTTATGTCATAATGGTGCCAACAGTCCCCTGCTGCAGCCTTAAACTATATATTTTATGTCATAATGGTGCCAACAGTCCCCTGCTGCAGCCTTAAACTATATATTTTATGTCATAATGGTGCCAACAGTCCCCTGCTGCAGCCTTAAACTATATATTTTATGTCATAATGGTGCCAACAGTCCCTTGCTGCAGCCTTAAACTATATATTTTATGTCATAATGGTGCCAACAGTCCCCTGCTGCAGCCTAAAACTATATTTTATGTCATAATGGTGCCAACAGTTCCCTACTGCAGCCTAAAACTATATATTTTATGTCATAATGGTGCCAACAGTCCCCTGCTGCAGCCTAAAACTATATATTTTATGTCATAATGGTGCCAACAGTCGCCTGCTGCAGATGCATCAAAATGCATTTGTAGGTGAGAAAGGGACTTATAGATTTATCCAGATTTAATCTCAATTCCTGTTTAAAAACATCAAGTTTCATTTCCTGAAAAATAGCATACAATTTCCAGATCCTTATCCGACTCTTATGCCTTATCTTTTTTACACACTTAAACTCTAATAAATACAGTAATTAACGTTGTTTTCAAGTTGAACACAATTACTGTAAATATGTAATCTTTAGTGAATTGCCATATGGTTTTGGATTGATCTATTTTAACTTTTAAAAAGGGTTTTTATTTCTAAGGGGGTGATAGGAAATAAAACATTCTTAATACATGCCTTTAAATCAATGTTTAATTAGACTTTGATGTGGTTTTTTATCTGCCCTTCTTTTGTTTTTTTAGGAATTATAGTACAGTTACAGACAACTTTTGAAAACATTGTGCTATTAGGGGATATGAGTCATATTGTTATTATCTATGTTATAGCATTCATAGTTTTAATCCTTTCGCACATACAATAATCTGCTTCTGCTAAAAAATATATATTTTATGTCATTATGAAAAAAGTTGTCTGCTGCAGATGTATTAGAATGCATTTGTAGGTGGGAAAGGGACGTATATAGATTTATCCAGATTTAATCTCAATTCCTGTTTTAAACCATCAAATTTCATTTCCTGAACTATACCATGTAATTTCTTATCTAACTCTTAACCCTTTCCCTCATATAGACGCTTTCTAACGCCTCTGCCGCAGACGGCTTTTTGAAAACATAGTGACAAAAGAAGAAATTGCACAAAACGTGCAATTTCTCCTTTTGCCACAATGTTTTCCACTTTTAGTCATAGGTTATCCATTCAATTATAGAGATTTTCCGTTTTTTTACAAAACATGTTCAAAGTCGTCTGCTGCAGAATTGTCATATGAGGGAAAGGGTTAAGCCCTCCCTATTTTCTTTACACACTTTCATCACAATTAAAGACTAATAAATACATCGTTGACTGACTTGTTAAAAACAGTAATTATCTGTTTGTTTTTCACTTTGAACATAAAAACTGTAAAAAAAATAATCTTTTGTGAATTTTAACTTTTAAAAAGGTGTTTTATTTCTTAGTTTGCGATAGGAAATCAAACATACTAATTACATGCCTTTAAATCAATGTTTAATAAGACTTTGATGTTTTTAGCTGCCTTAATTTGTTAAGGAAATTGTAGTAATCCTTTTCTGCATGAAAATACGTATGAAGTGAACACATTTTGAAAACATTGTTTTATAAGCGGAAATTAATCATATAGATATCTTTATCTGCAAAAAATATTTAAAGCCGTTTTTCTATGAATTTACTTTCATCTATTGATATTTTAACCCTTTACCACCTACAACAAATCCACAGCAGAAGACTTCCTAAACATATTTGCAAAGACATGAAAAATCTCCATAAATAAGGGTTTAATTACAAAAAAGAGTTGACAAAAGTAGATTGCTCGTTATGAGCAATTTCTACTTTTGTCTAGGTGTTGGAAATGGTTAAATAGTTTTGCCTTGATATTTCAAAACATAAGGTGTATAATTCTTGTATGAGTGTAAAGGTGTGTAGTGCAAAAGGAAAGTCAATACACTAATTATATGTATTTTTTTAATGTTTAATTTGATGGTTTTTCTTTCTGCTATTTATGAAAGTAATTTTAATGCAAATGCAATTTTTATTGCCCTTCATCTCTAGATATTTTTCTTATACAATTGTTGAAAATTGTCTTTTATTCCCATTAACTTCACCTGATATTTTTTGAAGGGTTTGTTGCCTTTTAAACATCTCAGGAAAATCTCTGTTAAATCTGGAAACCAAAAATTATAATACAGTGTCATAAATATTGCAGTAGGGGAAATTACTCCATTTGGGCGATTTCTTCTCTTCCCATAACGTTTTGAAAAGTCTGCTGAACAGGTGTAAAAACATGTTTATATCATGTTAAATGGCTAACTCACCTTAACATCAGGAAGTTTTATGACCTCTCCCTTAACCCTTTCCCTCATATAGACGCTTTCTGACACCTCTGCAGCAGACAGCTTTTTGAAAACATAGTGACAAAAGAAGAAATTGCTCAAAACGAGCAATTTCTCCTTTTGCCACAATTGTTTCCACTTTTAGTCATAGGTTATCCATTCAATTATAGAGATTTTCTATGTTTAGAAAAAATATGTTCAAAGTCGTCTGCTGCAAAATTGACGTATAAGGGAAAGGGTTAACCATGGTTTTAACTTCTGTCTGACTAAAAGCTAGAAATTGTTGTCCCCAAGGTTTTATGACCACAAATCTTTATAAATACAAGAAATTATTGAGATGCAACAAGACATAATAATTATTGTTTATATTGGTTCCCTCAACAGGGAGACGCATTTTGGTGATATCACTTCTTCATTGTCCGTCCATCCGTCCGTCTATTTCTCATGCTTCCACTGACTTACAAAATTGTGTTCCTTTGAACAATCTTTCTACTTGACACAGGGCAGGAATCTGACATGGTCAAGTGATTAGCATCATGAATTTTGGACCAGGCGTCCCAGGTTTGATCCCTTCTTGCGGCATTTCTATCCCAGTATTGGTTAATCACCCAGGGGACATGAATAAGTGTTCTGTTGCATTGACATGACTTGAATAGTACTTAAAATAGTGTTAACCCTTTCCACCTTGCAAATAATCTGCAGAAGACAACTTTGAAAACGTTTTTGGGAAAAAAATGGAGAAACTCTCTATAGATGAAAACATTGTGGCACAAGGAGAAATTGCTCATCATGAGCAATTTCCCCTTTTTGCCACATTGTTTTCAAAAGTTGTCTGCTGCAGAGGCATCAGAAAGCATCTCCATGTTGGAAAGGGTTAAATGCCAATTGAACGCCTCTCACACCTAAATGCCTTTTCTCCTTTCAGTTTTGGAAGCGGAGAACAAGTAGATCTCTCAACAAAAGCAGTATGCCTTGACCCAGTGTATGATGTCCTATGGAGGTAAGGATTTAACCCTTTTCCACTTAAAACATATCTGCAGCGGTCGACTTTGTATACAGCTTAGTAAGAACACGGAAAATTTGTATAAATGAAGGCTTAATTACTGAAAAAATTGAAAACATTGTAGCAAAAGTAGAAATTGATCATTTGAGCAACTTTTACTTTTGTCTCAATGACGACAAAAGTCTCCAGCTGCAGAAGTGTCAGAAAGCATCTGTATGTGGGAAAGGTTAGATTGAGCCATGCTATTTGAAACCAGCATTTGTGATTTTTAGATTTATCTGATATGGTATTTTTATCCCTTTTCAACATGCTGATCATGAGATGAGTTTTAAAACATTCTGACGAAAGGTTAAATTGTTCATTTTGAGTTAAGTTATCCTTTTGTCTCAGTGTTTTCTTCTCTTTATAGTTATCATTCTTTATTTATAGAGATTTGCCATTTATTTTCCTGGATTATTTTCAAAGCTGTCCGAAGCAGATTTATTGTATGTTTTAAAGGGTTTAAGTTATATGGTTTTTAACGCATAATAAGGAAACCCATCTGACATCAGGAAACTCAAACCTAATTTGATAAATGCTCATATGGAGCAATTTCTCCATTTTCATACTATGTTTTCAAAAGTAGTTTGCTTGTGAAGTATTAATCCTTTCCCACATATGGAAGCTTTCTGACGCCTCTGCAGCAGTCAACTTTTGAAAACATGGTGACAAAAGGAGAAATTGCTCATAATGAGCAATTTCTCCTTTTGCCACGATGTTTTCACCTCTATGCAATGATTAAACTTTCATTTATATAGAGATTTCTCCATATGTTTGCCTAGATGTTTTGAAAGTCGTCTGCTGCAAATTTGTTGTATGTGGGAAAGTGTTAAAAGTCGTCAGTACAAATGTACCAGGGAAAGAGTGAATTTTGGAAAACAATCAGATTGTATATTTGTAACTTCTTTTTTTGGGCTTTTCAAGCAATTCTTAACCCTATTCCTCATGAGACAAATCTGCAGCAGATGACTTTGAAAACATCTTGGCAAAAGTATGGAAAATCTCTATAAATGAAAGTATGACTATTGAATAAAATAATTAAAACATTGTGTCAAAAGGTTATATTTTTTCCTGTTGTCACATTTTTAAAAGCTGTCTGCTGTAAAACATGTCTGCAAATGAGTAAGAGTTTAAGATGCCTCCCAGATGCTTTTTTGATAATATGGGAAACAAGATAAATCATTACCAAACACTATTTATCTGGGACTTTGCTTGTCACAAATTCTGGAAGTTTTCTTTTCATATGGCATGCTTGAGACACACGACATTCAACTCCATATTGTCTCCATTTCCAACTATATGTTTAGTATGTGTTTGACTAAACTCAAACACTATACTTATGTTTGTCTTGACTGTAATTATATTTTTTTCTTTTTTAGCTACACACAAGAAACAGAAGAAGTCCATTGTTACAATGTGATAGCAGCTGAGGCAAGGAGTTTTAAATCAGGGGAGAAAACAATGAGCGATCTGTTCAAACCAGAGTTGTCTGTCCCAACATCACTTGGAGCTGATGTAACTCGATCTCACTGTGCTCTCCATGTTCTAGGTAACTCTTTTGTATTTTTTCAAGGGAAAGCAATGACTTCTTTCCTGATGTTTAAACCCTTTCTCACTTGTACACGCAGCATCTTCTGCAGATGATTTTTCGAAAAACATTGTGACGAAGGCGAAATTGCTCATAATGAGCAATTTCACCTTTTTTCGCAATGTGTTCAACTTTATTTAATAAGTAAACACTCATTTAACGTTTTTGACAAGATGATGTCAAAGTCGTCTGCTGCAGATTTGTTCTATGTGGGAAAGGGTTATGGGTTTCATATTAACTGAGTTGCTGATGACAGGATAAATGGACCAGTACATGTAGTACTGGTAACTTAACAGGAAAAGCAGTAGAGATTTTCTTCATATTCTTGACAAATTTTCAAAGTTGTCTGCAATATATTTGCTGCAAGGGTAAACCCTTTTCCACATCTTGATGTATTCTGACGCCTCTGCTGCAGACTACTTTTGAAAACATTGTGACAAAAGGAGAAATTGCTCAAAACAACAATTTCACCTTATGCCACAATAATTTTACTTTCATTTATAGACATTTTCCATGTTTTTATACGCCGCCGGAGGCAGTCGTATATTGGCGTCATCTTCTCCATCTGTCCGTCCGTCCGTCCATTTCTTGTGAACGCAACTCCTACGTTTCTGACTGTATCTTTTTAAAACTTGGTCAATGTCATAACTATAATGGGTAGATGTGCATGAAGCGGCGATTTTCCAGTTCATTGATATTTGCAAGATTTATGTCCCTTGTAACTTAGTCTCTGTAGCTGATTGATATTGCAGCCTTGTGAACGCAACTCTTCCTATGTTTCTGACCGAATCTTTTCAAAACTTGGTAATGTCATAACTATAATGGGTAGATGTGCATGAAGCGGGGATTTTCCGGTTCAGCGATTTTTGCAATAGTTATGCCTTTCGAAACTTGGTCTCTATAGCATATTCACTTGAGAACGCAACTCAAGTTTCCAAACAGGTAGAAGTGCATAAAGCAGGGATTATCCGGTAGAGTGATTTTTGCAAGAGTTATGCTCAGAAGGAAAAAAGGATACATATCGACACTGCCATTTGACCTTCTTTCATATCGAAAGCCTCTATAGGGTTCTATCTCTGTTTATATGTATCCTATTTTCTTCCTGACTGAAATAATTTGTTGAATGGGACATTAAGCTCCAACAATCCAATCCAATACTTTGTTTGCTGTTTCTTTTCCATTAAATGATTGTTTTACCATAATGGTAGTTTTGTGATTTTTTTTCATGAAATTACCATTTTTTGGTTCGGCCATTTTGATAGAGATTCCAATGGTAGTTTTGTGATACATGTTAAAAACAATAATTAAAAGGACCAATCTTGATCTTTATATTTTGTGGCGGCGTATATTGTGGCGGCACTTGCACTCTTGTTTCTAGATATTTTCATAGTTGTCGGCTGCAGATTTCTTGTATGTGGGAATGGGTTAACAGTTAGATATGGACCCATGGGGCTATGCTATTGTTTGCTTGTTTTCATTATACTAGAATGTATTATAAATAAGTTTTTTGATACGCATGCCACTATAATGAAAGTTTTACTGACTGTTGTTTTCTGTATTCATCAGGATGTCTGGATACCTTGACCACAGCCAAGCAGAACAATCTGACAGTACTAGAAGAAGCCAAGGAAAAGTCTTCGGCCACCAAAGTCTATACTAAGGATGACTTCTCAGTTGTGAATAGGTTTGAAAGTAAGTTGTCAAATGTTTTTTATCATGATGTTCAATCGTCTTTCCTTACTTTTGTTACATCCTTTTAACCCTCTCCCACATTACGACTCAATTTGATGCATCTGCTGTAGATGCCTTTTTAAAAACATTGTATCAAAGATGTCTGTTGCAGATTTGCAGTATGTCATGGATGGTTTAATATCTCTGCATATTAGAGAGTCTTAGCTATACTTCTTTCATACCCCTATAAACAACAACAACAACAACATTGTTAGCATTTACCAGGCAGGCTTTGTTCTGCTCATCCATGATAACATTTGGTCCTCTTCTACAAAATTGAACACGTCTTGCCTGTACGTGACTGACTGGTAGAATGATTTGCTTACACTAACTGTGCACAGGTTCATCCGTGCGTAAACAACATACCCACAATTCAAATCACATGTCGCTAAGACAACATTTTCTCTCTATACTTCGCACCACGAGAAAATACTATTATACAGCTATTTACTCCTCTTGAGGTCAATAGTGAAAAACTATTCTTCCAAGTGAATGACTATTGACCCGAAATAGAGAACTATTGACCGAGACGAAGTCGAGGTCAATAGTTCTATATTTCGGGTCAATAGTCATTTGCGAGGAAGAATAGTTTTTCACCATTGAACTCAAAGGGAGTAAATAGCCGTTTTATTATATATCTTCATGAAAAACGCATAATTTAACTTGTTTATTTATAACATTGCTGCCATCATTTTAATTGGGTAAATGTATGCTGGGCCACTAATATGTGGTCCCAGATGTATGTAACATAAATGTAGATTCTAACATAAACACAGGATTATTATTGTAAATGCAGCAAGAATGCAGTATACTGTTACATGACACGAGCGTTAAAATGTTAGTTATGCACGTGCATGACGTCATTTCAAACAATAACGTCATAACAGATGAACTATTGACTCGAAAATGGACTATTGGACCTGAATTTTAGAATAAAAGCGAAAAGGAGTCAAATAGTCATTTTTTATTGAATCACACGTGACTGCTTCTCGTCAAATCAAATACTTTGATTCATAGTAGGTATATAATAATCCAAACTATTTGCTGTTCAAGAAAATTCCAATTATTCTAGTAAAAACATTCAGTATCAGTCACTAAAATCTGGTATTTATTCTTTACAAAATTATGAAGTTGTAAGAATATATAGAACTGTTACCGTTTTGGACTTGCAAGAAAGGGTCGCCTGATTAGGAAAAATATATGAGTTGAAACTTGTATCAGCAGTAAACTAAAACCTTAATAGTACAGGTTTAAAAAGAATATTTGAAAAAGTAGGAATTGTTCATTTTAGGCAATTTCTCTTTTTTCCCAAAATGTTTTCAAAAGTCATTGTTGCAAAAGCATCAAATGTCATCTGTATCAGAGAGAGGTGAACCCTTTCCCTCATATAGACACTTTCTGACGCCTTTGAAGCAGGCGACTTTTGAAAACATTGTGCTCTTGTTTACAAAATATATTCAAAGTCGTCTGCTGCAGATTTCTTGTATATGGGAAAGGGTTAAACAGCAACTAGGTCTTGCATTACACTTTTCCATTTGAAACCACATTTTGACCATTTTTTTTCGCAATGTCTCCAACTCTATTAAGGTAACTGATGTCTTTTTCTTGTCAATTGATGTACTTTAACAGAGAAATTTATTCCTTATTAACAGCTCTATAACTCTTTAACTGTTTTTTCTTCGCTATTTATAGGTCACGGGGGTGGATGGGGTTATTCTGGTCATTCTATCGAGGCTGTCAGGTTTATATGTGATACAGACATACTGCTGGGAGGATTCGGTCTGTTCGGAGGGCGAGGGGAATACTATGGCAGGATCAAGGTGAACACATTACATATATTACAAAGATTCATATACCGGGTTGATAAAAATTCCTAACTTCCTTACATACATTAAAAAGATTTATTTACTGGGTTGAAAAAAAAATCTTACCTTCCTGACATTTATTACAAAGATTAATATACCAGGATGAAAAAGATAATATCTTTCTAGTAGGAGATAATTATACCCCCCTTCGAAGAAGAGGGGGTATATAGGAGTCACTGTGTAGGGCTGGCTGTCTGTCTGTCTGTCAGTTGGTCGGCCGGAAGACATATTTTGTCCGGCCTATTTCTTAAAAATCACTGGGTGGAATTCAATACATTTTTAGATGAAGCTTCTTTACCAAGAAGAGATGTGCATATCAATTGCATGTTATTTTACAGAGTTATGGTCCTTTTACTTATTAAGTTATGGTGTAGGTCAAGGTGCTGTTTAGGGGGTATTTATCATCTTCAGTGGGAATCCGCTGTGGTCGAGTGGTTAGCGTCGGGGATTTCGAATCCGGGTGTCCCGGGTTCGATCCCCAGTCGCGGCACTACGGTCATGGTGGAGTGCCCTTGGGCAAGGCACATTTTCTAGCCTGGTACTGGTTTGTTTACCCAGGGATCATGAATAATTAAATTTAATTGCGCGCTAAATGACCTTAGCTGTCGATGCGCCATAAAACAATATACATTCATTCATCTTCAGTGATAGTTTTAGTTATAATTGGAGACTATCAGTTTACATTTTCTTTCAAAAAGGATGGATTTATTACTGGTATTAAATGGGTTGTATTAATCTTTTAATCCGCCTTTCCCACATACAACACAATTGCAGCAGACAACATTGAAAAGGTGTTGGTAACAGTATGAAAAATCTGTTAAAATAAGAGTTAATTTTTGAAGAGAGTTGAAAACATTCCAGCAAATGGAGTAATTGCTCCTTTGGCCACAATGTTTTCAAAAGTCCTCTGCTGTATAGGCGTCAGAAAGCGTATGTATGTGAGAAATGGTTAAAAAGCACCATTTTAGTTTTGTTTTATTATACCCCGCCCCTTTACACAGTTACAGTACACAACCTGAGTATGTGCATGAAGTAAGATTATCCCGGTCGGAAATATATTTGTCCGTCTGTCTGTCCATATGTCTTGTAAGCGCAACGCGGGTATCCTTTTGTGAGTTCACTCACAGTTCTAGTTTCAAATTTGATGTAGAACAATATCTTCTAATTGATCTTGTCTCTATTCTACAACTTCATTCGTTTTTAGCTATATGATTTAGGACCTGACGGGGGAGAGAACGAGGGGGATGGAGAGCTGCTAGCTGAATCAGAGGAGGTCCTCTTTGAGTGTGGGGCTAGGTAAAAAATATATTTATATCTCTTAACCCTTTCCCTCATATAGATGCTTTCTGATGCCTCCGCAGCAGACGGCTTTTTGAAAACATAGTGGCAAAAGAAGAAATTGCTCAAAACGAGGAATTTCTCCTTTTGCCGCAATGTTTACCACTTTTAGGTTATCCATTCAATTATAGAGATTTTCTATTTTTTGACAAATAATGTTCAAAGTCGTCTGCTGCAGAATTGTCTTATGAGGGAAAGGGTTAAATAGATCTTTTAGGGTTAGATCCCCTGCCAAGACTTTTAAAAAACGGTAGTAAATTCTTTCCCTCCTTTGCGCTCAGGGCTGTGGGGTTGGCATTACAGCTGACTCGATGATATCAGGATAAATGGACCAGGAGTACTGGTAAATTAACCAGAAAGCGTCTATATAAGGGAAAGGGTTAAATACCTTTAACCTTTTCCAAGATCTACACAACAAATCTGCAGCAAATTCATTTGTAAAGATCAAGGCAAAACTATTGAAAATCTTAATAAATGAAAGTTTAATTAATGAAATGAGTTGAAAACATGAGAAATTTCTCCCACCATCATTAAGAGCCCTATAATGACAGAAGTAGACAGGTATTTCTGTTTTTAGCTCCACTGGCTGAAAGCCAGTCGAGCTTATGTCATGGCGAATTGTCCGTCGTGCGTGCGTTAACTTTTTCCTTTAAACGACTTCTTCTCCCTAACCACTTGGCCAATTTGGTTGAAACTTCATGGGAAGCATCCTCTCAATGTCCTCTACTAAATTCCTTCAATTTTTTTTGATCCATTCGAAATTCTGGTTTCCATGGCAACCGAAAGAAAAAAATATTGAGAACTTAAAAAATCTTCTTCTCCAAAAGTGTCTGGCCGATTTTCAAATAATTTTGTAGAAATGTTCCTTGGGTGACTCTTTATTAGATTCCTTCAAGAAATGTTGATTGGTTGAAAAACATGGCCGCCAGGGGGGTGGGGCTATTTTGCCTTATATTGCAATAGTGAAAACTTAAAAAATCTTCTTCTCCAAAAGTGTTCAGCAGATTTTCAATTTTTTTTGTAGAAATGTTTCATGGGTGACCCTTTATCAGATTCCTTCAAGCCATGTTGATTGGTAAAAAAACATGGCCGTCACAGGGCGGGGCTATTTTGCCTATATGGCTAAAGAGAAAACTTAAAAAATCTTCTCCTCCAAAAGTGTCAGGCAGATTTTCAAATAATTTTGTAGAAATGTTCCTTGGGTGACCCTTTATTAGATTCCTTCAAGAAATGTTGATTGGTTGAAAAACATGGCCGCCAGGGGGTGGGGCTGTTTTGCCTTATATAGCTATAGTGAAAACTTAAAAAATCTTCTTCTCCGAAAGTGTTCAGCCGATTTTCAAATAATTTTGTAGAAATGCTCATTGGGTGACCCTCTATCAGATTCCTTCAAGCCATGTTGATTGGTCGAAAAACATGGCAGCCAGAGGGCGGGGCTATTTTGCCTTATATGACCATAGTGAAAACTTAAAAAATCTTCTCCTCCGAAAGTGTTTGGCTGATATGCAAATAATTTTGTAGAAATGTTTCTAGGCTTACCCTCTATCAGATTCCTTCAAGCCATGTTGATTGGTTGAAAAATATGGCTGCCAGGGGGTGGGGCTATTTTGCCTTATATGGCTATAGTGAAAACTTAAAATATCCTCTCCTGAAAGTGTCAGGCTGATTTTCAAATAAGTTTGCAGAAACATTCCTTTAAGCAATGGTGGTTGGTAAAAAAAATAGCCACCAGGGGGCAGGGCTGTTTGGAGATTTTATTTTTGCCTTATGGCCGTGGAGCGATACTGGCCCTCTTGGGCCTCTTGTTACTCAATCAAACCATTTTGTTTTGACGATTCTTTTGAGTACCTCGAACATAGAGTTTGGAAGTCGGCTAAAGATTTTCAGACATAAAATTCCCCAAATGTATTATTATTTCCCTATTTTTCAGAGAGAATTACTCTATTACCTAGAGCCCCAAATGTATTATCAATTCCCTATTTTTCAGAGAGAAGTTCCCTATGCTATTTGAGGAGCCTGTTCTCCTGCCTGCCAACAGTTGGTATGTAGCATGGGCCAGGATATCGGGACCCAGTAGTGATTGTGGATCTAGTGGACAGTCGGTTGTCACCACAGAGGATCAGTAAGTTAGAAACTTTCCCCCGTGAAATGGAGGTTAATTGTTTGTTTCAGTGTATTATCGAAATTTCTTTCATCCAGTAAAAAGCAAAGGGTGATATTTTCAAGAGTGGCGAAACAGAAAATATATCAGGTAGAAGGTTAAAACTCTAAGAGTCCTAGATAATGAGGACTAAACAGATCTTTGCCCCAAGGATAACTCTCTAATGAACCAACTAAACACGATATTGTGGTTACTCAAAATAATCTTCTCCATGAGAGGATTCTATTGGGTTACTCCAATATAGGGTTTGGAGGTCATATAACCCTTTCCCTCATATAAACGCTTTCGGACGCCTCTGCAGCATACAGCTTTTTGAAAACATAGTGACAAAAGAAGAAATTGCACAAAACGTGCAATTTCTCCTTTTGCCACAATGTTTTCCACTTTTAGTCATAGGTTATCCATTCAATTATGGAGATTTTCTATGTTTTGACAAAATATGTTCAAAGTCGTCTGCTGCAGAATTGTCGTATGAGGGAAAGTGTTAAGGAGAGAATATATATCCGGGTCTCGTAAGTCTGTGGACCAATGCATTCAAATAACTTTGCTGCTGAGAACTTTTAAAAATGAATCTATAGGTATCAGAAAATATTTCAACTCTACTGAGTTGACTGCTAGTACAAAGCCATTGGAGAAAAGTGCGAGAATAATAATGTCATGAACTTAGGATCATCACGATACGCCTTATATCTAGAGCTTGGAAATCTTACTGAAGTATTATTTTTACTTTCTTACAGAGTGGTGTTCAAGTTTAAAGGATCGAAGAAGTCCAACAATGGGACGGACGTGAACGCTGGACAGATACCCCAGTTGTTGTACAGATTGCCATCTAGAGACAATACAACTGTGACTCGGAAATCAGACTGTGTAGAAACGGCGCATGTTCTTAGTCCGGAGTTCTCTTGCTCTGTGTCCCCTGTAAGAAGACTTATTATTTATTTTTATATATATAAACATTAATTGATTAAAACATTAATTCAAATTTTGATTACAAAACTTGCCTCAAGTAAGGCATTTGTTATGACCAATGGTATTTAAATAGTTTTAATCCTTTTCCATAACCAAAAAATCTTAAAAATTATATGCAAAAATATCAAAACGTTCTATAAATGAAAATTGGATAATTCAAAAACATTGTGACAAAAGGATAAATTGCTCATCATCACTTGTCTGCCTGAACGGACAGGGTGACGGATAGGAACCACTTTCTGTTGTTTGTTTATCCATCTGTGCTTTCTCTTACTACCTATTGGCGGGCAATACATGTGATCCTTCGATTACTCTTGTTTACAGCCCCCTCGAGTGCAGGAGGTCGTGTGGGTTCGATCCCCGGCCAGGTCATACCAAAGAATTTTATAATGGATGTAATGGATGCCCTCCCTTGCGCTAAGGGTTGTGGGGTTAACATTATGACGGACTGGCTGGTGGCGGGATAAATAGACCAGTAGAACTGGTAACTTACCCAGGAACCGTTGGGATAGAACTGAATTTTTTTTGTAAGCAGTGTAAAACACCAAACAACCAATGAATGTTGTATACAAAGTAGATGTTTAAAAATAAGCAAAGTAAAGAGTTTCATAACCGCTATGAAAGATTGATAATAAATTTGACACAATTATTGCAGGAATGTTTTGAGGCATTGTTGAAGTTACTTGAATGGAGTTGGAATACCTTTCACTCTATTACCATGGAAATTGACAGCATGAAAGGGAACAGTTATCTCCTAGCTATGACAGACTTGGGTAAATTGGTATACATCAGCCGAGCCTGTCTACGACTGTTAAAGATTTTCGTCACTGAAGTGTATCCAGATGGAGGTATGTAAAAAAGATAGGTGTTATTCTTTTTATCTCACTCATGCTGTTCATCACACTCCAGCTAGGTTAGTATAGTTAAAACTGATTATCAGACCCCTACCGGTCAGAGACCCGTTTGAGGACTATAGGTTTGGTCGATTCTGTCTGTCAGTCCCTTAGTCCCATCTAACCTTGTCCGGCGTGCATCTTAACCATCCATCATAGGATTTCCAAATTTCCAATAAACTTGGCACAAACGTTCACCATGATGTTTAAAGTCGTCTGCTGCACATTTATTGTATTTGGAAAAGGGTTAACCCTTTCCCTCATAGGACAATTCTGCAGCAGACGACTTTGAACGTATTTTGTCAAAAAATAGAAAAATCTCTTTAATTGAATGGATAACCTATGACAAAAAGTGGAAAACATTGTGGCAAAAGGAGAAATTGCACGTTTTGTGCAATTTCTTCTTTTGTCACTATGTTTTCAAAAAGCCGTCTGCTGCAGAGGCGTCAGAAAGCGTCTATATGAGGGAAAGTAAACCGGCACAAATATTCTCATTACAGCCCCACCAAAGAAAAGTATCACTGAAACAACCCGATTAGCCGAGTGTGTGGGTAGTACCCAAGACCTGCTGCGACGTATACTAGCGGAGGAGGTCAACCCCCACCAGTTTAAAGTGTTTGTATCAGACAGCTTGCCAGGCTCCCAGGTCACTGAAAGTCACCTTGAAGAAATCCTGAACGAATGCCACCTGACTTTCAGGTCATGTTTTCATGCATTCTATCCAACTGGTGCATTGAAATGGATTTGCTTGTGTGACTTGTTGCAACATTTGGATCCGGTAAGTTTCTTTCCGAATTAACCCATTACCTCATACAGCAAATATGCAGCAGACAACGTTGAAAACATCCATGTATAATTACGGAAAGTCTCTATAAAGGAAAGTGATATTATTAAATAAAGTTGAAAACGCTGGCAAAAGTACAAATTGCACATTATGAGCGATTTCTTCTATTTCCACAATGTTTTTTAAATAACATCTGCTGCAGATGCGTCTGTTAGAGAGAAAATGTTATGGTATATTTTCAGAGTTGTCTACGTTGTAAGCATTACAGGTGTAAAGCTGTCAATTGTCAAACTATCATGGTAAGGGTTAGTTCATTATGGTTCCCATCTGGGGCAGCACTGATGTTGTCACGCTGTCAACATCTGCTTTGAAGTTTGAAAAATGTTTTTAGTTTTTAATTGCTCACATTTGTTGAGTCGTTTTATCTACTGACGGCTCTTGTTGTGTCAATCTACCTCGTTGGTGTTATGGGTAAAGTGTCTTGTCTAGACAAGGGTAGACCAGGGTTCAATTTCAGATCGAGTCATACCAAAGACCTTAACCCTTTCCCTCATACGACAATTCTGCAGCAGACGACTTTGAACGTATTTTGTCAAAACATAGAAAATCTCCATAATTAAATGGATAACCTATGACTAAAAGTGGAAAACATTGTGGCAAAAGGAGAAATTGCACGTTCTGTGCAATTTCTTCTTTTGTCACTATGTTTTCAAAAAGCCGTCTGCTGCAGAGGCGTCAGAAAGCGTCTATATGAGGGAAAGGGTTAAAAATGGTAGTTGTGGCTCCCTCCCTGGCGTGAAATTTACCAAGGAAATGACATGATATAACTGAATTACTGAAAAAAGAGGCATAAAGCACCATGTAAATAAACAAAGTGTGTGCCAATTAATCAAACAACCATCCTAGATGCCCCTAAAAAAGCAATGATTATACGACAACTATGCAAGTTTGCAGTTAATAGGTAGTATACAATTGACGTGATATGAAGACCTGAGGGTTTGTTTCCATTCAACTTGTCTCATTATCTTCACAGAGTATTGGTGGATATGGAAGACTTCTGGCAGCCATCATGGAGGCCATGTGTCATCCCACAATTAAGCTGACCAACATTTTACCCATTAACTGTGAGCCCCAAACAGAGGAAATTCTCAGAAAGCAATCAGTAGTCATGGACGATAACACAAACAGTGTAGCTAGACTTGGAGAGATCCATAGATTCCCATTGCTTGTTGGTCACATGACAGCTAGGATTGAGGTAAGTGTTATTAACCTTTGTTCCCAGGCAGACATATTTAGGCGTGTTTGCAGCAATAATCTTTTGAAAACATTATCAGAAAAGGAAAATTTCAAGAGACTTATATTAGCATATCGGGCAATGGATTAAGTTTTTTAAACTGTTTACCTGATACGAAAAAGGTCATCTGCTTTGGTATGAAGAATATCTTAACATCTCGCCAATTGGAAATTTACTTTTTGCCCCTACCTTGGAAGGGTGACACAAAGGGATCAGGTTTCCATCATCTGTTCGCCCATCATGCTTTCACCTACTGATTGCTCCTACAAACATTGTTGTGAGGAAGAACAGTGGTGCATTCTCTCCTACCAACGGTCCTGGTTTCAAATCCTGTGATGGGTTCTGCCTTTGTGATTTTCCACACAAACGGCATGAGTACTGGTTAAGTCTCCATGAAGCAGACATCAAGTGTGATTAATATAAGCTTAAAGCTTGTTTCGCAATTGATGTAAAATAAATCAGTTTAAACTTAACCGGAGAAGTTGCTTCTCATTTTCCCAAAATTTTTTCAAAAGTCATCTGCTACAGATATGGTCGATTGTCAATATCAAGGAATCATTTTTGTTTCAGTGCTCTGGTGTCGGGGGAGGCTATGTGTCCTTCAAAGAAGTCCTGGACCGGCTGTTGATGATTGTCTCATTCCCAGTAAGACAGAAGTTAATACAAGACATATCACCGTATCCTAGTGTCCTTGTAGCTAATACCTGCTCTCTTCTGGCTACCATTATCAGTGAGCTAGCTTCTACGGCTACAGGATTAGAGGTTTGTTGTTTGTACACTGTTCCCTTCCCACTTACAGCAAATCTGCAGCAGACGACTTTGAAAATGTATAGTATATACATACCAAACATCTCTTTGAATGAAAATATTGTTATTGAAAACATTGATGCAAAAGGAGAACATTATCATTATGAAAGACAAAGCTAGGCTTCAAAATGTGTCTTCATGGGTAAAGGGCTACTTACAGTGGACTCATGCTAGCTCCAAGTAGAAAGGGACCCATGTATTACTTTCAAGTCATCAATGTTAGAGTGATTCCTCATATTATACTCAATTCATTTATGTATTGTCAGCTTCATAATTTATTCATACTTAAAAGTGTTTATTATGAAAAGTTAGCCAGTGATGAAATTGTATTAAAAAAAATAGCTCAACAGCAGTTCTCATTCCTTGTATGATATACTATATTTTCACATTTTTTAGTTATCGCAAATCCACTGTATTTGCTACCATTTGTTTATCCCTCACATAATGATTTCCAGCTGTCAAGGGGGTTAGAAAGGTTTACCGGATGTTATATTTAATGAATCTTCTGCTTTGAAAATATCTTAGTAAGAAAGTGTTATATTCTTGAAAGTGGAAGTATATTCTTGGTACAAAGTTGAAAACATTGTCTGAAAAGGATAATTTTTTTGGTTAATATTTAGAGCATTTTAGCAACTTTTCCATTTTCCGCAATAAATTTCTGAAGTATTACGTAGCTAAGACATCAAATGTGGTCCAGATTTAAGACCTGAGATTTCAACCTTAGAACATCAAATAAAACATATAAACATACTTTCAGACTGATGTGACGTCCACCTCCCGTCCATTACTGGTCACGCCAAATAGGTTTACACGGAACAGCCAGACGGCATACTGGAATACAGGGAACGGATCCCCAGATGCGATTGAATTCATGGTGGACAAACCGGGTATAGTGATAGCCGGAGTTTGTTTGTACGGCGGTGGAGGAGATTATACATATGAGCTTGAACTTCTTGATGAGGTAATTTGTTTACTGTTTACCTTTTTAGTGCACCTGAGCACGAAGTCTGGCGTCCGGCTTGTGTCAGTCAACATCTTCCTTTGGTGACCTTGGTTTATTAGTAAAAAAAACATGGTTGCAAGGGGTTGGGGCTGTTTTGCTTTATATGGCTATAGTGAAATCTTAGTGTCAGGCAGATTTTCAAAAACAATTGTTGAAATGTTTCTTGGATGACCCTCTTTGAGTTTCCTTCCAGCCATGTTTATTGGTTAAAAACATGACCGCCACAAGTAGTGGCTGTTTTGCCTTATATGGCTAAAGTGAACAAAATCTCCTCCAAAAGGATCTGGCCGGTTTTCTGCCAAATTAATTTGACAAGACAATATAGGGTTGGGTTGATTCACCTTGTGGTAGTGGAGCACTATTGGTCCTTTTGGGCCTATAGTTTGGCCTCGAATAAGTTATTGTGCTTGTCATTATGAATTACATGGCCCTCTTGTTTTGCATTTACAACAGGCAAATTTTGCCACAATGTTTTCTACTACATTCACTGATTTTACTATCTTAAGCTCTATTTTTGTTTTTCAGCAAAGCAGCGGTCCCCTCCATGACCCGTCACATACACAGAGATGGAACAGTGTAGAGATAATAAAAGGGTCATATGGTCCGGTGGACTGTGTGAATGATATAGCAGAGATCAAATTTGATAGGCCTATACCTATAAAGGTAAGTCTTTTTTCTGTGTCATCTGCCTTTGAAGTGTGACACTTAGTGGTCTCTGTTGTCTGTCTGTCTGTGTGTTGGTCTGTAATGCTTTGATTTATTACATGCCTGTTTATTTTCCGGTGGAAATACACACATATTGACATGCGCAAATACACCACGACAGATTAAAATTCCTTATCTATATGCGGTGTAAATACAAGATTGTGACGTCATACAGTGACGTAACCGGTTTGTTGACGATATTGGGCGGAGCATACGTATTGGAATGCATTATGGAGGCGTGGCGTAATCATTGAAGCGATATTCATCCGCCCTTCATAATCTTAATTTTACGGTTAATAAAATGTAAACTCAATAAATTTTCGCTGCTCATAGATTGTAGGTATGTAATAAAAGGAATATTATGTTGTGGGGTGGATAATTGAGTTCGTATTAACGACGCGTAGCATGGGGAAATCCATATCTTAGCTCGACCTACGGTCTCGTAAGATATCGATTTTCCCACGCTACTTGTCGTGGAATACGAACTCATTTATCCACCCCACAACATAATATTCCGTATTTATTAAATGATGGCAGGAGATACAAAGGATCCCTCATTATACCCCCACAAACGTAAGTTACGGTTCAGTGCCTGGACCATAATTCTTGAAATTTTAGGTCGATTTAAAGAGTATTGGGTACATGGGTTTAATACCATAGGATAAATGTCGAGTTTGGTTTTGGTTACAAATCACCATTTTCTTAGGGACTGATGGCCCCTTTCAACATAGAACATAGACAGTAACTTGACTTTGGTTACAAACCACATGTTAAGGTGACAAGGCAGTACTGTTGGGGTATTAATGGTGGTTAGTGATTAGCTCTAGTTATCTAGTGCTATCACTGAGATTATGAGTGTCAAGCTTTGAAGATACCATTTGAGCTTTTTTTCGCCGATAGAGGATCAAAAATAGGTCTCCTGCTCGAACCTCTATTAACATCTATATTGAATCAAAAGTACACAACAAATTTACTCTGTAAATTGCTCGTGTTGATTTATAAGATATCTTTCAGGAGGGGGTGAAATATGCTGTTCGACTTCGTAACCATGGTTTCCCAAGGACACTGAATGGAGATGGTGGAATTAGCAAAGTCAAATGTCCTGATGGAACGACCTTCACCTTTACAGCTTGTTCTCTTAGCAGTAATGGAACAAACCACATGAGAGGACAGATTCCACAGATACTGTATTACAGGTACATAGCCCTTTCCCTGATACAGACAACATTTGCTATATTTGCATCATTTTTAGTCCCCTACCGGCGTGCCGAAGGGGACTTTTAGGTTTGCACTCCGTCCATCTGTCAGTCAGTCCATCTGTCAGTCAGTCCGACAAATCAGTTTTCCGCACTTTTTTTCTACATGCATTGAGATATTGAGCTGAAATTTTGTATATGGCTTTGTAATCATGTGTCACAGATCAAGTTCGCGTTTCATGGGATTTCGTCAATTTTTTTATGAGTTATGCCCCTTTTTGGACTTAGAATATTAATAAATCAGTTTTCCACACTTTTTTTCTACATGCATTGAGATATTGAGCTGAAATTTTGTATATGGCTTTGTAATCATGTGTCACAGATCAAGTTCGCGTTTCATGGGATTTCGTCATTTTTTTATGAGTTAAAGCATGCTTTATTGTCTTGATAACCTTAAATATTCAGTTGCTATGACAACAGAAACCAAGTCAAAACGTGCAAACCGGTAGGGGATTATGGTATTGCTTGCAATCCTACAGTTACTTGTTTTTTTTAAAACATTGTAGAAAAAGGAGAAATTGCTCACTTTCACAATTTTCAATGTTGTTGCTCTGTTTTCAAAAGTTATCTGCATGTGGGAAAGGATTCAAAGTAAGAGTAAAGAGTAGTGGGTTGGTTGGCTCTCCCAAGTCATTTTCAACAGTATTTTAGCCATTTAACCCAACTTGTGTGTTTCACAACTTCTTCCCTGGCAATTGGATCCCTCCACACAAGATATTTTAAGCTCATTTGTGGAATGCAACTGTAGCTTGTCTATGAATTATGTCAATCATTGGAAGAGTGAATGACCAAGTTTGCAATCCTTTGACCGAGGGTCCTGAAGTTTGCAATCCTTTGACCGAGGGTCCTGAAGTTTGCAATCCTTTGGCAGAGGGTCCTGGTTACCTATAAGATAACATGGTACAAAAAGAATTAGATAAAATGATAACCATTGATAATGACATTTGACTGATTCAGAGGTCTAGAGACTCTATTTGACTCTCCAATGCTTAGTGTTTAGTACTCAAAAGAATTGTCTACCATTTCATACAACAAGATTCTTATTTTACTCTAAATCAAATTCATTTTCTAGCCTAGTACTGGTTTGTTTACCCAGGGATCATGAATAATTAAATTTAATTGCGCGCTAAATGACCTTAGCTGTCGATGCGCCATAAAACAATATACATTCATTCTAAATCAAATTCAAATTCAAATGATTTGTTGGTATATGGCCACTAACTTTTACATACATGGAAAGCATACACAAATGCATTCAGTTTAACCAATGAAAACATAAAGAAATAAAATGGGTTGGAGTGAAACTATTATAGTCCGCTTATCAACTACTTTCGTTTTTCCAAAGCATAATATATGAATGTGGCAGTATTTTTTTAACTCTTTCTCATTAAGATTCTGGTGATATTTTGCTTGTATGTATTTCCTTCTAAGATCAGAATAAGCTGGGGAATTTAATAGTATATTTTTACATATTGGACAGAATCCATATGCTGTTGGTACTCAAAAGAATCTGTGAGTCAATTCTTTTGAGTTTCTACAAGATAGATTTGGTTGAGGAATAGCAGAGATAAAGTAAGAAAGCAAAACCCCATGTAAATCCCCAAGTCTATGTTCTTTGTTTTATAGTGCACCACAGGAGGGAGAGCAGCATCAGCAGAATAACAAGAACCTTGCAGAGCTACAGGCCAGGAAGAATACCATCGACATTGTCAGCGCCATTTGCCGTGTCGCCAACGATCTCCTGGTTCGGGCCCAGAACATTAAACCTCAGATTCTGAAGGAAACAGTTGGAGAATCGCAGCTTTTTTCCTCTCTCCTGCCGTTATGCTTGGCTTACATAGGTCCAGTGGCTTCACAAGATCCGAGGGTAAGTTTGGTGTATTGTGTGGTTAAGCTGTACAACATGCAACTAATCTGGAGCAGACACGTAAAAACAAGGAAAATCTTGAAAAATGAAAGTACATCTATTGAAATGAGTCGCGAAATAAGAAGAGATTTGAATTTTTGCTCACCAAGTTTATGGTGGATGAGTGCCCTTGGCAAGGAACATTTCCTTAGTCTAGAATAAATTTGCAAGCCAGAGATCATGAGCCAGTGTACTGTCACCATGATATAACTGAATTTTTGTTGAATATCACAATGAACCCTGATAAAGCATAAGATATAAAAATTAGTAATATTATGTAATAATCAGGTTTATCATTAAACTTTTCCCACGTACAATAAATCTGCAGCAAACGACTTCATAAACCTCTTGGAAAAACTAAATGAAAGTATAATTATTCAATTGAGTTGAAACATTATGAGTAATTTCTCTTTTTAGCTCACCTGTGCACGAAGTGCTCAAGGTGAGTTATTGTGATCGCCCTATGTCCGGCGTCCGTTGTCCGGCGTCCGTCGTCCGTCGTCTGTCGTCCGTCGTCCGTCAACATTTTCTCCTCTGTAACCGGTGGGTCAACTGGGATGAAACTTCACAGAAAGCATCCTCTCAATGTCCTCACCAGAATTCCTTAAAATTTTCGGGATCCATGCATAATTCTGGTTTCCATGGCAACGAAATGAAAAAACTTCAAAATTCTTAAAAAATCTTCTCCTCCGAAAGTGTCAGGCCGATTTTCAAATAATTTTGTAGAAATGTTCCTCGGGTGACCCTCTATCAGATTCCTTCAAGCCATGTTGATTGGTCGAAAAACATGGCCGCCAAGGGGGGCGGGGCTATTTTTCCTTATATGGCTATAGTGCAAACTTAAAAAATCTTCTCCTCCGAAAGTGCCAGGCCGATTTTCAAATAATTTTGTAGAAATGTTCCTCGGGTGACCCTCTATCATATTCCTTCAAGCCATGTTGATTGGTCAAAAAACATGGCCGCCAGTGGGGGCGGAGCTATTTTTCCTTATATGGCTATAGTGCAAACTTAAAAAATCTTCTTCTCCAAAAGTGTCAGGCCGATTTTCAAATAAATTTGTAGAAATGTTCCTTGGGTGACCCTCTATCAGATTCCTTCAAGCCATGTTGATTGGTCGAAAATCATGGCCGCCAGGGGGGGGCGGGGCTTTTTTGCCTTATATAGCTATAGTGCAAACTTAAAAAATCTTCTCCTCCAAAAGTGTCGGGCCGATTTTCAAATAATTTTGTAGAAATGTTCCTTGGATGACCCTCTATCAGATTCCTTCAAGCCATGTTGATTGGTCAAAAAACATGGCCGCCAGGGGGCGGGGCTATTTTGCCTTTTATTGCTATAGTGAAAACTTAAAAAATCTTCTCCTTCAAAAGTGTCAGGCCGATTTTCAAATAATTTTGTAGAAATGTTCCTAGGGTGACCCTCTATCAGATTCCTTAAAACCAAGTTGATTGGTTGGAAATTATGCCCGCCAGATGGCGGGGCTTATATAGCTAAAGTGAAAAAAAAATCAGGTGAGCGATTCCAGGGCCATCATGGCCCTCTTGTTTCATCTATGCTTTCAAAAGTCGTCTGCTGCAGAGAAGTCAAAATGTGAGGGAAAGAGTTAAATAACAATTTCTATATCTACAATAGGGAGCTGTCCAGGTACTGGGATTAATACAGGAAATTCTGCCATCAGCTGCCAGTCTCATCAACCAGATTTACCCGCCTCCACCGAAATCCGAGTCCACAGAGGTCATGAATGGTGGAACAACGTCACAACATTATGCCATACTCGAGAGTGACCATCCATATAAACCAGCCACTGTTGCAAACTATAAGGTATACATAATATTTGATAATGGTTGCATTATCAAGAACATTGTCTTTAGCAGACATTTTGCAAGTCCATTTTTGTCGAGCACACCGGTGGTGAGCATGACATCACTGTCACAATGGCGGTTCTGTGTATGTACGTCCACGAGGCCGTCAGTTAGAACCTTGCCCTGCCCCCCATACTAACCATGCATCATAGGATTTCCAAGAAACTTGGCACAAATGTTCACCATGTTGGGGTGGTGTGGCTCACACAAGACCCAGGCCTGTATCTCAAATGTCAAGGTCACACTTAGAGGTCAAAGATAAAGAATGAGTACTGTTTGATAGGACTACCTTTTCCGGACCACATCTTAACCATGCATCACATGATTTCAAAGAAACTAGGCACAAATATTCACCATGATGAGGTGGTGTGTCGCGCACAAGACCTAGGCCTGTACCTCATATGTCAAGGTCGCACTTAGGTCAAAGATCAAAATGAGTACTGTTTGACAGGACTGTACCTTGTCCGGCCCACATCTCAACCATGCATCACAGGATTCCCAAGTTACTGGGCACATATGTTCACCGTGATGAGGTCAAGTGTCACGCACAAGACCCAGGCCTGAACCTTAAAGGTTATGGTCACACATAGAGGTCAAAGGTCAAAATGGGAAACCATGCATCATAGGATTCCGAAGTTACTGGGCCCAAATGTTCACCATGTTGAGGAGGTGTGGCACACACAAGACCCAGGCCTGTACCTCAAATGTCAAGGTCACACTTAGAGGTCAAAGATAAAGAATGAGTACTGTTTGATTGGACTGTACCTTGTCCGGGCCAAATCTTAACCATGCATCATATGATTTCAAAGAAACTAGGCACAAATATTCACCATGATGAGGTGGTGTGTCGCACACAAGACCCATGCCTGTACCTCAAATGTCAAGGTCACACTTAGAGGTCAAAGTTCAAAATGAGTACTGTTTGACAGGACTGGACTGTACCTTGTCCCGCCCACATCTCAACCATGCATCACAGGATTCCCAAGTTACTGGGCACATATGTTCACCGTGATGAGGTCAAGTGTCACGCACAAGACCCAGGCCTGAACCTTAAAGGTTATGGTCACACAGAGGTCAAAGGTCAAAATGGGAAACCATGCATCATAGGATTCCGAAGTTACTGGGTCCAAATGTTCACCATGTTGAGGAGGTGTGGCACACACAAGACCCAGGCCTGTACCTCAAATGTCAAGGTCACACTTAGAGGTCAAAGATAAAGAATGAGTACTGTTTGATTGGACTGTACCTTATCCGGGCCAAATCTTAACCATGCATCATATGATTTCAAAGAAACTAGGCACAAATATTCACCATGAGGTGGTGTGTCGCACACAAGACCTATGCCTGTACCTCAAATGTCAAGGTCACACTTAGAGGTCAAAGTTCAAAATGAGTACTGTTTGACAGGACTTGACTGTACCTTGTCCGGCCAACATCTCAACCATGCATCACAGGATGCCTAAATTACTCGGCACATATGTTCACCATGATGAGGTCAAGTGTCACACACAAGACCCAGGCCTGAATCTTAAAGGTCATGGTCACATATAGAAGTCAAAGGTCAAAATGGGAAACCATGCATCATAGGATTCCGAAGTTACTGGCCACACATGTTCACCATATTGAGTTGATGATGGCAGAAGTAAAATCAAATTTTGCAAAAAAGGAAACTGTTCTCTTCCCACTTGTTTATGCATTTAGACACTAATGCAGCGGACAAAAGGCAAAATATTCCATTTTTCAAAAGATATTCAGTTTACGGATTTATTATTTAATGAGGATAAGTACATGTCTTTCAATACATGTGTCTGTGTGTAAAATTATTCCTATGTTAAATATGCCTGAACCTTTCATACACAAAACATACTAAAAATGATTTATATTAAACTTCAGAATAATATTGTATCTCAAAAATAAAAACAGAATGTTTGGTTATTGTACTTTTGGCATTTTACAACCACTAAGGTATCACAGAAGGCGCTGAATTAACTCCTATCAGGTCAACTCTTTATTAGTCTGGGTTGCAATTGCATGGAAGAGCACTTTGTCTCTGACAAAACCTTTGTATCTAGTTAAATAAGTGTATAGAAATGTACTTCTGCTCCTCTTCCTGTTCTTGGTAGCTCAGTCAGAAGCAGCATTTACTGTCGATCCAGGGGTTGTGAGCTCAAACCCAAGATTGGCAAACCTTCCTTCCGACTTTTTACAAAAGTCAATGCACCAAGCTGCATCCATTTTCCATCAATTGGCTAACGGTCCAAAGCAGCAAGTTGCTTGGTAAGCCTGTTGTGTGGACTACTAAAGTCATGAAACACAAGGGAATTTGAACTTAATGTGGTAAAACTGAACATCTTTTGAAAACGGTGTTAAACCCCAATCAATCAAACCAAATTTTAGGTGACCTTCCCAGACTCGGTTAAGTGGATGGTGATAGAATTTGACCCCCAGTGTGGTACTGCCCAAGCAGAGGACACCCTACAACTGTTTGTTCCCGCCTTACAAAGACCAGAGATGGTTCCCCAACCACTTCCAGGATCAGCGGATGATCAGGAACCAACCAAAATGGCATATTGGCCCATTCTAAAGAAATTCCATGGCACTAACACATGGCCGAAAGCTTCAGTTGTGATACCAGGTAATGTGTCTTGTAACTTTTGTTGAATCTATTAGCTTCAGAGTGGGAAAAAATAGTTTCCACATTTAACCCTTTCCCAGATATAGACGCTTTTTGATGCCCCTGCAGCAGACGACAATTTCTACTTTTGCCAAAATGTTTTCATCTCCATTCAATGATCATCCTTTCATTATACCCCCAGATACATAGTATATGGGGGCTATATAGGAGTCATGCTTGTCGGTCGGTTGGTTTGTCGGTTCGCTGGTCTGTGGACATTTCTTGTGAACACTATTTCTCAGCAACCCTTGGTCAGAATTCAATATAACTTCACAAGAATGATTGATTCCAAGGCTAGTTGTGAATATTGTCGGCATGTTGCACTGGAATTATTTTTAAATGAGTTATGGCCCCTTGAATTTCTCATACATATGTATATTGTCAGGCACCATCTGGGGGTATTCATCACCTTCAGTGATATTTCTAGTTTCTAGATTTTCAATTTTTTTGCCTAAATGTTTTCAAAGTCTTCTTCTGCAGAATGTTGTTTGTGGGAAAGGGTTAAAAAGTGTGATTTTATTTTTGTAATCAAGAATAGATTGATGTTATTATCTACTGTCGAGGGTAAGCTCAAAAATTTACCTCAAGCTAGGCCCGGTCCCAGAAAAGTTGGTAGCGAGCGGGTTGTCAATCCAGGGGGATGTGAGTTTGAACCCCAGCTCGGCCAACATTCTTTCCGATGTTTGATAAAAGTCAATGTGACAAGCGTCCAATATCTTCCACCTAAACAGTCTATATAGAAAAGCAGCCACTTGCTTTGAGAGACTGTTGGAGTACTGGTGTGAGAACACATAGGTAGATGAACTAGCCCCCATGTTATGACTGAAAAATTGTTGAAATGGCATTAAACCCCAATTCATCAATACCTCAAGCTGAAGGTGTTTTCCGTTCTTAAAGGAATTTATTTTAAGCATTATAGAATTATACCACCGTTACAAAATGTAACCCTGAAAGTTTTGCTATGATACACTTTAATTATAAGCCTTTTGGCAGTGAATTTCAATTCAACATATAGGTAAATGCTTGACAAGAGACCCCTTATCTTTACCAATGTTCAAACATGTTTTGGTGACAGACAATAATATTACGCAGGAACTCAATAATTCGCCTTCAGGAAAAACACAATGTCCATTGGAAAGCACACAAGTAGATGGCTTTTTAAAACGTGCGCACCTTGCTAATTGTGACTGAAATTAGTTTCTTTACATCCCTTTCTTGTATTTAGCCAATTTCGAATTATAATACATTAAACGTAATGTAGATACCATTTTCTGGCCTGCTCTAAGACAGATCCAAAACAAATTTATTTCCAATCATAATCATAACAGTCTATTCTCGACTTGAAATTTGACATTGGCAAGTGTGACATAAAAGCTGGAATTGGTGACATATAAGCTGGAATTGATTTATTTGGCCTTTACATGTCTTTATTGGAAAGAAAATGTTACAAATTGTTATCAAAAGAAAGTTTGACTGTATGGTATTGTTTTTTCACAGGTAATGAGGTGATATTTTCACTGGAGACAGCTTCAGACTATGTGAAAGATGAGAAAGCATGTTTCTACGGATTCAAGTGTTTTATTGTTGGATATGAATGGAAATCAAGCACTGATGTAAGTTACGCATTTTTATCTTTTTATATTGATTTCTATGGTTACTTTGACCTTGACCTTGGTTTGTCGATTTTCAAGGTCAAATTGCCGACAATCCGGCCTTACCGTCTTCAGCGGTTTCTTGTTCAACTATGTAAAAACAGACGAGCATTGGCAATGCTCTGCGACTCTCTTGTTAGTTTGATAAATAAGTACAAAATAAACCAACAGTTTTGATTATTCCTGTTGATTCTTCTTATATTCTATTTACCCTTTCCCTCATATAGACGCTTTCTGACGTCTCTGCAGCAGGAGAAGAAATTGCAATTTCTCCTTTTGTCCCCATGTTTTCAACTCTATTCAATTATTGTACTTTCATTTAAAGGGACATTTAAAGGGAGTTTCCAGTTACTTTCGGGTATGACTTTAAAGTTGTCTGCTGCAGATTTATTGTATGTGGGAAAGGGTTAAGCATTCATGTAATTTGATAGGCATATCTGCAATAATGTGTCGGCCAAAGATTGTCTTGCAAATGCTTTCACTGTAAGATAGAACCAAATACAACCTTTGATGAAAACTAGAAGTATAGTCCATTTAGATTTATGACAAAAAAACTTTAACGCTTTCCCACTTACAGATGCATGATTTTGACACAACTGTAGCAGATGACTTTTAAAAACAATGGCAAGAGGAGATATCACTTGTGATGAGAAATTTCTCCTTTTAGCACAATGTTTTCAACTCTATTCAATATTTATAATTTACCGTTTTAGTTTTAATGAGCTTAATTGAGGTAAAACCATAGAGTCAATAAGGTGCCATATTGCCAGATGCAGCTCAAATGTAATATTCCTTGTTGACATAACTGTGATTATGTTGAAAAGGTACCGCATACATTGCTAGATGACAAACAAATGTAATATTCTATATTGACATAACTTTAAATATGCTAAAAAGGTACCACATACATTGCTAGACGACACACAAATGTAATATTCTATATTGACATAATTTTAAATATGCTAAAAAGGTGCCACATACATCGCTAGACGACAAACAAATGTATTATTCTATATTGACAGAGTATCTTACACCTGGAGAAAGAACTGAGTTACCTGGGTGGGATGTGTGCTTCCTCGCTGATTAAGAAAGATATACTTTTACCAGCTGGAACAGTGGAGGAGCAGGATGAGGATGTGGAATTCGTGGAGGAAGGGGCCCAACTGGTAATATAGATTTTATAAATATGCATTTATGTCATTGTCCTCTCACGACAATGTCATCAAGGAGATAAAAGGATCTGCCTGTACCTACATATGTGGCCCAACAACCTCATTGCTCTAGTGACTTCATTTCTTGTCCGATTATTATGAAACGCAACTTATATGTTCACAAGCATTGCTTCTTTTCATGTTTCTCAGACCTATGTCAACGGTCACAGTGACTGTATTAGTATCTAAACAACATCATCTCTCTAGCGACTATATTTTGTATCTGATTGTTTTGAAACTTAGCCTATATGTTCACAAGCATCGCCATCTGTATGAAATCCGGTTTTATGGACTTATGTCAATGCTGTATAGATGTATAGCTAAATACATTATCTGACAAATAACAGAAGTTCAGCCCCTTTAGAATTATGCCAATATAAATTGAAATGATGTAAAAATTGAATTTCATTAAGACCACAAATCTCTACACATTGTTCATTTGTTAATTTTCATTCACAGGTGTTCAATGCCCATTCCCAGTTGCTGGGTAAAGGATTTGCCCTTTCCAGACCTCCGAACATTAACCAGGCACTGGAGGGTAGTTTACCATTCTGTTGGCAGAGTAATGAGAGGGCTTTTCTGAAAGACTTTGTGTCATGTACCATGGGGACCAGTGGGGGCAGACTGGCCAGGTACATGTTTATTTTAGTATTTTTTTGTGGGATTAATTTTATAACTGAATTTCAATGTCTAAACCCTTTCCCTCATATAGACGCCTTCTGACGCTTCTGTAGCAGACAGCTTTTTGAAAACATAGTGACAAAAGAAGAAATTGCTCAAAACGAGCAATTTCTCCTTTTGCCACAATGTTTTCCACTTTTAGTCATAGGTTATCCATTCAATTATAGAGATTTTCCATTTTTTGACAAATAATGTTTAAAGTCGTCTGCTGCAGAATTGTCGTATGAGGGAAAAGGTTAACCCATAAATGGATGTATATAACAACAACTTTGAAAACAACTAGACAAAATACAGAAATTTTCTATATGAAAAAATGATAATTTAATAAACTGGAAACCATTCACATTCTGGCAAAAATAGAAATGCTCATGAAGAGTTATCTGCTGCAGATTGGTCAAAATGCATCTGCATATTGCAAATGGTTAACCCTTATCCATGTAACTGTAATATTTTTAGATGGTTAACCCTTATCCATGTAACTGTAATATTTTTAGATGGTTACAGCCAGATTCCTATGTTGATCCCAAACAGTGTGAACTTCTGTACAGCAAGGAAGACTTGAAATGTAGCTGGCCAAACATCATAACTGTGCTCACTAAGGATCAGTATGGACATCTTGTATATACAACAAATCTAAAGGTATGTCATGTCGGGAATGGGTCATGACAGACTGGTTAGCATCCAGAATTAGAAACTAGGCGTCCCGTATTCAAAGCCCACTCATGATGAAATACCCTTGGACTAGGCACCTTTTCTTATTCTTATCCTGGTGTGTCATGTTGGTATCATGGATAAGTGATCTGAACATACACAATACAGAAATGCGTTAACTATACTTTCAACTACCTCAGTGGTGTAGTGGTAGAGCCTGGCAGGGTCATACCAAATACTTAAACCCTTTCCCTCATATAGACACTTTCTCTGCAGCAGACAGCTTTTTGAAAACATAGTGACAAAAGAAGAAATTGCTCAAAACGAGCAATTTCTCCATTTGCCACAATGTTTTCCACTTTTAGTCATAGGTTTTTTATCCATTCAATTATAGAGATTTCCTATTTTTTGTCAAAATTTGTTCAAAGTCGTCTGCTGCAGAATTGTCGTATGAGGGAAAGGGTTAACAGTGATAGAAATGGCTGCCCTCCTTGGTGCTCAGTATTGCGGATTGGCATTACGACTGATTTGCTGGTGTTAGGATAAATGGACCGGTAGTATTGGTATCTTACTCAGGAAACCCTTTGATATAACTGAATAATTGTTGAAAACAATAAATCAATCACCTATGCTTCCAATTTTTTGGTTGCTAGTACTGTTTCACAAGAGCTTACCTTGTCATGCTGTATTGCCATGTCCTTGTTTTTATAATTTTTGCTTTGTATGCTATCGATGCTAAATTTAAAAAAAATGGACTTGTCTGGCTTTGCATTTGGGAGAGTCCTTAGCTAATTGTAGGCTCTACTGGTGGCACAGGCTTCACAAAACTGCTACCAGCAGGCAAAGGGTTAAATTTTGCTTACAAGATTTGTGTTTAACCATTTCCCACTTTTTTAGCTCGACTGTTTTTCGTAGAAAAAAAGTTGGGCTATTGTTATACCCTTGGCGTAGTCTGTGTTGTAGTCACGAAACTTAACCGTACCACATAAATAAAAAAACATTCAACATTTTCAAATGAAACTTAGTACACATGATCCTAGGAACAATATGCATGTCTATACCAAGTCACATAATTCTGGGTTAATGCCCCTTTTTCGACTTAGAAATAAACAGAATAGCGTTGGCGTTCGTTCCAAGGAGCTCTTGTTCAATTCTGCAGCAGACAAATGAAATTATTTTGTCAAATAAAGATGAAAACATTTTGGCAAAAAAAGAAATTGCTTATCATGTGCAATTTCTCCCTTAGACACAGTGTTTTCAAAAAGTTGTCTGCTGTAGAGGCATCAGAAAGTGCCTGTATGTGGGAAAGGAGGGTTAAGTCAAGATCTGAGCCAGTGATCTATCCAGTCCTAATACAGTTCTCTTCCAGATTTGACGCTCTCTCTAAAAGTTCATATCGGGTAAGAACATAAATAGGTCTTATGTAGCCTGCTTGTAAGGCAGACAGGAAGACACAAAGAGATCACTTCTCGTCCGTCCGTCCGTCATGTTTTGTAGTATTTGGTCATAAACTTGTGATTGGTTTGCAGATCCATCTCAAACTTGCAAAACTTATATCTTGTTTTATTATACCTAACGTGACTTTGTAATGTTAAATTCTCATATATATACTCATCATGGGCAATTTCTTACTGTCTCATGCTAACAGTACGTTTTTGACTGGTTAACAGTTTACTGTTACGTGGCATGTCTCTCTAAAAGTTCATATCGGGTAAGAACGTAAATAGGTCTTATGTAGCCTGCTTGTAAGGCAGACAGGAAGACACAAAGAGATCACTTCTCGTCCGTCCGTCCGTCATGTTTTGTAGTATTTGGTCATAAACTTGTGATTGGTTTGCAGATCCATCTCAAACTTGCAAAACTTATATCTTGTTTTATTATACCTAACGTGACTTTGTAATGTTAAATTCTCATATATATACTCATCATGGGCAATTTCTTACTGTCTCATGCTAACAGTACGTTTTTGACTGGTTAACAGTATACTGTTACGTGGCATGTGCGTTAAAATGTTGGTTATGCACGTGCATGATGTCATTTCAAACAATAACGCCACCTTTTAGACGCGCATGCCATGTAACAGTATACTGTTAACTGGTATATTCATATGTGTGTGTTACATTGTAGTAGATCTACCCAGGTTCACCTCCCCTACAAAGGTACTGAATAAACATGTAATTTTGTTCGGTATAATAAAATAAATATTGCATGGTTCCAGTGTGACAGTACATATTGTAGAGGCATCAGAAAGGGTAACAGTATTTTCCTCATGTTGACAATATGTACTGTCACACTGGAAGCCATGCAATATTTATATATTCATTATACATGTACTTTACAAACTATCATTACTATATTTGGTAACAGGTCGAGGTGAGAGCTGTACCCGTGGATATGGACCCGACTGGTGAAGACTACAAACGCATGAGACGTCTGAGTCGCCCAGATGAGGGTAACATTACGTTCGGTGGTCATCCGCCGCCCGCCCTTGAAACCCCGTATGAAGTCACTGTGAAGGACAAGAAAGATGCTTTCCATGCTATCTGCATGATGAAGGTCAGTGGTGTTTCTGATACCCTTTCCCATATACTACAAATCAGCATCAGATTACTTTAAAATCATTTTGACAAAATATGGAAACTCTATATATAAATGAAAGAAAAAATATTACATAAAAATGAAAAAAGGTGTGGCAAAAGGTGATTTTTCATATAATGCAAATTGTCTGCTGCAAGAGTGTCAGAAACCATCTTCATGTGGGAAAGGGTTAACAATCTCAGTTCCCTGATACTGAAAATTTCTTTCACCTTATGCAAGAAACAATGTTTGAAATTTATTTTGGCAAAAGAGCATTCTCTTTGTTTAACACAATGGTTTCAACTCGTTAAAATCCCATTTCGCAGCTATTTTTGACATTGTTTGTTTTGAAAACAGTTAAATCTATGAACATCCTACGCAAACAGTTAAGATATAGCACAATTTAAAGAAAAAGTTAGGTATCATTCTTTATCTTTCCTAGTATATTCATGTATATAGCACATATAACCCATTTTGTTGTGTCACCTGCGTAGCATGGTAGGCACTTAGGGATTACTTTTTTTTTGTCCGGCGTCTGTCTGTCTGTCCGCTGTCTGTCGTCACACTTTTTCGTCACGTTTTCAAATAACTTTTTTTCTACTCAAAGGATTGGATTGAAACTTCTGATAAATGTTTATATCAATCTTTATGATGGGTTCACAAAAGGGGGATAATCCAAATATTTTTATATCAGAGCTATTGCCCCTTTTCTGTCAAAAATTAAAATTTTCTGACAAGGCGCCGGCAGGTGACACACGTGCTCCGGGGAGCACTCCATTCTAGTTTGAGTTCAAAATCAATTTTGGCCGTAATTGAATATCATAATTATATTTCCAATTTTAAATTACAATTTTTCCTCAGATTTTGTCAATGCAGAAGACTTTATTAATATACACTGTTAAAATGTTATGATTTTCCAGCAATACGAGAGCTATTCGTTTGAAGAACTACGTTACGCGGCCCCAGCAGTGCCTCGTCCCAGTGAGAACATGTTGGTTAGATCAAATGAGGATGGTACCTACGGTGCTAACTGGACACCAAGTTGTATAGGGTTCTACAATATACATGTCACCATCGACGGATTTGAAACTGGTAAATGATATATTCTATTTTTTGCCTTATGTCCTTTTTCATCGAGAGGATTTTTTTTTGCCGAAAAATAAGGTTATCTAGGTACATTACGCTTTTATGCAAGAGTTTCTCTCATACGACAATTCTGCATCAGACGGCTTTGAACATATTTTGTTAAAAAATAGAAAATCTCTATAATTGAATGGATAACCTATGGTTAAAAGTGGAAAACATTGTGGCAAAAGGAGAAAATGCTTGTTTTGAGCAATTTCTTCTTTTGTCACTGTGTTTTCAAAAAACTGTCTGCTGCAGAGGTGTCAGAAAGCGTCTATATGAGGGAAAGGGTTAAGAAAAGAAAATGTCACAATCAAGTCCAGTGTCATGGAACAGTTGCAGAGTAAGAATTAAATAATAGTAAAAACTTGAAATCTAATTTTTCTTGCCTAAATTCTATGGTTTATTTCCTATAACTTATCTTTTTATCTTTCATCAAAATTGTATTTGGTATAATAGAATATATCTTACATATATAAGACATGAAATTGATCATTTAAAACCATAGTCTAAATGAATTTGAACTTTCTATATTTTTCCAGGTGAGATATTTAAGGTGGAGGTAAAAGAACCACCCCAGGGAGTGACTCCGCCCAGTCAGGCAACTAAAAAACAACAAATAAAACAGGTAACATCAATACAAGCAACCATTCATCCACAAAGGAGAAATATTTCTCAACACAAGCATGTTTCATTTTTTACCAAAATATTTCTCAAAATAAACCGCAATTATACTTTCAAATTTCTAGATGTCACAATATCGCTGATGTGCCTGAAAAATTATGCAGGACTCCATCGATTAATTTTTTTTTGTTATTCCTTATTAGCCAAGTTTTGATATCTCAGTAACAATGATGTCTATTGATTAAAGGGGTTGCGAGTTTGAATCCGGTCTGGGCCATTTGTTCTGTCCGATCATTGACAGAGATTTCATTTTGACTAGCGGCATTTGTCTTTTTCCAATAGGCTTAACCCTTTCCCTCATACGACAATTCTGCAGCAGACGGCTTTCAACATATTTTGTCAAACAATAGAAAATCTCTATAATTGAATGGATAACCTATACATGACTTAAAGTGGAAAAAATTGTGGCAAAAGGAGAAATTGCTCGTTTTGAGCAATTTCTTCTTTGTCACTATGTTTTCAAAAAGCCGTCTGCTACAGAGGCGTCACAAAGCGTTTATATGAGGTAAAAGGTTAAAGTCTTTTGATGGAAGGTAGCCAGTTACCTAGGGGAGAATGATGTGTGGTTGACTGGTGCGAGAAAGTCAGGAAATGATGATTAATCCTTTCACACATACAACAGTTCTGCAGCAGACGACTTTCAGAACTTATTGACAAAAACATAAAAAATCTCAATAAATGAGAGTTTTACTATTAAATAGAGTTAAAATAAATTGTGGCAAAAGGAGAAATTACTCATTTTGAGCTATTTCTTCTTTTGCCACAAAGTTTTCAAAAGTCGTCTGCTGCAGAGGCGTCAGAATGCGTCTTCAAGTGGGAAAGGATTAAGGGAACTGCCTGCAGTTATATAGCTGAACTACGGTTGAAAACAGCGATAATCAATTAATTGTTTATGTATTTTAACAGATGAGAAGATTTATTGCCAAGAACAGTGCAGGTCTGAGAGTAAGAACGAATCCATCTTTACAAAGTGAACAGATTGGTATAGTCAAACCCCAGGGCATAGTCTCGTTTATAGATGAGGTAGGCTTTCACATTTCTTATGTATCCATCTCTCAACCCTTTACCACACACAACAAATCTATAGCAAAAAGCTTTGAAATATCACAGCAATTATATGGATATTGCCTGAAAGTATAATTATTAAATAGAAATGAAAACATTGTGACAAAAGTAGAAATTACTCAATTTCTCCTTTATGCCATTATGCCCTTTCAAATGCATTATACTGAAGATGGTTTAAAAAGCCTCTGCATAAAGCAGTTTATGTTTTGTCTTGGCTTTTATCCTGATGTTGAAAACTTCAGGGGCCTTTTGAAAATCATTGTGCAACAAAGGGTAAATTTCTTGGAAACTTTTGCTTACACCATATGATATTATTCTCTTATTTTCTATTCTGCCTTTAAATTGCATTTCTTTGTCCAGATTATTCATTCTTTTGTGCTTAAGTTTCTTATTTTGAAGTGTCTTATCTCATTCCAAATATAAAGGCGTCTTTGAAATTGTCTGGGGTGATGTATTTAAAATCTATGTATCCAGATGCATCAAGATGTGTGGGAAAACGTTAAAATGTCATATCAGATGGGATTATGAAACAGCTAAACATTTTGAAACCTTTAACCCTTTTCCACATACAACAAATCTGTAGCAGATGACTATGAAAACATCTACGTGAAAGAATAATAATTGAATAGAGTTGAAAGCATGGTGACAAAAGGAGAAATTGCTCGTTTTGAGCAATTTCTTCTATTTTTGCCATGTTTTCTAAAAGCAGAGGCATCAGAAAGCGTCTTTATGAGGGAAAGGGTTAAATTTGAAATTGCCATGAATTGTTTTTGTTTTTTTTTGTATATCAAAGTCCAAGATCAAGGTGTTTTATCCCTTTATTTATTTACCAAACCATTTGTTGTCAATACTTGTAAGAGTTGTCTGGATGAAGTATATATGTTAGAACTACCACAATAGGGTTTTGTAAAAAATATACTTATTAGCTCGACTTTTGAAAAAAACGAGAGCTTTTGTCATGACCCTGGCGTGGTCGTCCTGTTAAGGTTTTTTGATCAGCTCAGCTTTTTTCTGTTTTCTATCAGTCGAGTTTCTGTGCCGTACGCAGTGCTCTTGTTTTAGTATGTGGTTAACCCTTTTTCTCTTGCAGACACGTTTTGAAGCATCTGAAGCAGACAACTTTTGCCACAATGATTTCAACTCTATTCAATAATTATACTTTCATTTAGTAAGATTTTCCATATTTTGATCAAGATATCTTCAAAGATATCAGCTGCAGATTTGCTGTATGTGGGAAAGGGTTAAAACATTACAACTATTAGTACATGTAATATTTCTTACACATCTTTTTTGACTGGTTTGACAGAAAACCTATCAGCTTGTTTGAATCTCTCTCTTTCCCTTGTAGCTGGAGGGACTCTCAATAAGAATGGCAGCCCAGCCTTGCTTGAACAGTAAGAGCTGAATGGGTCTTACGATTGGATTTAATACAACTCTGGAGCTCCAGCAGTTCGGATTGTATTGGTTTCATACCTTATTTATTTTAACTCGATGTTAGTTTAACCCTTTCCCTCATATAGACGCTTTCTAACACCTCTGGAGCAGACGGCTTTTTGAAAACATAGTGACAAAAGGAGAAATTGCTCAAAACGAGCAATTTCTCCTTTTGCCACAATGTTTTCCACTTTTAGTCATAGGTTATCCATTCAATTATAGAGATTTTTCATTTTTTGACAAAATATGTCCAAAGTCGTCTGCTGCAGAATTGTTGTCTGAGGAAAAGGGTTAAAGCGTGGAACCAATATCATCCTTCATGTCTGCAGCGATATGACTTTTGCTGTTGAAAAGGACATAAAACCCAAAACAAAGTAAGAAAGAAATCTCTGTAGTAGATGAAAAGGTGCCACTTAATCTCGAGCTTTTTTTTTTATTCCAAATAGGTTCATAATGACGATGGTGTTTGGCTTAGACTGAGTGCCGATAGCATCAAAGAATGGTGTCACAACGGGTACACGGATGCCTGGGTCCTGCAATACAACCAACACCTTGGTAAAACCCTGCTAGTTCCCCTCGAGGAGCCGAAAACCATTATGGATGAGTTATTCAATGAGACAATGAAGATACTTCAGATCAGCCAGAAACCAGTCACACAGCCACAGACAAGTAAGAGTGATTTGTGTTTGAATGGTGTTGAACACCACTTTCAACAGTATTTTAGTTATATAAAGTTTCTGGGTATTAAATCTTTCCAACATATACACGCTTTCTGAAGCCTCTGCAGCAGATGACTTTTAAAATCATTGTGCCAAAAGCAGAAATTGCTCATGATGAGCAATTTCTCCTTTGGCCACATTGTTTTCAACTCTAAATTATAATCAAACTCTCGTTTAAGGAGATTTCTAACTTATTTTGAAGTCGTCTGCTGCAGATTTGTTGTATGTGGGAAAGAGATAAAGTCTGTTTATCAGTACTGCATGAGTGCCAAGGAGTCAAGTAACCTCAACTATTTTTAAAGTCTTGGTGATTTAACCCTTTCCCTCATACGACAATTCTGCAGCAGACGACTTTGAACATATTTTGTCAAATAATGGAAATTCTCTATAATTGAATGGATAACCTATGACAAAAAGTGGAAAACATTGTGACAAAAGGAGAAATTGCACGTTTTGTGCAATTTCTTCCTTTGTTACTATGTTTTCAAAAAGCTGTCTGCTGCAGAGGCGTCAGAAAGCGTCTATATGAGGGAAAGGGTTAAGTGTTTGCTCTAGGTAGGCGCAATGGGATCACATTTGAGCATCCATATTTCACTTATCGGCAGAAAAATCCTGGGTTTCTTTGCACCTGATGTTTATTAGCTTGTCGGTTTTTGGAAGAAACCTGGTACACATGTTGTTAGGAACAATACGCATGTCTTTACTTTAATCACATAACTCAGGCTTTAATAATTATTCAGAAATGCCCCTTTTTCGACTTAGAAAAAAAAAACGGATGAGTGTTGGCGTTCACTCCCTGGCGCTCTTGTTTAAAATTTGAACTATCTGTTTGAAAAATCATTACTGTAAGTAAGTATAAAGTAAATGACTTTTGTAAATCTCTGTACACAGTCACTGAAGAGTCAATAGGAACACAAATTGCCAGACGCAGCTCTTACTGTTACTTATGTAATGCTATTATTTTCAACAGGCGGGCCAGGGCTGTATGAGGTCGTGAAATGCGGGTCCTTTGGGCATAACGTTCGCAGTAGACCCAACTTGAAGGCTACACCAGTGGGCAGAGTAACCATGGGCAACCAGGTTGTCACTGTGGATGAGGTACTGTAGGAGTACTAACCTTTGCTGTGTTTATTTTTTTGGGGGGGTCTTTTTCTACCTTTTCCCACCTGTAGACGCATCTACAGCAGATCACTTGAAAACATCGGGACAAAACTAGAAATTGCTTGAAACGCGCAATTTCTCCTTTTGCCACAATGTTTTCAACTGTTTTCAGAAATTATACCTACAATTATTAAGATTTTCCATATTTTTGAGTAGACATTTTCAAAGTCATCTGCTGCAGATTTGTCATATGTGGGAAAGGGTTAAAGTCAGAACCCATTGATTCTGCAAAATCCCTTCAAGTTCATAAATCCTTAAGAGAATATTCTTTTAGTACCACTATTATAAGTTATTCTGTAAGATTAATAGGGGGCGACAGCCGAGTCCCCCTATTCATCCAACAGACCCCCTATATTTCCGTAGTGGGTCAGTAACAAACCCAATAATGTATTTATTTCGACGACCACTTTAAACTGAACTATACTGTAAGTTGTTGATATGTGTTGGTAGCATAATATGACGTCATGAGTAAAAGATCTATCAATATTGATTAAAGAATTGGAATAGATATATTATTTTAAAACAAGATGTGTTTGTGAAACACAGATGCCCCCGAATGGCAACATCTAGGTCAAAGGTCAAGGTCGCAAGGTCAAAAATTGTACTGACAGAAAGGTCATGTCACAAGGAATACACATGTGAAATATGGTAGCCGTACCTGTTATGGTTCAAAAGTAGTGGTCAAGGTCAAAGTTTTTTTCGACGGACAGACAAAGAGACAGACAGACAGGCCAAAAACGAGATGCCCACCGAATCGGTGATTCCGGGGGCATAAAAATACCCCGGTTCAACATGAACACATTTATTTCAATTCATTTCATTTCTTTCTGGGTAACTGGTAACATTTGAGAGCCACTTTACGAAAACCAACCTTTGAACTGACTTTTTTACTTTACTCACCATCAATAGAAATATAGGGGGTCTGCACGTGACACGCTTTAACCAATGAAATCGCTAGAATTTCGTGGGAGGCGAAATAAATTGTGTTTAATTTCCTAGTAAAAGAGCTATTGTTCATATTTTACCTGTTTAAGTGCCACTGTTAGTTTTAATGAACTGCACCAAATAATTTAGGCAGTGTTACCTGAATAGAAAAAAGGTTTCGTAAAAGGGTAACATTTCTATCTCATTAAAACAATACCTCAACCCGGTTTTATATAGATATCTAATGACTGACCTATATAGGTCTTCTGCAGAGAAGTATTTTGGTCTAATTTTAATGAAATTGGGTAAAATTTGTAAATAACATCTACTTATACTTAATAATCTCATTTATCACTTATTACAGGTCATAAATCCCGAAGGTACCTGGGTAAAGCTAGACCAAGACAGTATAGAACAGTTTTGTCAAAACAAGGACGGCGAGGCCTGGGCTCTTGCAAGGTCAAAGGAAAGCACGGCCTACCTGGTACATGAGTCACAACTCGGGTTTATGAGACAGAGCGTGGCCAAGGACCCTTTTGCCTTCAACACCCTGCCCCCTCACATCCAACAAGGGTTTGAGTTTTCAGGGGGCCAGGGACAAAGGTATCCCCTATTTGGCCAGGCCCCAGAGCAGGGTTCAGTGTTTACGCCCAACAGAAGGAGTACAGGTTCTATGTTTACGTTTGGTGGATATCAAAGTGAGTCCATTATATGTTTTTTTTTCTTTCTTACTTAACCCATTCCCTCATACAACAACTCTGCAGCAGACGACTTTGAACATATTTTGTCAAAAAATAGAAAATCTCTATAATTGAATGGATAACCTATGACTAAAAGTGGGAAACATTGGCAAAAGGAGAAATTGCTCTTTTTTTAGCAATTTCTTCTTTTGTCACTATGTTTTCAAAAAGCCGTCTGCTGCAGAAGCGTCAGAAAGCGTTTATGAGGGAAAGGATTAAAAAACTGTTCTCAGGTAACAAATAAAGGTAGTTTATGTTTATGTTATTATTTTCTTAATTTCATTTACAACAACAATATCTAAGTCATATCCCCTTGGTCAATTAACTTGTCCAAGTTTGTTTTTATTTCCATTCTCAAATGCTCTGTACAACTTTCTTCCCAGGCATTTGAGCAACCTCCCTTTGTTGGTTTGAGGATGAATAACACATGTAACAATTGCTTTGGGCATTTAACACTTCTTGCTGTTACTGAATGCACAGAGAGTTATGTCTGTTATGTAAACTTGTTTTTTGTTTTTTCTCAATTCATTGATTGATTGATCAAAGTTTAACAGTGTTTTCAACAGTCTTTAGCTTGTCGTCGTCACAACATTTTAACCTTACCTCATAACTCTAAAACAGTTACGCATATTCCAATGAAACTTTGTACACATGTTCCTAGAAACAATATCCATGTCTTTACCAAGTCACATAACTCTGGCTTTAATAATTATTCAGTTATGCCACTTTTTAGACAGAAATTCATGAACAAACAGAAGAGCTTTGGCGTTCGCTCTGTGGCGCTCTTGTTTAGTAATTACATGATGGCGAGGTCCTTTAACCATGTGTCTGATGGCTCTGTCACATGTAGTACTCCACACAACATTCTTCCCAGGCAACTGGCTATCTTGCAACACAGACTTTTTGAGTCCATATTCAAAGATAATGACTTAATATATATCATCAATGAAGGGTATATTACTTAACCCTTTCCCACATACAGAAAATCTGCAGCCGATGACTTTGAAACAAACTAGGTAAAAAAATGGGAATCTCTATAAATGAACGTCGAAATATTGAAGTGTTATAAACATTGTGGCAAAAGGGGAAATTGGTCATTGTGAGCAATTTCTCGTTTTGCTACAATATTTTCAAACGTCATCTGCTGCAGAAGCATCAGTATGTTGGAAAGGAGTATGATCTGGTTTGTTTGCAGGTCACTCTCCGAGCTTACCATCCATTTTTGGTCAGTCCCCTGGCGGACACCCAATGTTTGGTTATGGTTACGATAGAGAGCATCATAAAGAAATGTCCAGGACCCATTCCCTACCTAACACAGGTCAGTAAAAGTCATTTTGTGTGAGCTATATATGCTGGTTGAAGGAAGTTTTGAAAAACATCACAGAAAAGAAGATATTGGTTAACCCTTTGCCACATTTTGACCCTTCTGCACCAGACAACCTTGGAAAGCATTGTGGCAAAAGAAAAAATTGCACACGATAGATTTGTTGTATACGTGGATTTGTTCACCCTTTCTTAAAAATAAACAGTTCTGCAGCTTACAACTTAAAATAAAAGTTTTTTTTCCTGTCCCTACAATGTGATAATCACTGTATCAAAATTATACTTTCAATATCTGTTTATAACAACAAGTTTTTCTACAGATATGTGTTAACCTTTTCCCACGTACAACAAATCTGCTTCAGACGACTGAAAATATCAAGGCAAAAACGAGGAAAATAACTATAAATGTAGGCATAATTACTTAAAAAAACTAGAAAACATTCTGGAAAATTTGAGCAATTTCCCCTTTTGTCACAATGTTTTCGCAAGTCATCTGCTGTAAAGGCGTCTAAAAGCATCTATATGTGGGAACAGGTTAGGTTTAGCAGTTAGATTTATGTTTGAAATAGGCTATCTAGAATAAATGGGAATCAGTGTTATTGTTCTAAATTTAGTCCTGTCCTGTCTACACGTAATATAGTCCTAGATACAACCCTAAGCCTTTCTCTCATATCTGCAGCAGATGGCTTTTTGAAAACATAGTGACAAAAGAAGAAATTGCAATTTCTCCTTTTGCCACAATGTTTTCCACTTTTTGTCATAGATTTTCCATTCAATTATGGAGATTTTTTGACAAAATACGTTCAAAGTCGTCTGCTGCAGAATTGTCGTATGAGGGAAAGGGTTAAACGCATTCCAACATGGTACAATACTGAAGCAGACGACTTTTGAAATATTTAGTCAACATTTTGGTAACTCTCAATAAAAGAAAAAACAATTATGATAAGAAATTTCTCCTTTTGCCACAATGTTTCAAAAGTCATCTGCTGCAGAAGCATCTGTATGTGAAAAAGGGTTAACAAAAAAAAAAAGAAAAACTTCAGCCTCATTGCTTTTATGCCAGTGTAACTTTGATAGAACCAGAAAGCCAAGATGACCCCCAAATCATGAGACGCAGCAAATTTGTATTACAGGAGCAGCTCTTAGTGCTATTAGACCAACACTTCCATTCTCGCCGAGGACTGGATCGCCTGTAATGAGCACCCGATCGCCCAACCCTGGCTCGCCAAAGTTTTCCAGGAAAGAGATGCAGGCTTCAAGTGGATCTGTAGATTTACAGGGTATATCTGTGAAGGAGCTTGTCAAGGCATTAGGTGAGTGGAATTTCTCTAAAATGTGTAATTGGCTTGATATATTGGGGGTGGGGGGGACGAGCCAATGCTAAGACAGTTTATGACAAGTGCAGATCCAGATCAGCTTGCATATCCATACAGCACATTTTGGTTCTGAACATGTCATGATTCAGTCATAGTGTATAAGCTTTGAAGAAACTTTTCATAAACACGAAACATTTGATAAGACCTTTTCCACATATAGACACTTTCTGAAGCCGGGTTTTGAAAACATTGTGTCAAAAGAAGGAATTGCTCATAACGAGCAATTTCTCCTCTTGTCACAGTGTTTTCAACTCTATTTAATTATTAAACTTTCATATAAAGAGATTTTCCATAATTTTGCTTAGATGTTTTCAAAGACGTCTGCTGCAGATAAGGGTGAAGATATCACCGATGCTCAACCTGATTTCATGGACACATGTCACTAAGAGACTCGGGTTGGTTTCCACGAGAAATGGTCAAATATAATGCTCAGGGGGAGCTTTTGTGATCGCTTTGTGCTGTTTAGCATCATCAGTCCATTAAATTTGTTACTTTCAAAATTCTTCTCTTCTGTAACCGTTAGAAGTTCTCATTACCTAGAGTTTTGTGGGGAAAAAAGAAAAAAAGGATTGCAGGTTTTTAAAATAGAAGTGAAACAATTGCCTGTTATGATACTTTAGAAATTGTTGACTTTGAATACCATTTTAGTCAGAAAATATAATGGCTAGATGGCCTCTGCAGCAGACGGCTTTTTGAAAACACAATGACAAAAGAAGAAATTGCACAAAACGTCCAATTTCTCCTTTTGCCACAATGTTTTCCACTTTTTGTCATAGGTTATCCATTCAATTATGGAGATTTTCTATTTTTTGACCAAATACGTTCAAAGTTGTCTGCTGCAGAATTGTTGTATGAGGTTAACTTAATTGTTTTTTTTTTTATAGAAAAGGGGCAATACTTTACTGTCTTTCTAAAAAGGTTTTTGCTATAATTTGTTAATTTCAATTAGGAAATGGTGTAGACCTAGCTTACTGTTGAACACTGTTCGAGGTGTCGAATGTGTTTCTATCTTTGCTGCTGCATTTATTTGCCTCCCCTAGATGTGCTTCTAGAGAGGGTGCACTGTAGTGTTTAGCTTCCTGCAATTTTATCAACCCTTTCTCACATACAGCAAATCTTTCTGCAGTCTATTATGAAAATATCTAGGCAAAAAAGTAGAAAATCTCTATAAAATTAATGAAGGTTTGACCAATGAATAGAATTAAAGAAATTGTGGTCAAATGAGAAATTGCTAATTGTGAGCAATTTACCCTTTTGCTTCGAATGTTTTCAAAAGTTATCTGCTGCAGAGGTATAGAAATTGTCTGTATGTGGGAAAGGGTTAAGAATTTTTATCGCTATATTCATGACTATTCAAGAAAAAGAGATCTCGTCCGCATCATCCAAAATTTTAATTCCTCTGGAGGTCTGGTTTTGTTTTTTGCATGACTTGTATGCAGATCATGTCTCGCAATGCAATTTTTAGAAGACTTTTTACTTATGATTCTGAAGTCTCTTAATCCTTGCCCTAATATAACAAATTTACAGCAGATCACTATCGAGGCAAAAACATGAAAAATATCTATAAATGAAGGTCAAATTCCTGAAAAAGTTGAAGACATTGTGGCAAAGTTTGCAAAAGTTGTTTGCTGCAGAGTCCAATATGTGGGAATGTGTTAATCCTTTACCTGATTTGCTAGATATCAGACTCCTCCAAATTGAAAGCATTTGTAGATCAGAATGAAAAAAAAGCGCTAGGATAGTTTTAGTGCAGAATATTTTGGGAAAGGAGAAATTGCTCAGCCTGAACGATTTCTCTTTTTCGTACAATGTTTTCAAAAATCTTTTTCTGAAGAGGCGTCGGAAAACACCTGTATCCAGTAAAGGGTCATTGGTAAATTTGGGCATGCACTGTGTTTGCAAAAGAACAACTGTTAGCTGGATATGATACTTTAACCCACATACGACAATTCTGCAGCAGACGACCATTTACAGAGATTTCATTGTGACTAGCGTCATTTGTCTTTTTCCAATAGGCTTAACCCTTTCCCTCATAAGACAATTCTGCAGCAGACGGCTTTGAAAATATTTTGTCAAAACATAGGAAAATCTCTATAATTGAATGGATAACCTATGACTAAAAGTGGAAAACATTGTGGCAAAAGGAGAAATTGCTCGTTTTGAGCAATTCCTTCTTTTGTTACTATGTTTTCAAAACGCCGTCTGCTGCTGAGGCGTCAGAAAGAGTCTAAAGGGGGGGGGGGGGGGGGAAGGTTAACCCACATACAACATTTTTGCAGCAAACAACTTTGATAAAGTCTTTGCACAAATGTGGAAAGTCCCTTTTAAATGAAAGCATCACCATGCATTGAAAAGAGTGAAAACATTGTGGCAAAATGAGAAATTGCTTGTTTTGACCAATTTCTCTTTTTGTCACATTGTATTCAATAGTCTTCTGCTACAGAGGCCTCTTAACCCTTTTCCTCATATAGACACTTTCTGATGCCTCGACAGCAGACGGCTTTTTGAAAACATAGTGACAAAATAAGAAATTGCTCAAAACGAGCAATTTCTCCTTTTGCCACAATGTTTTCCACTTTTAGTCATAGGTTATCCATTCAATTAGAGAGATTTTCTATTATTTGACAAAATATGTTCAAAGTCGTCTGTTGCAGAAATGTTGTATGAGGGAAAGGGTTAAAGCTTATGTATGTTGCAAAGTGGGGTTAAGAGTCACCCACTGTTAAAAACGTCTTTAATATCTAGGAGAATATTTGTAGATTTGAAAACATTGTGTTGAAAGGAGCAATTTCACCTTTTCCTACAATATTTTGAAAAGACGTCTTCCATATCAAGTGAAGGGGTTGATAAATCCTTTTCGACAAATAGTTGTTGACATATTTATGCTATCCTTATTTTAACCCTTTCCCTCATAAGACAATTCTGCAGCAGACAACTTTGAACATATTTTGTCAAAAAATAGAGAATCTCTATAATTGATGGATAACTAAAAGTGGAAAACATTGTGGCAAAAGGAAAAATTGCTCATTAAGAGCAATTTTTCTTTTGTCACTATGTTTTCAAAAAGCCTTCTGCTGCAGAGGCGTCAGAAAGCGTCTATATGAGGGAAAGGGTTAATGCTCTTATTAACGTTTTACCTGATGAGATGTTCTTAACTCTTTCCAACTGCAGACGTATTCCGACGCATTTACAGCAGACGACTTTTGAAAACGTTGTGGCAAATGGAGAAATTGCTCAAAGCGAGCAATTTCTCCTTTTGCCACAACGTTTTCAACTTTTGTCAGTAATTATACCTACAATTATACTGATTTTCCATATTTTTTAGTAGACATTTTCAAAGTCGTCTGCTGCAGATTTGTCGTATGTGAGAAAGGGTTAACCCTTTTCCACAAGCAGGTGCATTTCAGCGCATCTGTTGCAGACCACTTTAGAAAATATTGGAAAAATTGTTCATAATGAGCAATTTCTCCCTTTATCTATATTCAATAATCACACTTTAACTTTTGGGATTGTTCCTTTTTTTACATAGATGTTTCAAAGTCGTCTGTTGCAAACAAGTTGTATGTGGGAAAGAGTTAAGACCCATCAGCTTTGAAAACATTTGAGGAAAAAAATTGCACCGTTCGAATAAGGACAAATTTCTCTTTTATGTCATTTCTACTAACTTTCCACATTGTTTTCTTTAAATTGTCTGCTGCAAAGGCCTCAATTTCAGGGCAGGGGTTATGGTCATACTCAATCTCATTGAAATCCGACCAAAATACTTGGCTGTACGTTTATATTAGATCTTGACGACAATTCCTAAAAGGTCATCTCAAATTGACCTTATACATTCAAAATATACATGTATTCAATTTCTTCCTGAATTGTACACAATTGAAACACGCAACACTCGGCAATCATCGCTTCTCTATCTCGTTTATATATTATGGGTTATCTCACCTGTTGATACCTAACAATTATGTTGGAGACAATTTGATTGGCTGATGCCAAGGTCAATCTGAGACGACCTTGTAGTAGGAGGTCATTAGATCTATACGAGTGTTTACTGCTGCAGTGTAGTTAAGATCTGGTTTTAATGAGATTGGGTCATTATTCACGATTAGATGTGTTTTAAGTTTCACAAACTTCCATTATTTCATGCTTTCACAAATAACAAAGTATGTGGGTGTAGAGACGTTATGCGTTATAGTCAGTATTATGGTGGTGAGTGATTAGTGATGTGTAAACACACACACATACATGACTTTACTTTTTGTTGCTATGCATATGTGTACCTTTAGTGCTATGCATATGTGTTGCTATGCATTTGTTTTTCTGTGTGCAGAAGGACTGCCAACCATTGCAATGTGTAAGGGTAACCGGTCAGAGTTTAATTTCATGGATTTCTTCTTTTTGCCAGAATGTTTTTAAATGTCGTCTGCTGTAGATGAGACAATATGTGGGAAAGGGTTTCACAAGAATGACCTGCTATGTAAATAACATGCAACTGTTCACTTTCCATGGACAATATGTGTATTTTCATCGATATTGTGATATGAGCAACACGCAATTTAAATTTTAATAAAAATACATCTATGGTATATTATTATACAGAGCTCTAGCTGAGGGGCTTTCTATGTTCTAAAATCCTTATTTGACCTCCAAAACATATGTTTTGGGTACTTAACCCATTCCCTCATACGTTTTGAAGCAGACGACTTTGAACATATTTTGTCAAAATATAGAAAATCTCTATAATTGAATGGATAACCTATGCCTAAATGTAGAAAACATTGTGGCAAAAGGAGAAATTGCTCGTGTCACCATGTTTTTAAAAAGATGTCTTCTGCAGATCGTCAAAAAGCGTCTATATGAGGGAAAGGGTTAAAAGAATTGTCTTAGTGAGACGATTCTTCTGGGTACCAACAATATAGGGTTTGGCTGAGTAATAAGAGAGATATTACAGGGAAAAGGAGCAGCTTACTCCTCTGTATCTAGTCCTCTGTATTTATCTTTGAACAACAGGTAGATTTTGTTGAATGATACGAATGCTGGATAGGCTCAGAATACACTTTACATACATGAATATTGTTTGAAAATGGCTGATAGCAGAAACGATTTTATTCTATTATATTTTAATGCAGGGTTAACGTATGAAAAAGCATGATATACACATATTCTCAAAGAATATTCATGTATGTAAAGTGTATTCTGTTTGGTTAATTATGTTGTGCGCACACCTTAATTATCTCGTGCACACAACTTAGTATGTCGTGCGCGCGACTTAGTAAAATAAAAATAAAAACATACACATGTCACCTGTCACCTGTGCCACCGTACATTTGACACCTTTGCAGCAGATGTCTTTTAAAAACATTGTGGGAAAAGGAGAAATAGTTCAAATCGAGCAATTTCACGTTTTTTCCACTCTAATCAGATTTGTACTTTTTAAAATATTGTTCATCCTTTGCAATGGTTGGTAGTTTAAGGTTAGGTAACTCCTGTGAGTACAGTAAGCATGATCTATCATCTTTAGCCTTGATTATCGTTCCTGACACTAGTCGTTGAATTATCAGCAAAGCCATATGTAAAACCAACCTTCTGACCTTTCCCTCATATAGACGCTTTCTGACGCCTCTGCAGCAGACGGCTATTTGAAAACATAGTGACAAAAGAAGAAATTGCACAAAACGTGCAATTTCTCCTTTTGCCACAATGTTTTCCTCTTTTAGTCATAGGTTATCCATTCAATTATAGAGATTTTCTATTTTTTGGCAAAACATGTTCAAAGTCGTCTGCTGCAGAATTGTCGTATGAGGGAAAGGGTTATAAAGTATTGCTTGTGTGGTGATAATGGAAGCCGCAGGACTTCCTGAAGCTTATCCCTTTCCCGGATAGTAAGAATTTGCAGCAGACGACAGAAAAAGTCTGATGTTCAATAGGGGAAATCTTATCAAAATGAAAGAGAAATTCCTAAAATTTTGAATAAAAAAGTTGTTTATTGCAAACATGTCCAAAAGCTTCTTTTTGTTGGAAAAGGTTAAAGAAATGTTTCCATGACAATGAGGCAGAGATGAAAGACCCTGATCAGACCATAAGGCAGCAAAAGTTTTTCGCAATATTTCCTTATCACTAAGTCGTGAATGTTGGTTTTTCAGTGTGGTTGTCCATAGAACAATACTGTAGGAATGGGATAGACTATTATATTGATAGTATCAAGTTTTATGCAGAGGCATGAAAAGGGTAAGAATAGGCGTAGCAATTTGAAATGAAATAAAAGCTATTCAGAAGTTTTATCCCATTGTTTCACAGTATTATTTCGTTTTCAGAGTTCTGCATTATAAACCATAATGTGTGTGTATACACAAGAGTTCTAGATATCATAACCCTTTCCCACATACAGACACTTTCTGACCCCTCTGCAGCAGACATCTTTTGAAAACATTGTGACAAAAGGAGAATTTGTTCAAAAACAATGTTTTCATTTTTTTTTCAATAATTATACTTTCTTCCATTTATAGAGATTTTCCGTGTTTTGTCCTAGATCTTTTTGAAGGCGTCTGCTTGCAGATTTCTTGTATGTGGAAAAGGGATAAGGGGCCATATTTTATGTTCTTAAATCTTTACCTGAACTCCAAAAATTTGAAAAATCTCCATAAATGAGAGTTAAATGATTAAATAATGTTGATAACATTGTGACCAAAGACGAAATTGAATTTCTTGTGTTGTCGCAATGTTTTCAAAAGTCATCTGCTGCAGAGGCGTCAAAATTTGTCAACAAGAAGGAAAGGTTTAATCCTTTCCACCTATAGATGCATTTTATAAGTGTCTTCAGTGAATAACTTTTTAAAAGCATTTGTGGAAAAAGAAGAAATTGTTCATAATGGGCAATTTCTCCTTTTGCCACATTGCCTTTAACTCTATCCAAATTCATACTTTCACATTCACTTTTTTTAGGCTGGATGTTTTTAAAGCTGTCTGCTGCAGATTTGTTGTATAACCCTTTCCCACATACAACCAATCTGCAGCAGACAACTTTGAAATCATACCTGAAAACCTTTGGGAACTCCCTTTAAATGAAAGTACAATAATTGAATAGAGTTGAAAACATGGTGACAAAAGGAGAAATTGGTTGTTTTGAGCAATTTCTTCTTTCGTCGCCATGTTTTCAAATAGCTGTCTGCTGCAGAGGCCTCAGAAAGCATCTATATGAGGGAAAGGGTTAAATTTTTAATACTAGAGATATGGTGGAACTAAGACAAGCCTACTCCAGAGTTTACTCAAGTGTTTATCTTGGTCGCTGTATGTTATACACACAAAAATTGTGGTTCAATGTATGGATTTCTGATATCTTTTTCATTGTTTTTACAGGACTGAATTGTTAAATTTATGTTTTATTTCGTTGCTTATCTCTAAACAGGGGAATATCAGTTTGACTATTTAGACTGGTCTAACTTGGAATGGACTCTTACAAAAGAGGGTAGCCCATGGGTAAACATCACGGGGAAGGACTTAAGGTCCTATAGTCGGGCGATAAGCCCTAAAAAACTTGCCCAAATTATAGGTATTCTGCAGTGTTGTACTTGTGCCTCATTTTAGAGATAGAGGTTTAACCCTTAATCTGATACAGATGACCTCTGAACCCTTGACCGTTCTCCCACATACAACAAATCTGCAGCAGACGACTTCGAAAATATTTTGGCAAAAACATAGAATATCTCCATAAAGGAGAGTTTAATCATAATAATTAAATAGAGTTGAAAATATTGTGGCAAATGGGAAATTGCTCAATCTTAGCAATTTCTTCTCTTGCTACAATGTTTTCAAAAGTCGTCTGCTGCAGAAGTGGCAAAATGTGTCCATATGTGGAATAAGGGTTATGCGGCAGAAAACTTTTGAAAAAAATGCGGTGAAAGGAGATTTGCAGAAAGCAAGCAAGTTCTCCTTTTACCGTAAGAAAATAGTGTTGCTATTTTTTTCTCAGCAGTTTTCCAAACAGACACGTCTTCAATTATCTTATCTTTTAAAGGGTTAAATGGCAGCATATTCTCTTTTTATTTGCAATACTTTTTTTTGTGTCATTTCTTATGTTTTGTCGTCTTAAAGGGAGTTTGTCACTGTGTCATCAAAACCATTAATCTTTAAATGATGTTGATTGATTTTGTTGTTATTCATTGAAAGATATTTAAAAAAATTGAAGTTTTATATAGTAAAAATTCATGGCAGTTTCTCCTTTCTTTGTGCAAGACAATGTCAAATGCTTGAAACTTACATTTATAACCGGTTGAGGTCAACTTACGCCAAATTCATCCTAGGCAATGCTGATCTGCACCAAAATAGTACCTAAAACCCATTGTTTAGGTTGAAATGAGTGTAAACCTTCACTAGAATGCATCGAATATATGACATTAAGTTGACATTAAGTTGGAATTCATTGTAAATATATATAAGATGCAGTGGAAATGTTTGATTTGATAATTTTTAGTATTTTGACCTTAATTTGAAAGTGAATGTAGAGTATGCAAAAATCAGTTTCGTCCCAGCTCGAATTTCATCCAAAATGACGGTTGCAATCTTTCGCGGGGTGAACTCTTTTTCAATGATATAGGGTATTCTATCTTAGAAAGTGTGACAATTGCAGTTTGAAACTGGTTGATTTACATGGAAACAAAGAAGGAATTTATTTGTTGTATAGTGACCTTGAATTACTCCTGCAATTGTAGAACCACACTTTTGTAATTATACCCCCTTCGAAGGGGTATATAGGAGTCACTGTGTCGGGCAGTCTGTCTGTCTGTCGGTCGGTCGGTCGGCCGGAAGCCACATTTTGTCCGGCCTATTTCTTACAAACCACTGTGTGGAATTCAATAAAGTTTTACATGAAGCTTCTATACCAAGAGGAGATGTGCATATCCTAAAGGGGTTACAATTGTATGATATTTTACAGAGTTATGTCCTTTTACTAATTAAGTTATGGTGTAGGTCAAGGTGCTGTTTAGGGGGTATTTATCATCTTCAGTGATAGTTCTAGTTCTCATAAGTTCTGAATTGATGTTATGTATGATGTAATCTAGTTGACATTGATTTTCTTTATCGTGATTTTCAACAATGAGCTCCAGTTATTGAGTTGGCAAGGAATTGGACAAAATGGCAAAAGCCCCGGCATCAATTGAATAACTTAAACCCTTTCCCACCTGCAGACGCATTTTGACGCAATAGCAGCAATTCAACGACTTTGGAAACATTGTGGCCAAAGGTTTCCCCTCTGACCACAATGTTTTCAACTTTATTTATCAATTAAGCTATCTTTTATGGAGAATTTTCAGGTTTTAGTCACCATGTTTTCGAAGTCGTCTGTTGCAGAGTTTACTGTATGTGGGAAAGGATTAAGTTAGGCATGCTTTTCCTGCTGATATTCATTTAGCAGCTTTAATTGTTTGAAGTGTAAATATTGATTACAATTGTGAAAAGATATGCACACTGTACTGCAATCAGATCAATTTTATTGACTTATGGTAGTAATTGAACTTATTATACCACCTTCGAAGAAGAGGGGGTATATAGGAGTCACTGTGTCGGGCAGTCTGTCTGTCGGTCGGAAGCCATATTTTGTCCGGCCTATTTCTTACAAACCACTGTGTGGAATTCAATAAAATTTTACATGAAGCTTCTATACCAAAAGGAGATGTGCATATCCTAAAGGGGTTACAATTGCATGTTATTTTACAGAGTTATGGCCCTTTTACTTATTAAGTTATGGTGTAGGTCAAGGTGCTGTTTACGGGGTATTTATCATCTCCAGTGATAGTTCTTGTTTAGCTAAGATTTGATCAGTGGGATAGCCTTCATATGAAAATCTGACTTTTGAAAGAAAGAGACAAATATTTTGTTGTCATTATTTTAAGTTTAAGTGACTTTACCTTTCCCACTTGCAGACGCTTTTTGACGTTTCTGCAGCAGACAATTTCTGAAAACATTGTGGTCAAAGGAAAGATGTTCAGAAAGCAAATTTCTCCTTTTGCTGCAATGTTTTGAGATTTCCATATATATACCTAGTCTAGATATTTCTAACGACGTATGCTGCTGATTTGCTGTATGTGGGAAGGGTTTGGAAATACTTTATTTCATTTATAAAGAAGGAAATTGCCTTCTTCTTTTGTGATTGCTTAATGTATATTACATATTGTGAAAAATGTTGTAACTCATTTTCTGTTTCTATTTTCATTTTTTTTTTACTGTCTTTATGTTGTAAACTTTGACACATCCTCTTCATCTATTTCCATGTAATCAGGGTTGAATTTTCTCTCTTCTAAATAAAAACACTCTCACAAATCTTGATATGAATGTTTTACAGTTGTTCACTATGAAAATATTTTCGGAAAAATTTGTAACAAATGGAAAATTGGAAGTTTCATTTCAAAGTAGAGTTGAAAATGTCATAGACATCAAAGTAATCAAATCATAATAAATTTTAGCGGCTTAGTTAATTGATTTCTTTGTAAGTTCAGCTGAGATAGCTTGTTCGTTAACATGCAAGGCCTATCAAACCATGGGTCATAAGTTCAAACCTTTTTTGGCTATTGTTTCTCTCAGATGATTGACAAAAGTCGTTGTGACTAACTTCATTTGTCTTCCACCAATAGGCTAATAGTCTTTTGTGGGAAAGTAGGTCAGTTGCCTGGGAAGATTTTTGGGTGGAGTACTGTTGGGAAAACACACACAATTTATAGTAAGGTGAACATGCAACCATAATATACATGAAAAACATTGTTAAAAATGGTGTTAACCCTTTCCTACATGGAGACGCTTTCTCATGCCTCTGCAGCAGACGACGACTTTTGAAAACTATTTCGGAAAAGAAGACATTGCTAATAATAAGCAATTCTGTCTCTTGTCACAATGTTTTTAACTCTATCCAATAAATGTTCTTTCATTTATAGAGATTTTACAATCAATCTTTGTAAAATGTTGTGCAATGAGGAGATGAGAGTGATGGATGAGTAGGTTCATCATTTACCTGTATACATACTTCATTTAACCCTTTACCTCAGACAACAACTCTTCAGCATCCATGAAAAAGATCTCTATAAATGAAAGTGAAATTATTGAATAGAGTTGGCAATATTGTGGCATAAGGATGAATTGCTCATTATGAGCAATTTCTTCTTGGGTCAGAAAGCATCTGTATAAGGGTACGGATAAATTGATCTGCATCGATGGAGCAATTTCTCCTTTCGTGACAATCTTTTCAACTCTATCAAATAAGTATATATTTGTATAGAGAGAAATATGGAAAATCTCTCGAAATGAAAATAATTATTAAATATTGTTTAAAAACATTGTCGTAAAAGGAGAAATTGCTCATTTTGAGAAATTTCTCGTTTTGCTACAATGCTTTTAAAAGTCATCTGCAACCAATGCGTCTGCATGTGGGAATTGGGTGACAAATCATGTTGATCTCATTCTTCTTCAGGTGAAAGTCAGGCCAACGGGAATGGACCCACTCCCAACCCCTCTCCCCCAGGGTCGCCCAAGAAACCCCTGTCTAGAAGTTCCAGTCCACAGACATCATATGAGAGACAAGGTAAAGTCAGCAAACAAATTAGTTTCTCCAATCGAAAAAACCCAACACATCCCACTTTGTTTTGAGTACCACAACAAACGGAAGAGATATTGGCGGGCAAAAACCTTTTACAATTTTCTATCAAGTAGACCTATGTATAATCTTGGGACTTGGACACAGTATCAGAGATACGAGCTGTTCCACAAGAAAACCAACATTATGGAGTCTGCGTAATGTATTGACCCAGACTAATCCAGGCCGACACATTCCGTCCCAGGGGGATAGAGGTATAGCGTAATGATTCCTGAAACAGAAAATCCACAGGAGGCGAAAAGTGTCTGTCCGGGTTAGCCTACGTGGCATGCTTAGGCTGATCCGGGTCAATACTTCGCTCAGAATCCAATGTGTTGGTTTTCTTGTGGAACTGCTCATATGTAAGAAGTCATCTGTATCAGGAAATAGGCTATATCTTAGTCTTCCTGACTGAGGAAGTGAAATTGTTTTTGACAGTCTTGGATGCGGGATCAAGGGCCAGCTGCGTGTTATAGCCCTTGAACATAAGCTAATATTTATCAGAGAATATCGTCTGGTACCCCAGTATAATAAAAAAGTATGTCAGGCGTGAACTGACCCAACAATGGCGGCTTGATTGGTAACCTCCATTTATATAGTAAATTAGTAAATATATTATAGACTTTCATAAAAATTTTACAGTTTGACCAATACAACTTGATGTGTGAAACAATACATGTATATATTGAAGCTAACTTCTTTCAGCGTTTGAAAGGTTAAACTGATTGGTCCACTAAGGATTGTCACTGCTTTTTGCTTGCTACTCCATGTCCAAAACGTGCGGCCATAATTAATGTAATTGTAGGAGTAGGTAACTCTACACTAAACCCTTTCCCACATCATGACAAATCTGCAGCAGACGACTTTGAAAAGATCGTGACAAAAACCTGAAAAATCTCCGTAAAAGATTGCTTAATTGTTAAATAAAGTTGAAAACATTGTGGTCAAAGGAGAAATTGCTCATCATGAGCAATTTCACCTTTGGCCACAATGTTTTCAAAAGTCGTCTGCTGCTATTGCGTAAAAATGCGTTTTTGAAAACATTTAGACAAAATCTGGAAACATCTCCAAAAGTACTATACTATAAAATATACTATATCTATATATCTTAGGAACTTCATATAATTTTGTGTTGGCCTTACTGAAAAGCAATTTAAATATATTTGATGCAAAACAGAGCAGTATAATCATAATTGGTATTGTTTGCTAGAACTTTTCTAAAAAGATTCCAAGAACAATTGCAAGATATTAAAGGCTTCTTTAACGTTTTCCCACATACATCTACAGCAGATGACTTTTGATGACATGATGATTAATTTCTCTTTTTGCCACAATGTTTTCATCTGCTGAAGATTTGTTGTACGTGTTAACCCTTTCCCTCATATAGACGCTTTCTGATGCCTCAGCAGCAGACAGGTTTTTGAAAACATAGTGACAAAAGAAGAAATTGCTCAAAATAATTTCTTCTTTTGACACAATGTTTTCCACTTTTAGTCATAGGTAATCCATTCAATTATAGAGATATTCTATTTTTAGCTCACCTGAGGTGAGTTAGTGTGATGGCCTTTTGTCCGTCGTGCGTCGTCCGTCAACTTTTTCTCCTCAGTAACCAGTGGGTCAATTGGGATGAAACTTCACAGGAAGCATCCTCACAATGACTTCACCAGAATTCCTTCACATTTTTGGGATCCATGCATAATTTTGGTTTCCATGGCAACGAAATGAAAAAAACTTTAAAAAAATCTTCTTCTCCAAAACAGGTTGGCAGATTTTCAAATAATTTTGTAGAAATGTTCCTTGGATGACCTTCTATCAGATTCCTACAAGCCATATTGATTGGTCGAAAAACATGGCCGCCAGGGGGCGGGGCTATTTTGCCTTATATGGCTATAGTAAAAACTTAAAAAATCTTCTCCTTTGAAAGTGTAATGCCGTTTTTCAAATAATTTTGTAGAAATGTTCCTAAGGTGACCTTCTATGAGATTCCTTAAAGCCATGTTGATTAGTCGATAACATGGCCCCCATAGGGCAGGGCTATTTTGCCTTTTATGGCTGTAGTGAAAACTTGAAAAATCTTCTCCTCCGAAAGTGTTTGGCTGATTTTCAAATATTTTTATAGAAATATTGCTAGGGTGACCCTCTATCAGATTCCTTCAAGCCATGTTGATTGGTCAAAAACTATGGTCGCCAGGGGGCGGGGCTTAAATTGCTAAAGTGAAAAAAAAAAATCAGGTGAGCGATCCAGGGCCATCATTGCCCTCTTGTTTGACAAAATATGTTCAGTCGTCTGCTGCAGAATTGTCGTATGAGGGAAAGGGTAATAGCTGCATGTTTTTTGCATACTAATCTGTATCTTCATTTGTCACACATGTTGTAATGTTTGCTTTACTGTATTTCCCACTGTATTTACAATGTTTGTTCATGGTTATCCGACAGGTTCCCCTAGATCTGGATCCCCGATCGCAAGAGGTAGTAGTCCCCGTCAGTCATTCTCACCTGCACGTGTTAACTCCGTAACTTCAGAGTCCTCACAGAATTCGACACAATTTGTTACCCCACCCAGCAGTCCTCTCACTAGTAGAAAAGGTACTTGTTTTACATGTGCATGCTGGGTTTCGTGTTATTATCCTGTCCAAAATGGAGAGATATTCTGATACATCAGCATCAGTTCGCTTTTGAAAACTGAAAACATCTTTGCTAAATGAACAATTACTTCTTTTTCCACTATTTTGTTAATTTAATAATTATGCTTTCATTTTAGATTTTCAGTTGTTTTGCCTACATATTTCCAAAATTATCTGCTTCAGTATTATTGTTTGCTGCATTGGGTAAAGTCATGTTACTGACAAATATCAGAATTTCACAGGATTAACTGTTAACCTGGTATGATATGTTAAAAGTTGTCTGCTTTCAATGTATTTGATTGGATAGGCAATTTTGGAAGTGTTGAAAACGTAAAAGCTGAAAGAGATATCGCTCTTCTTGAGCATATCTGCTTTGTCTACAATGTTCTTAAATGTACCAAATGGGAATAAAGTTGTCTGTATTTGTAGAAAGTTTTTCGTCTACGTTGTCACGAAACTTTAACCTTACCTCATAACTCAAGAAACGCTCAACATTTTCAAATGAAACTTGGTACACATGTTCCTAGGAACAATGCACATTTCTATACCAAGTCACATAACTCTGACTTTAATAATTATTCAGAAATGCCCTTTGTTCGACTTAGAAAAAACAGACAAGTGTTGGTGTTCGCTCGGCGGCACCCTTGTTAGAAAACATGGGCACTGTGCGTGGTTGCCAACACTTCTCACTTACCTCTAACCCTGATTTGATATTTTAGAGAAGTCTGCTTTGTAAAATGTTATATAACAGATGGAACATTACACATTTTATTTTGTTACAAAACATTGTGAGGAAAGGAGAAAATGCTTTTCTTGAGCAATTTCTCTTCTTTTCCCACAATCTTTTAAAAATTCTTCTGTATAAAAAAAAACTATTAATACTTTTGGTTCTCTTAACCCTTTCCCTCGGACTTACTCCTTTTAATACCTGATATTTCTATATAGCTTCTGCCTAGAATAAACTTAACCCCCCTTTCCTACATACAACAAATCCGCCTTTAAACAACTTTGTAAAAACATCTGGACAAAAATTATAAAGCGTTTTGTAAGTGAAAGTATAATTATTGAATAAAGTTGAAAATATTGTGACAAAAGTCATGTGCTGCAGAGGTGTCTGAATGTGTCCATGTCTGGGAAAGTGTTAGTTATTGAAATAAAAATAATAACAGCTAGAAAATTAAAAATATTATTTTAACCCTTTCCCACATACAGATGCTTTTGGATGCCTCTGCAGCAGAAGACTTTTGAAAACATTGTGTCAAAGGGAGAAATTGCTCAAAACAAGCAATTTCTCTGTTTGCCACAATGTTTTCAACTCTATTAAATTGTAATTATATTATGATTTATAAAGAATTTTCCTATTTTTGTTTAAAAAGTTTCAAAGCTGTCTGCTGTAGATTTGTTGTATGTGGGAAAGGGTCAAATCGATGTCGAAAACATAGTGGATGAAGGCAAGAAATAATAATGTGAACTAAAATTTTATTGTTTATAGGTCAGTTAAAGAAGGAAGCATCATTTGACCGACCATCCGTTTCACCGCCAGATTCCCCTCTTGTGAGACATGCTGGTGATGGTACTGAGATAAATCTAAACACTTACAGAGAGGATCATGGTCTAGTGCCGCCACAGAGAAAAGATGGCACTGTCAGTCCTCGCTTTTCATCTCCCGGAAGACTGAGGTATGCTGCTTTCCCCCCCCCCCCCCCCCCCACACACACACACAATATCTCTCTTAATACTCAGCCAAACCCTATGTTGTGGGTACACAAGAAAAAAAATTGCCTCACAAAGAAGATTCTTTTGAATACCCACAACACAGTGTTTAAATGACAAATATGGATTTTAGACTGAAAAATTCCCCCGAACTAGAGCTCTGGGCATGGTACCAGTTTGTATCAACTTAACGTATAAATGAGCCATGGGAAAAGGTACAAGTTGGTTGTATTGACCAATGTAGATCCAGATGAGCCTTTGCAGGCATTTAAACTTAATCTTTCCTTGAACTTTGCATTTCTTTCATAATATCAAAGCATTTTGTGGGTAAAGATGGTCATCTTTGTGACAGTTCTCGTTTTGTTCTGTTTATTCTATTAAATTTAAGTCATTAGAAGCCATCTGTATCAAAAATTGGGTTTAACATGTGTTTTTACCTATTTAGCCCACAGGGAAGCCCAAGACGGGCCAGTAGTCCACATCTCCATTCAAGTCCCTCAAGGGCCTCAGCTGGATCCCCGTCGTTGACAAGTCAGGGAGCCGACGGGGTCAAAGTGGCTTTTAACATTGGGGCGACCAGTAAAGAGGAAGCAGGAAGGTATACCTCATATAGTAACTTAAGTTAACTTTTATACATTGGTGGTGTATTGGTAGAGTGTCCGCCTCGGGTGTGGGAGGTCACGGGTTAGATCTCTGGTTGGGTCATATCAAAATGGTAGTAATGGCTGCCCTCCTCGGGGCTCACAGTTGTGGGGTTAGCATTACAACTGAATGGCTGGCGTCAGAATATATTGACCAGTAGCACTGGTAACTTATCAAGGAAATTACTGAAAATTGTTGAAAGCGGTGTAAAACACTAAACAATCAAAACAAATTTTCTGTTGCCTGGAAATTTTCAAGAAAGCATGTTGTCACAGCATTGTCTGTTTGTGCATGTGTCCTTATAATCCTGTATTCGGGTCTGGGCTATTCTGTAGGGGATGGAGGGGGAATGGTGTTTTACCATATTTGTATATCCCTTTCCCTCCTATTGATGCTTTCTGACGCCTCTGCAGCAGACGGCTTTTTGAAAACATAGTGACAAAAGAAGAAATTGCACAAAACTTGCAATATCTCCTTTTGCCACAATGTTTTCCACTTTTTGTCATAGGTTATCCATTCAATTATGGAGATTTTCTATTTTTTGGAAATCTTATGAGAAACTTGGAAATAATTTCACAGAAATGTTCCTAGAACGACCCTCCACTAGATCCCTTTAAGCCATGTTGATTCATCAACCAATAAAATGACCAACATGGATAGGGGGGCTATTTTGCCTTACTTGCCTGTTGTTAGACTTGAATTTCATCTTTTTCAGACCTGATTTTCAAATAGTTTCACAAAAATTCCCTAGGGTGACCTCCTTCCAAATTCTATTAATCCATGGGTGCTAGGGCCCCGCTTCTTTGGCCTTGTTTTGGAACAGTATAAGCATTTCCTCAGAAAAGATCAATCGAAATTATTTCACATAAAAAGAAAATCTTTGGTGATATTAAAAGTACCTTAGGACCATTTTGATTAACCCTTTCCCTCATACGACTATTCTGCAGCAGTCGACTTTGAACATATTTTGTCAAAAAATGGAAAATCTCAATAATTTAATGGATAACTATGACTAAAAGTGGAAACATAGTGGCAAAAGGAGAAATCGCTCGTTTTGAGCAATTTCTTCTTTTTGTCACTATGTTTTCATAAAGCCGTCTGCTGCAGATGCATCAGAAAGCATCTATATGAGGGAAAGGGTTTAGCAACACGTATAGGCAGCAGATGGCAAAAGTGGATTAGGTTTAACCAAGTAAAGCAACACAGACCATTGTGGTCTTATGATCTAGATCTACAATGTTCTAAAATGTCTGTTGTCGACTGTTGACGGTTTTTCTAATCTTTTCTACAATGGGTAAAGAATTGTTAAATGTATAACCTTCTCCCACTAACAACCAATCTGCAGCAGACAACTGAAAAAATCTGAGCAAAGATATTGAAAAACCTATTAATTGAAGTAAAATTATTGAATATAAATGAAACATTGTGGCCAAAGAAGAAATGCCTAAGAAGAAATGCCTATCTCTACTGCATATGCCTCATAATGAGTCTACACGTGGGAAAGAGTGGGTTAACATGCCAAATAGTATTAAGACAACTGCAAGTTGTGTTATTTTTGTATTTATTGACAGATTATCTCCAAAAATTATCAGAAAAGACAGAGGTCGTCAGCTGAGAACTAAACGCGAGAGGGCAGCGTCGCCTGCATCAAGGGACTTAACTCCTGTTGGAAGGGCGAGAGCGTTTTCAGCATCCCAGATCTACGATAGACAGAAACAGATTATAAAAGAAGCTCTGTCACCGTCTGTATCAGAGTCATTACGAGCTGTGTTTGCTGCCTTTTTGTGGCATGAAGGTATCGTACATGATGCCATGGCTTGTGCCTCCTTCCTTAAGTTCAACCCAAACTTATCCAAAGAACAATCTAGTTTTGCAAAGTCAAAAAAGAAAACAGAGAAGCAACGCGTGAGACATTCGACAGACTCAAGTAAAGATTCTCCAAGACTTCAAAAAGACAATGCTAATATAAACGAACCAAGAGTCAGGTTTAAATTAGAATCACAAAGTAAACATGACAATAGGGAAATACTGTCAGATTCGGAGAAAAAGAAAGATGGCACTCCAGTGAAATATAGATCGGAGGCAACTGTGACCTTTGAACACTACGTGCTCCCTGAGAAATCGACCCCGAGTGATAAAGAGACGTTACTTCCACCGACTTTACAACATCTAGTTTATTTCTGGGAGGAGTTGTCTAATGCAACGTTGGGGATCATTAAGCACGATCTATATCCAAGTCCAGCTATAGCTGTTAAAACAAAGAAATCGGATAAGAAGTTTGATAAGAAGGACAAGGATAAAAAGAGCAAAAAGAAGAAAGAAGCCAAACAGATGGCAAGGGGAGGGAATATATTTGCGGATGTGATGGCTGGTTTATACGGAGCTGCAGGGGAGAGGGAGACTGTCTGCGAGTTGTGCGATGGAATGTTCCCACACCCGGTGACGTATCACATGAAGAAGGCTCATCCCGGTTGTAAGCGCCATGCTGGAGGGAAGGGATACAACAGTGGGGGTAATTTCTGTGGGGGCTGGGCGGGTAATTGTGGGGAAGGGGGTGTTGGAGGGAGCAGTTGGTATCTTATCTGTGATAAATGTCGAGAGAAATATCTCAAAGAGAAACGCCAGGCACAGAAAGAGAAGGATAAATCAAAGAAAGCAAAGAAAAAGAACTCAATGGCTCGTCAGCAAACATTGATGAACCCTCTTGAACCGCATACAGTGCTGAAAAATAATGCTATGTTTTTACTGGACTTGGCTAGTGCTTCTGGGTTTACTCTCCCAACTCAGCCACATAAAAAACACACAGCTAACAGCGGAGAAATCTTCTTGCCGAGCGTCTCGGAGGAGTACAGGTTGGATTCCAATCCATTCCCACCAATACCCTTCCAGTTCCTCATACGATCAAGTGCGCAAAGTTCTGATTCCGCCTTCGCGGATGACTTTTACATTGACGCAGATGAACGGGTTTTTGTGCGGTCTGGGTCGCTAAGTATACACAAACCTTTTGTGACACGCCCAAGGCTACCCACAGAGCCCAGACACAGTCCATTAGCAAGATCAGGGTCACTCGGAAAAGATTCAAGGCCGATGTCCACATGTATACCTCCAACAGCTTCTCTGGTAAGTTTTTGTGTTTTTGTCCATTATCCCACTACATGTTGTAGACATCTTTATTCCTCTTCACTAGACAACTAAGCATACAGTCCAACCTGTGTTTAAAGACCACCCATGGGAAGAGAACAACATTGTCTCTGTTCACAGGTGGTCTTTAGTTACAGGGTCATTCATAAGAAAATGATAAATAGGGAAATTTAAAGTGGGGTTGTTATAGACAGGGAATTGCTAAATAAAGGTGGTCTTTAGCACAGGTTTGACTATTTCTATTTTCTTAAATCCACAACAATGTTTTCTTAGACCAAATGATGCTTCCAATGTTTTTCCTCTAATGATTTCAAAACGAGTGATTATATTAACCCTTTCCCACGTGCAGACACATATAGAAGAGTTAGAGCAGCAGACTGTTTTGAAAACATTGTGGCAAAAGAAGTTTCCCATGATGAGCAATTTTTTCTTTTGCCATAATGATTTCAACGTCATTCAATTATTTATACTTTTATTTAAAGGGTTTTTCCCAAGTTTTCTTAGTGGTTTTCAAAGATGTCTGATACAGATATTTGGTATGTGTGAAAAGGTTTAAATACCAAATGAGGTAAACATTCATGTTTTTCAGGATGGGAACCAAGCGGGTGCTGGTTTATTAGTATCACCTCGAAGTGCAGGCACAAGCCCTGAGTCTGATCAAGAGGGAGGAAAGAAAACCGGCTTTCATCGAAGTATATCTGAAATAGTCTCGGATGATGATGGTGCCAATTCACATGATAAAAACCTAGGTCGGCTTTTCTCCTCCCGTAGAAGGAACAATAGTGGGGGTGTTGGCGGTAAGTTATTTTGTGAGTGAATGTCTCGGTCTTTGACTTTAATTTTGTGTCACTTAGCTGTATGGCTGTCTGTCATTCATTTACTTAATTAGGGTCAGATTCTTCAAGGAAAATGTAAACCTTCGTACATACAAGAAATCTGCAGCAGATGACTTGGAGAACATCTTGGCAAACATTTATTTTGGAAAATCTCTTAAAATGTAAGTTTAAAAAGTCATTTGCTGCAGGTGCGTGTCAAAGTGGGTCTGCATGTGGGAAAGGGTTAAACTATAGAATAACACTTTCAACAGACTCCTATAAATTGTTATCTGATTTACTATGGTTAACCCTTTCCCTCATACGACAATTCTGCAGCAGACTTCGAACATATTTTGTCAAAAAATAGAAAATCTCTAAATTGAATGGATAACCATATGACAAAAAGTGGAAAACATTGTGGCAAAATGAGAAATTGCTTGTTTTGAGCAATTTCTTCTATTGTCACTATGTTTTCAAAAAGCCGTCTGCTGCAGAGGCGTCAGAAAGCGTGTATATGAGGGAAAGGGTTAACCCTTTCCCATATATAGACGCTTTCTGACACCTGTGCAGGAGACGAATTTGAATTTTGAAAATATTGTGACAAAGAAGAAATTGCTCCTAATGAGCAATTTCTTCTTTTGCATACAATGTTCACAATTTATTCAATAATTGTTCTGTCATTTATAGAGATTCTCCGTTGTTTTGACCAAGTGTTTTCAAAGTCGTCTGCTGCTGATGTGTTGGTTGTGGGAAAAGTTAATGATAATCAAACTTAAAAACATCTTAAGAAACGAAAAGAGATTATGGATATTGAAATCATAACTTGGGAGACAAATTCAAAACAGGGTTTTAAATCGAGTCAAAAATCTTCTTTTCCATCAATGATTGTTGTAGTTTCTTCTATTTCAAGGTAAAATATAAAATGATTTTCAGATGGAGGCACACTTCTTAAACATCCATCGGCCGCGATGACCAAACTGATAAATTCTGTTGACAAGGGGGGAGGTAATTCTGCCAATAACCTGGACAAGAGCCTGAACCGCCCTGTCATGTCGTTCATCGTTCAGAGACACGATCTAGAGGGGCTCCAACTAGCCATGAGGCAGGCTTTACGTAAAGCAACATGCAGGGTCTTTGCTATGCAGGTAAGACAAACAGAGCTTATCATATAATGTATATTAGAAAAAAAAAATCAAGGTGACACTGTCCACAGGACTGTAATAAATGTGTGAGGTCACTAAGGTTTTTGAACCAGTTATTCAACCGGAATGCTCAAATTTTTAGTTTTTTATCTTTCTGCTTACTGCTAAAGAAACAATTTGACAAGGCTTTGTGATGTAGTGCTTAAAGCGTCGGCCTTGGGAGCGACGGACAAGGATTTAATCCCGTTTGGGTCATACCAAAGACTTTAAAAATCATAGATGTGGCTTCTTTCCTGGGCACTCAGAATATGGCGTATACATAGCATTAGCTGTCAGGATAAATAATACTGGTAGTGCTGGTAGTCAACCCAGGAAAAACTGTTATAAAATTGATTTAGTATTGAAAATGGCGTAAAACAAAATTTTAAATAAATACTTAAATTTTATAAACTCAAGGAGTTCATGTACATGACTTATTGTGGTGGTTCTTCTCTATTCTTAATTCTGTGAACCTCAATCTTTTCATTTATTGCTAAAGAAACAACTCCCAATATTATTAACAGGCTATGAGTTGGCTACTCCGAAGTGTGACTCAAGCAGTTTGTGTGCACGACTTACTGTGTTGGTTCTTAACCCTTTACCTCATATAGACGCTTTTTGACGCCTCTGCAGCAGATGGCTTTTTGAAAACATAGTGACAAAAGAAGAAATTGCTCAAAACGAGCAATTTCTCCTATTCACACAATGTTTTCCACTTTTAGTCATAGGTTATCCATTCAATTATAGAGATTTTCTACTTTTTGACAAAATATGTTCAAAGTCGTCTGCTGCAGAATTGGCGTATGAGGGAAAAGGTTATATTTGTGTGCATTGATGAACCTCAATCTTTACATTTATTGGTAAAAAAAACAACTCAAATATTATTAACAGGCTATGAATTGGCTACTCCGAAGTGTGACTCAAGCAGTTTGTGTTCATGACTTACTGTGGTGGTTCGTCTCTGCTCTTGCACCTATGGACGAGGATGAAGAGGAGGAGGAGGAAGAAGAGCCGCCAAAGGATGGACAGAAGAATGAACCAGCCAATGGGAAAGAGAAGAAAGAGATTAATAACAAGAAGGACCAAGAAGTAGGTGTTTTGTATTGCCTTATCAGATGAACTGATAGTTGATCTGCTATGGCATTCAAACTTTGTTGTTTTCCTGTGCCACAAATATTGGACTCTCAACTGTTCGATTTATCTTGACCAAATTAATCTAATACCCAAGACACATTAAGACGCTTCTGCAGCAGATATCTTTTGAAAACATTGTGACAAAAGGAGATTGCTCATAGCTATTTAATTGAACTCGATTAAATAATTGAACTTCAATTTATAGAGGTTTTCCATATTTTTACCCAGTTGTTTTCAAAGTCGTTCTGCTGCAGATTTGTTCTAAGTGGGAAAGGGTTGATGTGCTAGGATGTTCATACAGTTGTCTTTCTTATGTGTGCCACAAATGTCTGACTACCTCGATGGTGTAGTGGTAGAGAATCTACCTCGATGGTGTAGTGGTAGAGAATCTACCTCGATGGTGTAGTGGTAGAGAATCTACCTCGGTGGTGTAGTGGTAGAGAATCTACCTCGGTGGTGTAGTGGTAGAGAATCTACCTCGATGGTGTAGTGGTAGAGAATCTACCTCGATGGTGTAGTGGTAGAGAATCTACCTCGAGTGCATTAGGTTGCGGGTTCAATCCCCCAGCAGGGTCATAACAGACTTTAAAAGTGTTAAAATGGCTGCCCTCCTTGGCGGTCAGGGTTGCGGGATTAGCATAATGACAGACTAACTGGCTGGTATCAAAATAAATGGACCTGTATTACTTGTAACTTACCGAGGAATCTTCGTGATGTAACTGAAAAATTATTGAAAACAGCGTAAAATACCAAACAATCAACAAATGGTCTGGCGTCGTTAATTTTTTGTTACACTCGTGTGATATTACTTGACACTTAATTGCCTAGAACTGGCCTATGTACCATAAGTACTTTTATAACTTGCATGATTTTTCATCAAATTGAAAGTTTCATCTTACTTCGTCATGTGTTTCTTAAATTTATAGCATATCACAAATTTGATGATCTCATTATGTGTCTATCAAAGAACATATTACAAATTAGATGAAAATACATGTTCTTCAAAATAACTTTGTCTTGAAATACACTAGAACACAATAATTATGTTTAACATTGATCCCATTTTCTGTTTTCGAGATGCGTACATGACAGTATGTTGCATGGGAAACTTGAATCAGAATCTGGCTCAAGGTCTTCATTTTAGCTTGTCTGTTTTTCGAAGAAAAAAAATCCAGCTATTGTGATACGCTCGGCGTCGTCTCATAACTTTGTCCACATGTTCCTAGGAACAATATGCATGACTTTATTAAGTCACATAACTCTGACTTTAATATTTGTTCAGTAATGCCCCTTTTTCAATTTAGATAAAACAGACGAGTGCTTACTTTCGCTCTGCGGCACTTTTGTTTAAATAGTCAATCACGCTGACCGATGTCACAAGTTAATACTTTTTATTTTCCTATAGGAAACTCCACTTTGTGAACATCCGTTAGCTGATATAACTATAGCGGGGAAATCTGTGGATCCACTACCAGAAACTTTCCACTCCCTCCTACAATCTATAGCCGATGTCACAATGTCCCTACCTGTAGGATCATCAGTACAGGTTTGTTAAATCTTTAAAACTTAAACCCTTTCCCACATATGACAAATCTGCAGCAGACGTTTATGAAAACATCTAGGCAAAAATATAGAAAATCTCTATAAATGAAAGTTAAATTTGAAACATTTTTCATTTCTCCTTTTCCAATTACGTTTTCAAAGGTTGTCTGCTGCAGAGGCATCAGCCAGCATCTACATGAGGGAAAGAGTTTTGATGCATCTGCAGCTGATGGTTTGTTAAAACATTTTTGAAGAAATATTTCAAAATGAGCATTTTCTCCTTTTGTCACAATGTGTCCACTTCTATATATTAATTATTATCCTTTCATTTCTAGAGAACTGTATTTTTGCGTAGACGCGTTTCAAAGCTTTCTGTTGATGATTTGATGTACGTTTTGAAAGTGTTATTCTTTTCTCTCAAACACATGTAACTTTTGAAAAGGAGCAACTTTTTATTTCCTATGAGGTTTTCTCCATGCTATGAAAATTGTTCTTACAATTGTTGCAAATAGTATCTTTGTAGCCTTAGATTTTTGTTTAGGTATGTTTCTCTTAAAATATTATATTAGGTTAACAATTGACTGACACTTTTTATGTGTATTTGATGTGAAAGATGAAACAGATTTTTACCATGGATAATAAATAAGTGTACTGTCTTTTGAGATAATTATAATCCTGGTTAAAACAGTATGAAATTATTTAAATTCCACTTTTAATTTTCAGCAAATGGCGTTACGTTGTTTCTGTTTGAAATTCATCCAGTCGGATCATCAGTTTTTACACGAGAGTCATGTATTCAGTAACATTAGTCAGATACTCAGTAAATCGGATGAGCTGATGGAGCAAGGCAACGGGGAGCACCAACAGGCCGGCCACAAGATACTGGCTTTGAAAGACCTCACTCCAACTGCAGAGATCAAAGCGTCCAGCAGACAGGCAATGATAGCAAGTCTTACAGGTGACTTACAACTTGTTGATCATTTGACCTTGACATATTTTATAAGTCGTCTGCATACTCTTGTACCTTGAACCCATATGTAGATGCATTTTGACATATCTGCAGCATAAGAGATTTTAAAACAAATTGCGGCAAATGGATAAATTGCTCATAATATATAAAGAAGTGCTCTAATGTTAAAATGATCTGCAGTAGACTACTTTGAAAAAATCTAGGTAAAAATCTAGAAAATATATATGAATTAAAATGTAACTATTCGAAAGAGTTGAATACATTGTGGCAAAAAGAGAAAATGCTCCTTTTGAGCAATTTCTTCTTTTGATACAATGTATTTAAAAGTTGTGTGCTGCAACGCCTCGTCAGATAGCGTCTTTATGTGGGAAAGAGTTAAGAAAAAAGTTGACAATTGTGAGCCATTTAATTCTGATTTTGATTTAGAGCTGCATAACAGTTCCCCATACCAAATGTTCAATATTGGATAAATCATGAATATATAGCATCAATGATTTATGATGAAATTGTGGGAAATATCTCGTATTTAGCTTTAAAAAAGTAGCTGGATTTTATTTAGCTTTTATGGGTTGAACATTAATCATACTGTGACTGGTTACCATTATATATGATGTCATTTGCTCGCTGTTTTTGGAAGAAAAAAAGGCTGGCTATTGTGAAACCCTTGACGTCTGCATCATCACAAAACATTAAACTTACATCATAGATCAAAAACTGTTCAACATTTTCAATTGAAACTTGGTACACATGTTCCTGTGGACAATATGCATTTCTATACCAAGTCTCATAATTCTGGCTTTAATTATTATTCAGAAATGCCCCTTTTAGACTTAAAATAAACAGACAAACTTTGGTGTTCGCTTACGGCACTCTTGTTTGATATCATCTGGGCATCTGATATCTTCTGGTGTGAGGTATTTAATACCAGGAAATTATATTTGTCTCATAGTATGTTTTTATTATACCCCCAGATACATAGTATATGGGGGCTATATAGGAGTCACGCTTGTCGGTTTGTCCGTCGGTCGGTCCGTTGGTCTGTGGACATTTCTTGTGAACATTATTTCTCAGCAACCCTTGGTCAGAAGTCAATATAACTTCACAAGAATGATTGATACCAAGCCTAGTTGGGCATATTGTTGACTTGTTGCACTGGAATTATTTTTAAATGAGTTATGGCCCCTTGAATTTCTCATACATATGTATATTGTCAGTCACCAGCTGGGGGTATTCATCACCTTCAGTGATATTTCTGGTTAATCTTTTTGTCTTTAAATTTATAATTTTTACATTGATTTCGAAACAAGCTTTCAGCTTATACCAATCATGCTCGATGTCTGCTTCCTGTAGACTTAACCAGTAATCGCGCCGTTTGTGTTGAAAAATCTCAAAGGCAGAACCTGCTCATCAAGGGAATTGAACCCGAAACCTTTGATCGAAGAAGCCGACGCTCTACCATTGCAATACTGTCTTCCACCTGTTGATAACATTATATACGTCATTTCTAGACCAGAAAATACTGGTTCTATTAATCTTTATAATATACTGGTATTACAATATTTCAGACAACTCGACAGAGACATTCTGGGAGAGTGGGGATGAAGACAGGAATAAGTTGAAGTCGATCTCTATAACTTGTCAGGGTCAGGCAAATCCCAGAATTATCTATGTGCACATTGACAACACTAGAGATTTGGGGGTAAGTTTTGTAACTCTTTGTTTTCAGCTTATATTGATCTGATCAAGCTCGATGTCTGCTTCCTAGAGACACAACCAGTTCTTGTGCTGTTTATTTGGAAAAATACTAAATCTCCTTACCGTATTAGAACCTGGAACCTGGAACCTTTCGTATGAGAGGCAGATTCTCTTTCACATTCAAGGCACATTTTCTAGCTTAGTACTGGTTTGTAACCAGGGTTCATGAATAAGTGAACTGTCGCCGTGATATAACTCAAATAATGTTAAAAGGGGTGTAAAATCCCAATAAAACATAAACTTTTTAAATCTGCTTTTGTAATCTCTTTTCCAGATACAAACAATAAATCTGCAGCAGACAGCTTTAGAAAATATTGTCTAGATTTTCTTTCCTTCCTTGATGTTTTAAATCGTAAGATTTGGAAAACATGATATAAACTGTTTTCATATTTGCCAAATTCAGAAAGGAAAACACAAACTATCTAGGAGAAATATTATCTTTATAACTATCCAGTTTTAGTGATTTGACCAACATTGCCAGAGGATGGTTACCCCTATTTTTGCGTTTTGCTTATCTATTAAGTGAATATATTTAAATGTATTTTCCCTTCCTTTCAGAGTAAAGTTTCCAATGTCACATTCAGTGCAGGGTCAGCCAATGAGGATGTTAAAAAGATCATGCAGGTATGTATTATATTTACCCTTTCCCACATACATCAAATCTGCAGCAGACAACTCTGAAAGTGTCTACTAATAAATATGGAAATTAAATAATTGTAGATATAATTACTGAAAAAGTTTAAAACATTGTGGTAAAACGAGCAATTTCTCCTTTTGTCACGATGTTTTCAAGAGTTGTCTGCTGCAGATGCGTCAAAATGCATCTGCAGGTGGGAAAGGGTTAACTCTTTCCCATGATCAGATGTGTTTTGACACATCTGCAACAGATGACTTGAAATTATTGTGATGAAAGGAAAAATTACTAATTGCGAAGTCAGTGACATACTTCCAGTTTTATCTACTGCAACTGCATATAATTCATGCAGGCTGTTTTAGATTATATCCCATGTCAACATGGGGAAGAGAGGCAGCCAGTTAGGATCTTACATGGAGCACAGGTGTAAGAAAGCCAGGAAACACATGTTAGTTGAGTCTATTTATGAATGATGTACGACTCCATATTTAGTTTAAAAATTAACACTTTCCCACATACAAAACATGTGCTGTAGACGTCTTTGAGAATACATACAATAAATGTGCTGTAAACGTCTTTGAGAATACATACAAAACATGTCCTGTAGACGTCTTTGAGAACACATACAAAACATGTGCTGTAGACGTCTTTGAGAATACATACAAAACATGTGCTGTAGACGTCTTTGAGAATACATACAAAACATGTCCTGTAGACGTCTTTGAGAACACATACAAAACATGTGATGTAGACGTCTCTGAGAATACATACAAAACATGTGCTGTAGACGTCTTTGAGAACACATACAAAATATGTGCTGTAGACGTCTTTGAGAACACATACAAAACATGTGTTGTAGATGTCTTTGGGAACACATACAAAACATATGCTATAGACGTCTTTGAGAACACATACAAAATATGTGCTGTAGACGTCTTTGAGAACACATACAAAACATGTGCCATAGATGTCTTTGAGAACACATACAAAAGTATGAAAAGTCTCAGTAAATGAAAGAATAATTATTGAATATAGCTGTCAAATCATGAATTCATATACCGACTTGGAGGCTCCGGTAGGGATGCGGGCTTTCAATCATGGGATTGTGAGTTTGAACCCCAGCTTGGCCAACATTCTTTTTCGATGTTTTCAAAAAGTCACTGTGGCAAGCATCATTCGTCATCCACCAATGTGCTAACAGTCTATGTGGAAAAGCAGCCAGTTGCTTGGAAAGTCTGTTGTGTGGAGAACACATATGAGAAAGCCAGGAAACACAGGGCTAGGTGAACTGATCGCCGCGATATGACTGAAATATTGTAAAAAACGGCATTAAACCCAATTCATTCAATCAATTGCTCTTCATAACGATAGTCAAAAGTACTTTTGATCAGTGGCATTTGTTTTCCACCAATTGGTTAAAAGTTAAATTGGGAAGGTAGTCAGTTGCCTTTACGATGAAGTGTGGACTACCGTTTCAAGCAAGAAACATATGGTTTAATGACTGATATCATAGGTCTGAAATACTGTCTAAAAAGGTGTTCACCTCGTTCAAATAATCAACTCATTACCTTGTACATTCAGGTTGAAGTTGATACAAGACATATTGGTTGGATCAACTGTCCTATACCGGAGGAGGACTGCAAGTACATCCAGCTGTCGTTCCGCGGACCTGATCACAGTCTTCGTGTTCGACAAGTGAAAGTTCTTGGTGATAATGTCTATCTGTCGGTGAGAAAGAGTGCGGCCCATATACAACAAGTGAACTGTGAGGGAGAAACTCTGAAAGTATTTAGACTGCTGACTTCACAGGTATGGCTAGTCTCACTACATATATGATAGTGTAATCAATAATTCTTTTTTTTATTGAATTGGTAAATTTCGCTATTTATGATTTTTCTGTTGGTGGGAGAATTATTTTTGTTCGGATGCATACATTTCCAATGATTTAGATATTTAATTAGTCTAGTTGCAATTATGATATACATGTACAACTGCATAAGTCATGTTGGTAAAATAATGTTTTCATGACCCATTGAGGATAAGATCAATTCTTTTGATAACACACAACATTGGTTTTTAGCTCCACTGGCTGAAAGCCAGTCGAGCTTATGTCATGGCGAATTGTCCGTTGTGCGTGCGTGCGTGCGTGCGTTAACTTTTTCCTTTAAACGACTTCTTCTCCCTAACCACTTGGCCAATTTGGTTGAAACTTCATGGGAAGCATCCTCTCAATGTCCTCTACTAAATTCCTTCAAATTTTTTTGATCCATTCAAAATTCTGGTTTCCATGGCAACCGAAAGAAAAAAATAGTGAGAACTTAAAAAATCTTCTTCTCCGAAAGTGTCAGGCCGATTTTCAAGTAATTTTGTAGAAATGTTCCTTGGGTGACCCTTTATTAGATTCCTTCAAGAAATTTTGATTGGGCGAAAAACATGGCCGCCAGGGGGCGGGGCTTTTTTGCCTTATATAGCTATAGTGAAAACTTAAATAATCTTCTTCTCAAAAAGTGTTCAGCAGATTTTCAAATAATTATGTAGAAATGTTCCGTGGGTGACCCTCTATCAGATTCCTTCAAGCCATGTTGATTGGTAAAAAAACATGGCCGTCACAGGGCGGGGCTATTTTGCCTATATGGCTAAAGAGCAAACTTAAAAAATCTTCTCCTCCAAAAGTGTCGGGCCGATTTTCAAATAATTTTGTAGAAATGTTCCTTGTGTGAACCTTAATTAGATTCCTTCAAGAAATGTTGATTGGGCGAAAAACATGGCCGCCAGGGAGCGGGGCTTTTTTGCGTTATATAGCTATAGTGAAAACTTAAAACATCTTCTTCTCCGAAAGTGTTCAGCCGATTTTCAAATAATTTTGTAGAAATGTTCATTGGGTGACCCTCTATCAGATTCCTTCAAGCCATGTTCATTGGTCGAAAAACATGGCCGCCAGAGGGCGGGGCTATTTTGACTTATATGACCATAGTGAAAACTTAAAAAATCTTCTCCTCCGAAAGTGTCAGGCATATTTTCAAATAATTTTGCAGAAACATTCCTTTGGTGACACTCTACAAGATTCCTTTAAGCCATGGTGGTTGGTAAAAAAAGTAGCCACCACGGGGCAGGGCTGTTTGGAGATTTTATTTTTGCCTTATGGCCGTGGAGCGATACTGGCCCTCTTGGGCCTCTTGTTTATGGCTTATAAAGAGGGGTATTGTAGTAAAAAAAAAAAAAATTGACTCCCCTATTTATGTTGGCGTCTGATTTTTTTTCCAGGTATTTGGTCGATTGGTGGACCTGGCTGACAAGAAGAGCGCAGACGCTTGGGATGGTTTGGACGGGGATCCAGACCTGAAAGAACACATGGTCGGCATCCTGTTTAGTCGGAGTGGGAAACTTACCCATCTACAAAAACAGGTAGGTGGATTAACCCTTTCCCACATACAGACGCTTTCTGATACCTCTGCAGCAGACGACTTTTAAAAACATTGTGGCAAAAGGAGAAATTGCACAAAATGAGCAATTTCTCCATTTGCCACAATGTTTTCAACTCTATTTGATAATAAACATTCATATATATATAGCCCTTTGTCTCATTTTTTCCCAGAGTCTTTCAATGTTGTCTGCTGCCGATTTGTTGTATGTGGGAAAGGGTTTATTATAGAAAAAAGAGTGTATGAAAAGGTGCTGGATTATTGTCTTGTGTCTTGTATTCATCATTCATTTTCTTGTTTCTTATTTTTATTAGTTATATATTTTTTTCAAAATCAGATGATAAACATAGCAGGGAAATGTTCAAAATCAATTATCCCTTTTCCTCATACGACAATTCTGCAGCGGACGACTTCGAACATATTTTGTCCAAAAAATAGAAAATCTCTATAATTGAATGGATAACCTATGACTAACAGTGGAAAACATTGTGGCAAAAGGAGAAATTGCTCGTTTTTAGTAATTTCTTCTTTTGTCACTACGTTTTCAAAAAGCTGCCTGCTGCAGAGGCGTCAGAAAGCGTCTATATGAGGGAAAGGGTAAAGAAGCATTGTATAACTTCTCATGTTATCTCTTACATTAGGTCTGCTCCCACATAGTACAAGGTATAAAGAAGGAGACAGCAAGAGTTAGAGATGAATGGGAGGCATCGCTTCTGGTCAAACAGGAAGAGCAGCAAGATTTCAAGTAAGTACACATCTGAATTTTTTTCTTATGTTTCTTTTTATGCTCACTGAAAAATTAAGATGAAGTTTATTCCTCTCATTGTCTGTTGTGTGTGCCTCTATCAGTTTGCCTTTACTGTTGCCATGTGCGAGATATTTCTGCTGGCTGGAATTCAATGAAGCCTAATTTGAAGATTTAGTACCAATACCATAATACAAGCTCGTTAAGAATAAAGACATTGGTTCAGTGATATTGTGGCAACTAGAGGAGCCATAAGTCATGGGTTCAAATCTATCCTAAAAACAACAATTCTGCAGCGAAAGACATTGAAAATATCTATGCCAAAATGTGAAGAATCTATAAATTAAAATATAATTATTGAAAAGAGTTGAAAATATTGTGACAAAAAAAGAAATTGTTCATTTCTCCTTTTGCCACACTGTTTTCATAAGTTGTCTACTGTAGATGAATCAAAATGCATCTGCAAGAGAGAAACAGTTAATAAATTCTGAAAGAGCTTGTTTCACAATTGATGTGAAATGAAAAACCGCAAGTTGTAATAAATTCTGTTAGAAATATTTCCCAAGACATTATCTGTACACACCTGTTTAACTGATCAGATACTTTTTTCTGATCTGCTCGGGGAAAAAAACCCAGTATAAATGTAGAATATAATCTTCGGCAATTTCTCTCTTTCTCCTGATGTTTGTGTTGCTATCTTTGGTAGGTCAACAACTAAGAAGAATATTTTTCCGTCATCTGTATGCCAAGCTATCCTTTAGTGACAATGACTGGCTGAATGAATTGTGTTCCTTTGAACACTAACGTTTTTAAAATTCTTGAGCTGCAAAGGTTTCATGACATTGGTACATTTATTTTCAGATCAACTGACATGTTCTGTTTTGAGTTACTGTCCATGGTGTCGGCATTAAGTGGGTCCAGAGTCGGCCGAGTTTATCTTGCTCAACAGTACGGTCTGCTTCAAGACTTGTTTAGTCTTCTACACACAGCATCACCAAGAGTCCAGAGACAGGTACGTCCATTTCAATGATGTTGTTACTGTTTTTGTTGTACCTCTTTTTATCAGCAATACCTAGATAAATGTTTCTACTTTAAGCTTTTCCAACATGCACAAATCAAAAGCGACAATATGTTACAACATTGTTTTCAACTCTATGTAAATAATCACATACAAATAATTTGCAACAGTCTACTTTGAAATTATCTGGAGAAAAATATGGAAAATCTCCTTATATACAAATTTAGTTTTAAAATAGAGTTGAAAACATTGTGGCAAAAGGTAACTCATTATGACCAATACTTTTTTTTGCCATTTTATTATCAAAAATCGTCTGCTGAAAAGTCATCGGAGAGCGTCTGTATGAGGGAAAGGGTTAATTTAGATCTGAAAATAACAGCTCCAGTTAACCCTTTCCCATATGAAGTCCCATTTTGGCGCATTTGCAGCAGATGACTTTTTCAATAATTGTAATTTGAAATATAAAAATTGAAAGCTTTTGTCTAATGTTTTCAAAGTCATTGTAAGTGGGAAAAGGCGGGCTAAAATCTAGGGACACTGATTATAATTTCAGGTTGTGTCGGTGCTCAGGCGAGTTTTACCTGACGTTAAACCAGTCACCTTGGCTAACATCCTGTCTGTACCCGGATTACCGCCTGTAGAATACAGTATAGTCAACATGGCCAGTCGTGAGGGCGGGGATGCAACCTTTGACCCCAAAAAACCGTGTATCCTCGACGTATTTTTAGCTGTGATTGCCAAAGCTCTGACTGTACAGATGAAGATCAAAATGGCCGGTCCTTATAAGGGAGTTACTTCCCTTACTCTGTCAGAAAGTCTGGCCGAGCAATCTATGATCAGGTAAATATTAAGACTTTTGCATTGTGAAGATTTATTGACTGTGGACTTCATTCCGACCTCAGCACTCGGAAATGGGTAGACAAAATTACTATCTTTCTGCTTGTATGAATAAAAGGAAATAATCTATATTTAGCTATATTTGGTCTATGAAGATCTAATTAATATCAAAGTAATATTCTTGAATTTCATCTTGAAAGTAGAATGGGAATCCAATATCACATTAGATAAAAAAAAATTGATTAATATCGATCATTACAGAGCCATTGGTCCGAGATGGTGGATGCGTGGAAGAACGACCAGTGGTCTTGCTAACAGTATAATAAACCTGATACTGGACATGGCCACAGGTAAATTGTCCGAGTCTTGGACAGACGTGTCGAAGGCGGCCATTGCTGAAGCCATACTGGCCCTCACCAAATTGGACGAGTCACTCCGAATTCCTCAACAGTGCATCAAAACACCTACTGTAAGTGGATCTGATATTTAAATCCATTCCCACATACAACAAGTATGCTGCAGACAACCTTGAAAATATCTAGGTAAAAGTATGGAAAATGTCTGAATGAAAGTATGATTGAGCGAAGAAGCCCTACAAAAACCAACTGTAAGGCAATTGCAAGCTGTGTATTTCCCGATCAGCCAGCACATCAAAATAGTCTGATCTGACTGAGTGGATTGCCAATTATTAGTCAAAGACAGTTCAAGAAACTTCTGCAAAGCAGTTTCAATTTTTATCCTTTACATAGCAAGGTTTTTTTTCCACCTGTGTACATGTAATAGATAAAATTAAGATTGGTTTTATGCATAGCACAGCACAACATATTGTCGCAAAAGGATGAATTGCTCATTATGATTGTAACAATATTTTCAAAAGTCATGAACATTTCCCTGATATAGAGGGCATCTGATGCAACTGTGACAAACAACTTTTTATGAAAGCATTTTGAGAAAAGGGGAATTTGCTCATAGCAATTAATCCTTTTTATCATAATGCTTTCATATATTAAAATTTATGTTTCTTCATACTACCCTTCTTAAAACTTTAGATTGTATATTATTCTCCATATCTCATGTTGCTTTCAACTCTGTATCAAAACTATGCTGAATATTTTTTAAAAAATGTTTTTAAAGGACACAAGGCTTAACCCTTTCCCATATCAAGATGCATTTTCATGAATTTGTAGCAGATGACTTAAAACCATTGTGATAAAAGGAGAAATTTCTAACAATGAGCAATTTCTCCAGTTGCCATAATGTTTTTTCAAATTTGCCAAGATATTTTAAACAGTTATTTGAAAGCACATTTGTTAAAAAATGTTAAAAAAATGAAATTTAATTTTGATATAATTTAAATGCTTAAATAATGTGTGTTGCAGTTATGGCTGGCCTTAGCCTCATTGTGTGTGTTGAACCAAGATCATGTAGAGAGACTGACCTCTGGCGAATGGGTCAGCAGCCCAAACGGAACACACGGTCAACCTCGACCCACTTGTGATAACCACGATGACCTAGAGACACCCGCCATCATTCTTTGTAGCGACTGCGGGGAGAATTTATGTGCAGACTGTGATAGATTCTTACATTTGCATCGGAATAAACGATCTCATCAAAGACAGGTGAGCTATGATTTCAGATTACTTGCAATATTTACACGAAGTGTATATGATCTTTTTTCTCCTTTTTCCTGAGAGATTTGAATTTATTTCGAAGTAAATTTTTGTTTAATATGGTTTAAATTATCAAAAGTGGGAAAGAAATCCCATTTTTTTTATCCCCCACATATTGGTTTGGTGTTGTCCAATTAACCCTTTCCCTCATATAGACGCTTTCTGACGCCTCTGCAGCAGACAGCTTTTTGAAAACATAGTGACAAAAGAAGAAATTGCTCAAAACGAACAATTTCTCCTTTTGACACAATGTTTTGATTTTTTGTCATAGGTTATCCATTCAATTATAGCGTATCTGACTCGTGATCTGGAGGTCAAGGGTTCGATACCCGGTTGCGGCGACATTCTTTCGGGCGATGTTTTCCATTGCCTCTCACCTCTGATCTATGTGAGAAAGTAGTCAGTGGCTTCGAAAGAATGTTGTGTAAGTACTGGTGTGGGAAAGCCAGGAAAACATGGGTAGGTGCACCGACCGCCGTGATATGACCAAAGCTGTTGAAAGCGGCGTTAAACTCCAAACAAACAAACAAACAAACAAAATCCATCCAATTATAGAGATTTTCTATTTTTTGACAAAATATATTTAAAGTCGTCTGCTGCAGTATTGTCGTATGAGGGAAAGTGTTAACTTGTCGGCCTTGACATGATATAAGTATGATGTAGGAAGACCCCTGCTATTGATTATAAGAATGCCTATTCTGAAACATGCAAATAAGATGTGCAGTTTTCATGGTCTGCACATGCTTACAAAAAGTTCTTTCAACTTGGGGATATTGGTTTTAGCATGTACTTTCTTATTTTGTTTATATAAATACATCTGTTGGATAAATTGTTACAATAAGTATGTCTATAACACTACTGAATCATCCTGAAATGAGAGTTTGACCGCCTACTTGTTCCATGACAAAAATCAGCAGACTGGTTTTTTTTATAACTAGAAAGAAAACCCTGATCATATGATTAATATTGTTGGCCGGATTGCTCTAGCAATTCCGGTCTATAGATTGGCGATGTCCGTCCGTCTGTCTGTCTGTCAACATTTTGGTTAAAGTTTCAGGTTGAGGCAAAATCTCAGCACTGGAAAGGGTTACAAACTTGAAACTTTTCCTGAAGGTAACCAGTAACAAGTTCTATTGATTTCTATGGTTACTTTGACCTTGGTTTGTTGATTTTCAAGGTCAAATTGCCGACAATCCGGCCTTACCGTCTTCAGCGGTTTCTTGTTTTAATCATAAAATGAATTCAGAAGTCAAACTTCAATGAGGGTCATACCAAAGACTTAAAAAATGGCAGTAATGGCTGCCCTCCTTGGTACCCAGGGTTGAGGGGTTACCATGACGACTGACTGACTGGCTGGTGTAAGGATAAATGGACAAACAGTACTGGTAGTTTACAAAAGAAACGCTGTGATATATAAACAATGTTGAAAGCAGCATAACACACCAAACAATAAATCGATCAATCCATGAGGGTTACTACACACACAACTGTTAGCCCTTTCCCTCATACGACAATTCTACAGCATACGACTTTGAACATATTTTGGGTTAATTGAATGGATAACCTATGACTAAAAGTGAAAAACATTGTGGCAAAAGGAGAAATTCCTCGTTCTGAGTAATTTCTTCTTTTGTCACTATGTTTTCAAAAAGCTGTCTGCTGCAGAGGTGTCAGAAAGCGTCTATATGAGGGAAAGGGTTAAGATATATGGATGGTACACTCATGCTTTCTTTTGACTGTTTCTATGGCCTCCATTTTGTTTTTGTGCAGAAGGTAATACATGATTACCCATGAATAATACTAAATTGAGACTTATTTCTCTCCAAAGCCCCTGAATGGGATAGCAAAATGGAAATATGACAGACAAGGCCTTTTTTTAACATCAATTATTGTGATACACTTGGCGTCGTCCCAAAACTTAAACCTTACCTCATAACTCAAAGACCGTCCCACATATTCAAAAGAAACTTGGTACACATCTTTCTAGATACAATACACATGTATATACCAAGTCACGTAACTCTGACTTTAATAATTATTCAGTTATGCTTCTTTTTGGACTTAAAAATTCACACAAAAACTTTAACCTTGCCCATTACTCAAAAAACATTCAACATTTTCAAATGAAACTTGGTACACATGTTACTCAAGGCAATAAGTATGTATAAACCAATTCACATAACTCTGGCATTAGTCTTTATTCAGCAATGCCCCATATTCGACATAGAAAACACAGAAAAGCTTTGGCGTTTCTCTCCCCTTTTCACCTGTTTACACCTGATCTATCTCAAATCATTGCAGGTATTTAAAGAGGAGGAGGAAGCTATTAAAGTGGATCTTCATGAGGGATGTGGGAGAACTAAGTTGTTCTGGATTATGGGCCTTGCTGATTCTAAAACACTTAAAGCTATGGTTGAGTTCAGGGAAGGAAAAGGTAAGCAAGAAATAAGGTGCTGTAACTAACCTTTCTGGCATATTATGACAGAGGAGAAAAAACATTAAGAAATGAATATTGAAAATGTTTGAAAATTAACCCTTTTCCTCATATAGACGCTTTCTGACGCCTCTGCAGCAGACGGCCTTTTGAAAACATAGTGACAAAAGAAGAAATTGCTCAAATGAGCAATTTCTCCTTTTGCCACAATGTTTTCCACTTTAAGTCATAGGTTATCCATTCAATTATAGAGATTTTCTATTTTTTTACAAAATATGTTCAAAGTCGTCTGCTGCAGAATTGTCGTATGAGGGAAAGGGTTAAAGCATGATTATTAAATTGATCCTGTGCATGAAAAAAGGTGCAAGTTGACATTTCTGAACAGTGTGGGTTCAGATCAGCCTGTGAATCTGCTGGGTCTTACCATAATCTGCACAGGTTGACAGAAGCTTCTAACAAGATCATATATGTTATTTGTTAACAGTGTAGATCTTTAGCAGACTGTGCAGATGCACTGACTGATCTGGATCTACAATGTGCACGTCTTGTACCTTTTCCCATAGACAGGCTCAAATAGAAATGTTACAAAAGGAAACAAATTCTCACCTTTGTTTTAAAACTATATTTTCATGTATGGATATGTTCCTTATTATCCTACAGGTCTCTATTAAGTCGTCGGCTTCAGATTGGTTCTATGATAGAAAGTGTTAACCCTTTCTCTCATATAGACGCCTCTACAGCAGACTGCTTTTTGAAAACATAGTGACAAAAGAAGAAATTGCTCAAAACAATCAATTTCTCCTTTTGCCACAATGTTTTCCACTCTTAGTCATAGGTAATCCATTCAATTATAGAGATTTTCTATTTTTTGACAAAATATGTTCAAAGTCATCTGCTGCAGAATTGTCGTATGATAGAAAGTGTTAACCAATATTTCTGATTTATTTGCAGGCAAGTCTTCCAACACTCCTGGTAAATCTGGTATTGGTACCTGTAGGTTCTGTGGTACTACCAGCAACACTGGTGTTCTGGCTATCGGTAATGTGTGTGCGGATCCGGACTGTCAGGTAGGTGTTCAGTAAATACTCCTCCATCTTGGCTAGCATTCACGAAGCATTCTAAAATTTTAGAATAGTCTTAACTAAGACCGCCTTGGTGGTGAAGGGGTAGAGTGTCTGCCTTGGGTGTGGGAGGTTGTGGGTTCAATCCCCAGCCAGTTCATACTAAAGACATTTTTAAAATGGCAGTATTAAATGGCTGCCTTCCATGGCACTTAGGGTTGCGATGTTAGCTTTACAACTTACTGGCTGGTGTCAGAGTAAATGGACCAGTAGTACTGGTATTGGTAACATAACTAGGAAACGCCGTGATAAAAATGAAGAATTGTTGAAAGCGACTTAAAAAAACAAACATTCAATCAATCATCTTAATTAAGAAAGTGAGCCAAACAAATTTTGAACTATTATTAATAATGTGTGTCGACCCAGACAATCAGGTAGGAGATCAGAAAATACCCCATATTGGCCTGTATTCACCCACTTTTCTAAATTCATTCTAATTCTAAATTTGTAGATTATTCTAAATTCACCAAAAAACATGATAACTGCTTGGCCAAACAGAATATGCTTTATCTCATGAATTTTGAATAAGATTAACAGTGATATTACGTATGATTGGTCAATAAGGACAGTCCGACCTTGGCTTTAAGGACCAGTCTCATGCTTACCAACCCTCCAGATTCAATCGTGAGTCTCACGATTTGAATAGGGTAACCCCACCCCCACGATCGTGAGGTAAAAACTCACGATTTTCGAAATTTAAAAAAACAAAAAAACAATCAATGAAGATATGAATGTATTGAAAATTACTACAACCATTTTGTAACATCCACTTCTAAACAAATTGTCACTAAATAAAGGCCCTTTCTTTCAACAAGTTCAAAACAATGTGTGTCTGTCAACTAAATGATTTCTCCCTGAGTCATTAGATTAACATTAAGATTCCATTGGCTCTCAGTATTTCATTCAAAGGTAGGTCTAATTTAAATGTGGTTAAGATTTTTCTTTCTTGGATGCAATATGAAAAGTCATTGATACAACAGACAACTTGCTTGATTTTCTAGATTTGAATTTGAAAACATGCCAAACTATTATTTAAATGCTAACATACAGTTGAAAATATTCTGTTAAATAGAAAACATTCTCAAAATGAGTCTATTTTATTCTTTTCCTATAAATATTGAAAGTATTGTCTCCTGCATAGTTATCTAAATTCCGTTCTATCATGAAATTTTTTACTGTTAAATTCATCGCACTGAAAATCTCCCATTTCAAACCCCAATCTCCTACTTTGAGATCATGAAACTCCCCCTTGAGAATGAGAAAAGGTTGGTAAGCATGCAGTCTATATAAGCTTTTCTCTAGCAAAACCAACCTTAGTATGTTTTTTCTACCAGTGACTCCAAAAAACTCACTAATTGTACACAATATTTTTGTATAAGTTGACATAATGTTACTAAATTTTGTTTGTAATAACTATTTAAGAAGATATTATTTAATGAGATTGTGCTTTGGGCATTTAAGAAGATTTTCAATTGGATTAGATTTGGGTTCGTTGGGACAAAGTTGTGATCACTGTTACTAAAAATAAACAAGCATCAGGCACCCGCAGGCTGTGCTCTTGTTATATTTGAGACAATCGGGTCTCTCTTTGCTCCATTACAGGTACACTCTCAGAATGCCTGCACAAAGATTCTATCATGCAACCACCTGTGTGGAGGAATAAAGAATGAAGAATCCTGTCTGCCCTGTTTACACCGCTGTCGGACGGACGACCAGGACCTGCTCAAACAAGACGCTGATGATATGTGCATGATATGCTTCACGGAGGCCCTGTCTGCTGCTCCAGCAGTACTGGTGGGTATCATAATGACCTTACAACGCCTACAAGCATACAACAAATCTGTAGTAGACGACTTTCAATTATAGAGATTTTCTGTTTTTTGACAAACTGTGTTCAAAGTCGTCTGCTGCAGAATTGTCGTATGAGGAAAAGGGTTAAAAGTTAATGAATTTTTCAGGTTGAACTTTTTTTTTGTTCAGGGTCCAATTCTTCCAACCATACTTGGCGCTAAGTAATATTTAAATACTTAGGAGCATAGTTTATCATTTTTGTTTCCCTTATATTTTGTTAAAAGTTTATGGTTGAATGTATTGAAGTTAATCAATAAGTTGACATAAATAGTTGCATTGCTATTTAACAATACTTGTTTACCCTTTCTCTCATAAGACAATTCTGCAGCAGACGACTTTGAACATATTTTGTCAAAAAATAGAAAATCTCTTTAATTGAATGGATAACCTATGACTAAAAGTGGAAAATATTGTGGCAAAAGGAGAAATTGCTTGTTTTGAGCAATTTCTTCTTTTGTCACTATCTTTTCAAAAAGCTGTCTGCTGCAGAGGCGTCAGAAAGTGTATATATGAGTCTTCTTTTGTCAGGCGTCAGAAAGGGTATATATGAAGGAAAGGGATAAGAAACAAACTGTTTTAGCATTTTTTTTAGGGAAACAAAAATGATGAAATACACTTAAGTATTTAAGTATTACTTGGCGCTAAGTAAGTTGGTGGAATTGAAACCTGGTACTTTACTCGTCTAATGCTATATTGTACCTGAAACTGTAAAAGAATCATATAGCAACTGTAAACAAAATATTTATCCTACAATTTAAATTGAGAAAGAGCAAGCATAAACAATGTTTCTATAAATTGATTAATAAACATCTAAATCTTTAACTTAAACAGGTAATTGTAAAAGTCATCTGCTATGTAATATCTGGGAAATTCAAAGTGTTTTTAAAAACAGATTTGGAATCTTTCTGTGAAAAGGAGAAATTTTTCTTCTTGAGATGAGCAATTACTCCTTTTCTCACAATGTTCTCGAACTACGAACATGCCGGTTCACTAGATTCTGCTTGAGCAATTTCTCCTTTTCTCACAAAAGTTTTTAAATGTCATCTTTTGCAGAGATGTCAATAGTTTCCTCAACCTAAAAGGCTTAACCTTTTCCCACATACAGCAAATCTGCAGCAGATGACTTTGAAAATCTAGCAACAAAATCCTTAAAAATCCCAATAAAACATAGCGTAATCGTTAAATAAAGTTGAAAAAATTGTTTTCAAAAGACATCTGTGTGAAAGTGTCGAACAATCTCTCGTATTTATTATTTCAGCTTCACTGTGGACACGTGTTTCACCAGCACTGTGTGTCAAAAGTTCTGGAGAAGAGATGGATTGGTCCAAGAATTACATTTGGATTCTCGCTTTGTCCTATTTGCAAGGTAATGTTTCTTTTCTTGCTTTATTAGCTCTCTGCTGGGACACAACTTCTCAGGATGGCTAATATTGATACCCTGTTGTTGGCATCCTCATTGGCATTATCTGTAGGTGAAGTCAAACAACTTAACCCCCACCAGGATGCATCGGGATTTACCCAGGAAACGACATGATATAATTGAAATAATGATGAAATGTTAGAAAAGAGGAAGGAATTTAGCCTTTCCCTCATATAGACGCTTTCTGACACCTCAGCAGCAGACGCCTTTTTGAAAACATAGTGACAAAAGAAGAAATTGCTCAAAACGAGCAATTTCTCCTTTTGCCACAATGTTTTCCACTTTAAGTCATAGGTTATCCATTCAATTATAGAGATTTTCTATTTTTTTACAAAATATGTTCAATGTTGTCTGCTTCAGAATTGTCGTATGAGGGAAAGTGTTAAGGTAATATCAGAAGGTTCTACTTAGAAAGCCCTGGTCTCTACTGTTAACTCTTGTGTTGAAGTGTATAATGCTTTTTCAATGTCATTAAATCTGATTCCTTGAAAGATTGTTCCACCTTGAATTTGAAAGTTTGATTTGATACAGAGTTGAAAACGTTGTTGGAAGAGTAAATATTATTGGTCATGATCAAAACATTGTTAGATTACTCTGACACGTTTCTTGCTTCAAACAAGTTTTAAAGGTGCTGAACTCCAGATGGTGATCAAAATTTTGACATGTTGAAACTTTTTTGCAAATATTGTTAATAGTGATAACAAAGTACGTAATAAGTAGTTCAAAACTATTATGTCAGTAAATGTTGGACAACTGTCAATTGAAAGTCATGAAATGTACAAAATTTGGCTTACTGGGTATATCTACCCAGTAAAAATGAAGCATAAACGATCAATATTTATATGTTTATGGTACTGGAAAGTGAAGTTATGACTCTGATTTTATTCAAGACAACTTTTTTAACACTTTGACTATAATATCTATAATCTGGAGTTCAGCACCTTTAACCCTTTCCCTCATACAACAATTCTGCAGCAGATGACTTTGAACATATTTTGTCAAAAAATGGAAAATCTCTATAATTGAATGGATAACCAATGACTAAAATGGAAAACTTTGTGACAAAAGGAGAAATTGCTCGTTTTGAGCAATTTCTTCTTTTGTCACTATGTTTTCAAAAAGCCGTCTTCCGCAGAGGCGTCAGAAAGCTTCTATATGAGGGAAAGGGTTAAGGTTTGTGTCCTGAAACGTCTCCCATTAGAATCATCATTTATATATCATCATTTTATGCATAACCTTGAATAGTTTACTTGGGAGTTAATTATTTTGTTTATTCTTGCAGTGCAATATTCAACATCCGGTCCTAAATGAGCTGTTACGGCCAATGCAAGTGTTGTATGACGATGTGCGAAGGAAAGCTTTAATGCGACTGGAGTACGAGGGTCTACACAAGGCGGAGGCCATCTCCACACCTGGGGCTAGGTTCTACAAAGATCCTGCGAGCTTTGCCATGGATAGATATGCCTACTATGTCTGTTATAAGTGTAAAAAGGTGATTAATCTAATTTACTCCAAAAGCCTAGTTAACAAGGAATACATAGAGGATAATCATCTGTATTAATTATATAAAAATTCTGTCACACACACAGGTTGTTATCAGGTCATTTATAAAATGGCGTCAATTTTATGATGTTTATATTCATTATGGGAACTTGTAAAATTTACGCTGTGTAAATGTTCTAAATCCATCAATAAGTTTTGGGAGGTCCTTTATATAAATAATTCAATTCTTTCCCACATTCAGACAGCTTCTGAAAACATTGTGGCAAAAGGAGAAATAGCTCACAATGAGAAATTTCCCCTTTTGCCACAATGTTTTCTTCCCTATTGAATAATTTTACTTTCATATATAGATATTTTTCGTATAATTGCCTAACTAAAGTAGTTCAGGCATCATTTCAAAAGTGTTATCATATCTAGTGCCCAATTAAACTGTGAACAAATACACCAATAAACCTGATTAATTTTAGCAATTAAAAGTAACCACTTTTATTTTTGTGGGAAAAAACGCCACCGTTACTCTATGGATCTCTGGTATTGACTGTCAGATTCCGGGATCCAATCATTACCCGATATTTCTAGGCAGATTCTGTAAGCCAATAATTACTTATCACCGATTATTTCTATCGGCTGGAAGCTACTGAAGCAGAACCACAGGTATTTACATGTATGCCCTTGCTGTTGTATCAATAGAACGTCACTTGATAAAAAAAACAGAGGACTAGATAAGAGGGAGAGAACAGGTCTTTTCCCCTCAATATTTCTCTTATTACTCAACAAAATCCTATGTTGTGGGTACTCAAAAGAATCGTCTCACTGAGACGATTATTTTGAGTACCCACAACATAGGATTTGAATATCAAATAAGGATTTTAGAACATGAAAAATCCCCCTTATCTAGAGCTCTGACACAAACTGTTTGTTATTGGTACTCCAATGAATTTTCTGAAGATTATTTGTTTCGGTATGAACCACATCAGCTTTATAGGTCAAATAATGTATAAGGATAATCATTGATGAATATTTCCTACCTAAAGTGGTGTTACTCTGATTGAAGTTTTGCTTGATCCATCTTAAAAAAAATACTACTAAATGTGATCTTGATAACAAAGTTGGTAAAATTATGAGAGAAGAACTGAATTGAGAAACTGCTAGAACTCTTCTTTTCCCACAATGTTTTCAAAAGTTGTTGCTGAATAGGCATCAAATTGCCAATGTATATGGGAAAGGGTATTTTTGTTTGTTTTGATTTATTGGGGTTTTACGCCGTTTTCAACATTAATTCACTTTTATCACAGCAACATTTCACTTTTACATGATCCCTGTGTAAACAAACCAGTACTAGGTGGGGAAATGTGCCTTGCCCAAGGGCACTCCACCATGATCGCCGTGCCATGACTGGGGATCGAACCCGGGGTGCCCGGTTCCAAATCCCCTACACTAACAACTCGACCACAGCGGAATCCTATATGTGAAAGGGTAAACAAAAATATTTCTTTCAGGCTTACTATGGTGGAGAAGCGCGATGTGATGAACAAGCTGCAGTTGGAGACCAGTATGATCCGACAGAGCTTGTTTGCGGGGCCTGTTCCGATGTTACAATGGCACAGGTAAAGCTTTCTGTGACTTAGTAGTTGTTCCCTCATATAGACGCTTTCTGACGCCTCTGCAGCAGACGACTTTTTAAAAACATAGTGACAAAAGAAGAAATTGCACAAAACGTGCAATTTCTCCTTTTGCCACAATGTTTCAACATATTCAATTGATAAGAGGTTTTCCATAGTTTTGCCGAGATGTTTTCAATGTCGTCTGCTGCAGGTTTGATGTATGTGGAAAAAGGGTTAATCGTATTTCAAACTTGACAAGAAATACAGAGTCCTACATCAATTTCAAGGTTCATGAATCCAAGTTTATGGTTAGAATCTGATCTGCCATTTAATCCTTTCCCCCATAAAGACGCTTTCTGATGCATCTGCAGCAGACGACTTTTAGAAAACATAGTGACGAAAGAAGAAATTGCTCAAAACGAGAAATTTCTCCTTTTGCCACAATATTTTCCACTTTTAGTCATAAGTTATCCATTCAATTATAGAGATTTTCTATTTTTTAACAAAATATGTTCAAAGTCGTCTGCTGCAGAATTGTCGTATGAGGGAAATGGTTAATGGCGATCCCCCAGTAACGGAATGTTAGTTATGGTGAAGTGCCCTTGAGCAAGGCACATTTCCTAGCCTAGTTCTGTTATGTCTCATAGCTCATGAATGTGTGAACTGTTGCGATGATGTAACTGAAATAAAGTTGAAAATGGCGTAAAAATCCCAATATAAAAAAAAAAAAAAGCTTTTTATTGAGTTGTCTCTTAAAAAACCCATCATGTAAACAAACAAACAAAATGTAACATCCTGAAATTTGGTCTTTGATACAGTCATAGAGTTGAAGACAATGTTGTGCGAATGAAGAAATTGGTTGGTATGGGCATTGTAATAACACTTCTTGCCAAACATAAACTATTTCAATATTATGAAATAATATCATAATTTGCCTATAAAAGCTTTAAGCTTATGTTCTCAATGGGGTAACAACCAACAGAGAACATCGAGTCACTACTACTATATAAACTATATGAACTCAAAGGACTAGATAAGAGGGAGTGAACAGGTCTTTTTCCCACAATATTTCTCTTATTACTCAACCAAATTCTATGTTGTGGGTACTCAAAAGAATTGTCTCACTGAGACAATTCTTTAGAGTACCTACACCATAGGGTTTGAATGTCAAATTAGGATTTTAGAATTAGAAAAATGCTCTGTGAACTTAACACCTGGGATTTACAAATAATGATGAAATCATTTCTTGTTCAAGTTGATCAAAATGTCTTAATAATCCATCCAAGTGTATGAAATAAGCAACATACTTACAACTTAATGTTATTAATTTACATCTTTTAAAATGTTCATCTTTTCATTACAGATGTGTCCAAAGCATGGTACAGATTTCCTGGAATATAAATGTCGCTACTGCTGCTCCGTGGCAGTGTTTTTCTGTTTCGGCACGACACATTTCTGCAACTTGTGCCATGACAACTTCCAGCAGGTGACCAGTATTCGTAAAGGAGATCTTCCTAAATGCCCGTGTGGACCCCGGGGAAAGCAGCTTGAGGGAGAGGAATGCCCGTTACATGTACAGCATCCGCCCACTGGAGAAGAGTTTGCCCTAGGTTGTGGGGTGTGCCGAAATGCTCATACATTTTAACAAGGAAGTGATTTAAGAGAATATAGTTGTGTATTCAGATATTTGTTTAAGCCAGTTGTTGTTTAATTTCAGGAATGATAGAAGTGCTGTTCTATTTAACCCTTTTCGACATGCAGTTGTATCTGTAGCAGAAAACTCTACGAAAAAATGGTGAAAGTCATAATTAGAAGCATTTTCTCTCTTTGCCGCAATCTTTTCCTTTCTATTTAATACATAAACATTCATTCATATCATACTCTTTTTTTTTCCAAAATATTTTCAAAGTCATCTGAATAAGCTTTATTGTATGTAGGTTATAATAACAAAAAGAATATCAATGTTCTTTCATATATCAATTGACAAAATTCAAAGAAGTAAATGCAAAAGAGGCACGCACAGTTAACTGATTAATATTGAAAGTGAAGATTATTTACATGTAATGTTATTTTAAAGATAAATCATGTAAAAAAACAATTGGAAATTGAATTTTGAAAACGATCAAAGGAAAACAAAAATGCTTATCTTTTCTTAAAAATGTTGAATATATTGTGAGAAAAGGAGACGTTGTTTATGATGTGCAGTGTTTTCACAAATTGATTGCTGTGTTTAAAATTGTCTGTTTTAGGGAGATGATGATAAATTTCTGTTAAAAATGGATTAACCCTTTCCCTCATATAGACGCTTTCTGACGCCTCTGCAGCAGATGGCCTTTTTGAAAACATAGTGACAAAAGAAGAAATTGCTCAAAACAAGCAATTTCTCCTTTTGACACAATGTTTCCCACTTTTAGTCATAGGTTATCCATTCAATTATAGAGATTTTCTATTTTTTGAAAAATATGTTCAAAGTCGTCTGCTGCAGAATTGTTGTATGAGGGTAAGTGTTAAATAACCTTGTCATTGTTACATTTAAACCATCTTTTGACTCCCAAAAATGGGTTAAAATGGACAGATTGCTCATCATGAATGAGTTGACCTCTTTTCAGGATATTTTTAATATGTTGCATGATAAGATGTGTTGATCTGCTATAGTGGTTAACATGAATTATTGCGACTAACATCATTCGTCTTCCACAATGGACTGAAAGACTATGTGGGATGGTAGCCAATTGCCTTGGAATAACATAGTGTGAAACACTGGTGGGAAATAATCAGGAAAAACATAGTAAGGTAAAAACTGGCCAAAGGGATATGACTGAAATACTGATGACATTGGCTTTAACCCCTTTCCCTCATACGACAATTCTGCAGCAGACGACTTTGAACATGTTTTGTCAAAGAATAGAAAATCTCTATAATTGAATGGATAACCTATGACTAAAAGTGGAAAACAGTGTGGCAAAAGGAGAAATTGCTCGTTTTGAGCAATTTCTTCTTTTGTCACTATGTTTTCAAAAAGCCATCTGCTGCAGAGGCGTCAGAAAGCGTCTATATGATGAAAAGGGTTAAACTAAAAATAGTCAATCAACGTGATAAAATGTGCATTTGTTTTAACCCTTTCCCACATACAACAAATCTGCAGCAGACGACTTCGAAATAATTTTTGCAAAAAACACTGGAAATCTCTATAAATGAAGGTTAAACTACTGAAAAAGGTAGAAAACATTGTGGCTAAAGGAGCAATTTCTACTTCTGTCACAATTATTTCAAAAGTTGTCTGCTGCAGAGGCGTAAGAAAGCGTCTCTATATGCGGGAAAGGGTTAAATTCTTATGTAACTACTGATTTTGGAAGAGCTTGAACTTATCAACAATTGGAATTTTATTTGAATATGTATGGGTGAAAAAGTGTTATGAGAAGTTTCTTCGTTTTAACTGTTCGGTTTTTATTTGTCCAATTAGGTGGTTTTTTATCGAAAGATAAATAAATTTACTAAATTTATTGATTGGTATGACAAGTTACACATACATGTATATTTAAACACAATAGTGCTTACTTTTCTGTCAACATTTTCTGTTTGGGTTACCAAACAAACCTATCACAAAATGTACTTTTAAATTATAACCATGTACAGCTGCAAATTTGTAATCATGAAAGTGCTTAGTTTTAACCCTTTCCCTCATAGACGCTTTCTGACGCCTCTACAGCAGACAGCTTTTTGTAAACCTAGTGACAGAAGAAGAAATTGCTCAAAACGAGCAATTTCTCCTTTTGCCACAATGTTTTCCACTTTTAGTCATAGGTTATCTATTCAATTAAATAGATTTTCCTTTTTTTTACAAAATATGTACATAGTCGTCTGCTGCAGAATTGTCGTATGAGTGAAAGGGTTAATCCTTTCCCACATATAACACGTCAACAACAGACGACTTTGAAAACATCTAGGCATATCTGTGGAAAAGTTATGAGCAAAGTTTCATTATTTAATAGAGCTGAAAACGTTGTGGCAAAATGTGAAATAACTCATTATGAGCAATTTATAAATTTGCCACCATGTTTTCAAAATGATAATGCGTCTGGCTGTTGGGAGGGTTAATTCAACCATTTTTAATTTTATATGTATAAGTAATGCATGTTTTAGTCTTACAAGTATTCCTCACAACTTTGTTGACTTGATTAAGAATAAATTTATAAAACTTTTGTGATCAAAACTTAATTAAAATCAATCGAGAAAAAGTGTTTGTTGTTCAATTATTTTCTATAGATGTACAGCGACCTTCCCATACTCTGCTGTGTTTAACCCTTTCCTTCATACAAAATATCTGCAGCAGACGATTTGAAAACATCTATGCAAAATAAGGAAAAATGGATTTATAATTATTGAAAAACTAGAAAATATTGTGGAAAAAGGAATAAATGTTAATTATGAGCAATTTCTCATTTTGCCATGTTGATAGAAGGGTAATTTTAATCAGCTTAAAGCGTAGGCACGGCCGAAGACTTCGTTTATTTATAGTATGTTTACATTGATTGCTATTGCAGACCAATATTTATGCTGAAAATCCACTGCAGTAAAAAAAAAACCACACACACATTTCCTCTATACATACGCCATTTTGGAACCTCTACAGCAGATGACTTGAATGTGCTGTTAAAAACAAGTGGTTAATAGAGGTAGAGATAGGTAAAAGACGCTTGTCTTTATTCGATTACCTGAGCCAAAGTCTCAAGGTGATCTAGTGTGATCATTCACCGTCCATCTTCCTTCCGTACGTCATACTATGAAACTACTGATCGATTTCAACCAAATTTCACAAGAATGTCTCCTAGGTGGCCCTCGTAATTCCAAGGTAATTTATCAGTAACGTCCCTTGTGTGCCCCACTACAAATTGTGTTCAATGCATAAGTTTGGTTGAAAAACATGGCAGCCAGGTCGAATCAGAAAAGAGGCAAAACAACAAAACTGGTGGTCCTCTTTCAAAACCAAACGGAACGAGATTCAAGTTCTGCAACTTTAGTACGCTATGCCATTTCATTTTAATTCGATTCTAAGGAATTGATTCCAATGATAGAGTTACGTAACCCTGATACCGCTGTCAGCAGTAGTATACACCATGTTTTTCTTGATTGGTGTTTTAGGCGGCTTTCAACACTTTTCCAGTTTTATCACGGCGTTTCCAGAGTAAGTTACCAGTTCTACTGGTCCATTTATCCTGACAGCAGCCAGTCAGTCGTAATACTTACCCCGCAACCATGAGTGCCAAGTAGGGCAGCCATTACTACCGTTTTAAAGTTGTTTTTTGGTGTGATCGAACTCGCGACCTCTCGCACCATTTACGTATACCGTAATACACTTTAATTAAAGTGAAATCATATTTGCGAACAATGCGTGCAATCTTATCTAGGTCTTCACTGTTCAATACTCACGTATCAATGTGTAACAAAAACTCCTCCAATACAGTATGGAACTTATTAAAAATTAGTCTTTTTCATGATAGGAAGTGAGTTGAGGTTTAAATACGTCGGCCAACTCTCGTGGCGGTGACGAAAATAATGAAGTCGTTTCAATTCTAAGTAAATCGCTGCTATAGAGTTGTCAATAGTGTACAAAAGAATGTTACTAAACCCACTTTCCATCAAAATAAATCTGCAACAGACGACTTTGAAAACATCTAGACAACACTATTGAACATTTATTATAGAAAGTACAGTATACTTATTTAATAATGTTGAAAATATTGTGACTAAAGAAGAGTATTTCAAAATGTCCTCTTTTGCCACACTTTTTGCGAAATTCGTCTGATGCGGATGCGTCTAAAAGCGTTGGTGTTAGAAATGGTTAACCTTGCATTGTTCTATTTTAAATTTGACCATTATAAACCAACTCTCGCGATAAGAGTTATATAACAAAAAGGTTTAAAAGTACATGAACTGAAATTACTGGATAAATGAAGGAATATGAACTACTGAAAAATTTGAGGTATTGTTGCAATGTTAAAAAAAAATCCGAAAAATCGAATTACGAGAAACCCAACATTGTGTACTCTGCGTAAAGTATCGACCCTGACCAGCCAAAGTATACCGCGCAGGCTAATCCGGACAGACACTTTTCGCCTTCTGGGGATTTTTTCTTTAAGGAATCGTTACTCTATACCTCTATCCTCCTGAGACGAAATGTGTCGGCCCGGATTAGCCTGCGTGGAATGCGACGGCTGATCTGGATCGATACATTACGCATAGTCCAAAATGTTGGTTTTCTCACGGAACGGCTCATTTCTTCCTGGATTCAGTTATACAACGAAAAAAACTAATAGTGCATGCACTAAAAAAGCCCCGATGAAAGAACATGTATTCATGAGTGTGTGTGCATATATATTTATATATATATTTAAGCTGCAATAATGGAAACAAATCAGAAATTGCGCTTTGTAAACATCGGTTTGAATGAACTGAAACAAAACAAAAAAGCAGAATTAGCACAATTTGGCAACAGTGTAGATTTAGCTGCATTTGTAACAACTTATCCTAAGGTTGTTTTTTCCATGCACTTATGCAGCGCGACTGAAATGTCCTATGAACTCTTTCAGCGCCAATGGCAACATTGAGCTGTTTGCAAACAATACAGATGAATCAGGTCGTAACGAGCTGTCTTACCTGAACTCGGCATTGTTTGGCTTTAGTTCAAAAACTCTTACATAACATGAAAATAGAGTCGTCCGATTTTGATCACGGAATGGTCTACTTGAAACAATTCGGCGCTGACAGAGTTAACGATCACAAATTGAGCCATTCCACGAGAAAACCAACATTATAGACTATGCGTAATGCACCAGCCTGTGCAGGCTAATCCAGGCCGACACATTCCTGCTCAGGGGGATAGAGGTATAGAGTAATGATTCCTGAAACAAAATATCCACAGAAGATGAAAAGTGTCTTCCCAGATTATCCTGCGCGGCATGCTTAGGCTGATCAGGGTCGATACTTTACGCAGAGTCCACAATGTTAGTTTTCTCGCGGAACGGCTCAATTGTCTCTTGTTGCCGAGTTCCCAAACTATTAGTTTCATAAGTGAAAATAATCATCTGAACTTTCGGGAGTTATGCAACTCCTGTGGAAGACATCTAATCACGTGATCACCACGAACGATTTTATTTCACGTTACTATTAAATAAAAGCCAGTGCACGAGAAAATGTACAAGGTGGACTTTCTGAACAGTGTAGATTCAGATCATCCTGTCTTATCAGAATGGGCACAGGTCGTCATAATCGTTTAAAAACATAATTTGTGTCAGTAATGTGTAACAGTGTAGATCTCGATCAGACTGTACATGTTGATCTGGCTCTATAATATCTTAAAAGGCAAACTTGTACATTTTCCCATGCACAGGCTCATGAATTTATACTATTTACCTGATATGAAAGTATTAGTCGTCCGCTTTGAAATCGTCTGAAGAAAAACCTGTACAAATGTTGACAAATAATAGACTGATAGGTCAAAATATATTATGAGAAAAGGGGAAATTGCTCAACACGAACAATAACGCCTTTTCTCACGGTGTTTTCAACAGTCATCTGCAGTAAATGCGTTAGAAGTCGTATGTATCTGGTAAAGGGATTATCAGCCACGTGACATCCAGTGCGTATATATGGTATTGGATTTCGGAGGGTCTACAGGCTAATATTTTGCTTCACACAGATAGCTTCAGAATGAAGATAATTGCTCTTGTAGTTTTGTTGGTCGGTAGCTGTTTGGCTGACACGACGGTCGAAAAGCTGGTGAAAGATGGTCGATTCACTACTCTCGTTCAACTGGTCACACAGGCAAACCTCGTCGATACGCTCAATGGTGGAAACTTCACGATCTTTGCTCCGACTAATGCCGCGTTTAGGAAGGTCCCGGCCGACATACTTGCACATTTACAGTCACCGGATCAGGGAAGACTACTCACAGAATTATTGACCTACCACGTTTTCAGCGGCTTTGCAATGAGTTCTGCAGCGACGAACGAGCTTCGATTAGACATGGTTAATGGGAGACCAGCCCGATTGAACGTTTACACGCACAACGGAATGACCACCGTCACCATTGAGGGCTGCGTGATATCTTCGTTTGACATGGTGGCTTCCAATGGCGTTATTCACGTGATCGACTCCGTGATGATGATCCCACTCGGAGATATTATTCGCCAGGTCTACCAGAGTCCGAATCTGACCACTGTTCTAGCACTCGTCAAACAGGCCGGACTTGCAACCGCGTTGCAGGGAGAAGCACTGACTCTGTTTGCCCCAACGAACGATGCTTTCGCTCAACTGGACCCTGCCACTCTTAAGGCCGTGCAAACCGACGCCACTCTTCTCAAGAACGTCCTCATGTATCACGTGGTGCCTTCGACCCAGTACTCCGCCGGTCTGTACGATATGGAAATGGCACCAACCCTGCTGGCTGGCAAGAACGTAACGGTAAACATGAAACAAGGTGTGATGATCAACGACGCTACGGTTGTGATTGCCGATTTGGGCACCACCAACGGGGTGGTTCACGTGATTGATCGCGTACTTTTACCACCAACTGACAATCCAGGCATCGTTGGTTAAACTCGGGACTACTTTCAAATAAACGTCGATTGAATATGCGTTCTACTACTTATCTACTGTTGTGCTTTTATAACCCGTTCCCACAATACAACAAATCAAAAGCTGATGACTTTGAAATCATTTACATGTAGGCATAATTATGGAAAATATATATAAGGTAAAAAGTTAAATTATTGAAAAAAGATGAAAACATTGTGGCAATAGAGAAATTTCTCATTTGAAGCTATTTCTCCTTTTTCTACAACGTTTTTAATAGTTGACTTCTGCAGAGACGACAAAATGAGTCTACATGTGGGAAAAGTGGTTACAATAAGATTATTCGTTGCAGTCAATGCCTACTACTGTTGTTCTAAGTTGATTTTAACCATGCGATGATATATAAACAGTTTCGATTTCGTGTTAGTGTGGAACTCATTGTTAGGTGAATGCGAAGTTCAAAACATGTTTGCTTGTTATTCATATGTTCTCATATTCATATTATGCTTTTATATTACTTTTACACTGACCCTTTCCCTCATACGTCAATTCTGCAGCAGACGACTTTGAACACATTTTGTCAACAAATAGAAAATCTCTATAATTGAATGGATAACCTATGACTAAAAAAAATAGAAAACATTGTGGCAAAAGGAGAAATTCCTCGTTTTGAGCAATTTCTTTTTTTGTCACTATGTTTTCAAAAAGCCATCTGCTGCAAAGGGGTCTATATGAGGAAAAGGGTTAACTATATAAAATAAATTAGATCTGTAATTATTTAAGTATATTAAATAAAAGTACATATAACAAAAAGAGAGATGCGTTTTCCTTTCATAACGGTGATTTGATTCTCTAAAAACGTAGCTTTCGGAAACGAGCTTTTATACTTGGGTGGTTCAGTATTCACAATGGACTCGCGATAACTTGAACATGGGGAAAAACATCGAATATATCGTTTTAACTCGAACCTTTTCACGGAGCGGATCTTGTTTGTTTTGAAAAGAGCGTAGCCTCAGTTCTGACCCCCCGCCCTCCCATAATAAGCACTTAAACGATTTACGAAGCTGACAATGCAGTATTCAATGAAGCGTAATTCAAGTGATCACTCGAACACGTCGATAACTCGAAATAAAAAAAAGGGGTTTTAGTTATCGCGAGTCCAACGTATTTCAAAGACAACTATAACAGGTCACACTACTGTTCTCGTCGTTTAAAGGTCATTCAATGGTATGTTAATGTGTACCTGATATGATCAGAGGAATAGATAAGGAGAAAAGTGGTATTTTCCAAATATTCTTTTGGCTCATTTAAAGCCTATGTTGTGTGTGGGCACTCAAAAGAATCGTCACACTGAGACGATTCTTTTGAGTACCCACAACATAGTGTTTGAGGGTCATATAAGGATTTAATAATACTCTTCTTATTAAGAGCACTGTATGACACTTTAACCCTTTCCCAAAGACAGACTATTTATGACGCTTCTGCAACAGACGACTTTTGAAAACATTGTGGCAATGAGCAATTTCTCCTTTTGTCACAATGTTGTCAACTCTCTGCAATGATCATACTCTCATTTACAGAGTTTCCATTATGTTTTACCTAAATGTTTTACCTAAGTGTTTTCGAGGTCGTCTGCTGCAGATGTGTTGTATGTGGGAAAGGGTTAATAGTCGTCAATTTGAATCTTGTGATAAAGTGTAAACGTACCGAAAAGAAGATGTTTGAATATGATGCAGATTTGAGAACAAAAACACGATGGAAAATGACAATCTTCTTCAATTTAAGCAATTTCTCATTTAAGTCGTCTGCTGATAGTGTCAACTATAGTCTGTATCAGGGAAAGAGTTTTAACAATGCTCAACTTTTGGTGAAAGCCGCATTTAACACTTTCCTCCTTAAAGACGCTTTTTTGGTGCCTTGCAGCAGACGACTTTCGAAAAAAATGGTGGCATAAAGAAGAAATTGCTCATAATGAACAATTTCTCCTGTTGCAACAATGTTTTCAAACTTTGCTAAAGACCACCATGAAATAGAAATGCCCAGTCTAAAGCAACCGCAGTTTTAGTTTCCCTATTACTAACTGTCTGTATAAATGACCCATCAATTAACGACCACCTGTGAACAAAGAACAAATTGGTATCTTCCCACGGGTGGTCTTTAAGCACAGGTTCGACTGGATATACCTAAATTTTTACAAACAAATTGAAGCGCACTAATTATATACCATACTGAATTTTGATGTTCACCGTTTGAAAGCCTTCACATATTTCCAGACCGCCTCGGTGGTGTAGAGGTAAAGCGTCCGCCCCGAGTGTGGAAGGTCGCAGGTTTGATCCCCGGCCGGGTCATACCAAAGACATTAAAAATGGTAGTAATGGCTGCCCTCCTTGGCGCTCAGGTTTGCTGGGTTAGCATTAGGACTGACTATATTGCTCACATCAAGCGATTACTCCATCTTTTCCTTCCTGATCTATTTGATCTGATAGCATTGCGACTGACTAGATGGGTTCAGCATAAATGGTTAAGTAGTACTGGTAACTTGCCCAGGAAATGCTGTGATATAATTGGATGTTTATAGAACGGCATAAAACACCAAACAATCAATCAAACAATCCTGATTAACAGGATCCCATGCTGGTGATTAAAGTCTTGCTGCATCTGCCTATAGTGCAGACTCGGATGACCTAGTACGTAAACGGTCTGACTAGAGTATTTTCTGTTCCTTTGCAGTGTGCTCAAGGCCAAGCTGAAATTTCTAATAATAAACTAAAAGTACCACTCGTTTTACGTCCATATATACTAAACCCTTTCCCTCATATAGACGCATCTGCAGCAAACGGCTTTTTGAAAACATCGAGACAAAAGAAGAAATTGCTCAAAACGAGCAATTTCTCCTTCTGCCACAATGTTTTCCACTTTAGGTAATAGGTTATCCATTCAAATATAGAGATTTTCTATTTGTTGTCAAAATATGTCCAAAGTCGTCTACTGCAGAATTGTCCTATGAGGGAGAAAGTGTAAAGTGATTCCTAACCGTTGAGTCTTTTTTGTTTGTTTGCATGGTTTTAAACAATGCGTTTCAAATGTTTACAGTTGCATCATGGCGTTTCCTGGGTTAGTTAACTGTGTAATACGGGTCCATTTGTCCGTAGGAGATTGAACCCTTTCTGACACATCTGCAGCAGACGACTATGGAAACATTGTGGCAAAAGAAGAAATTGTTCAGAAATTACACTTAAATTTTTTAATTTTCTTAATAGTTTTGCCCAGATGTTTCGAAATCCATCTGCTGCAGATTTATTTTATGGGGGAATTGATTAAACAAGCATTCCTTCTATTTTTACAAAATATTTCTTATTCATAAATGTCAATAATTGCCTGTGATATAAATTGATGAAAAACTTAATGATGCAATCAAAATATCTGGTAGTGCATAATTTGATAAGAGTTTCAAATAATGGATTAACAATTAAATACATCAAACCTAAAATATTTCAAAATTATTTCTACATTTCTCAAACAGTTACAGATATAATTAAAACATGTCTAAATGGATCATACTTTTCATAGTATTGTATCAATATAAAAATGATTATTGTAGTATTTCCATACTACATGTATACATCCTCGTAGCATATTAGGTTACCTGTAGTATATTGTTTTAAGCATGCCTCTTAAAGTTAACCCTTTCCCTCATACGACAATTCTGCAGCAGACGACTTTGAACATATTTTTATCAAAATATGGAAAATCTCTATAATTGAACGGATAACCTATGACTAAAAGTGGTGTGTCAAAAGGAGAAATTGCACGTTTTGTGCAATTTCTTCTTTTGTCACTATGTTTTCAAAAAGCCGTCTGCTGCAGAGGCGGCAGAAAGCGTCTATATGAGGGAAAGGGTTAAACAGCAGTTTCGGTTTTACTTGTATACTCTTGATGCTTTCACAGTTCTAATATATTAACCACTGTAGACTTATTCTATTGTATCCAGTTTCAAGATATTACAATAATGTTGTAAAGAAGTCCATTACATAAAATGCTCACAGGTTTTGAAAATCATAAGTCTTTTAATCAAAATATCTCTTTTATAACTGAATTAATGCAGATATATTTTTTGTATTGGTGTTTTATGCCGTTTTCAACATTATTCCAGTTATATCAAGTCAACAGTTCACTTATTCATGATTCCTGGGTAAACAAACCAGTAATAGGCTAGGAAATTTGCCTTGCTCAAGACTACACTATGACCGTAGTGACGCAACTGGGGATCAAACCCAGGATGCCCAGTTTCAAATTCCCGATGCTAACCACTCGACCATAGTGGATTCCTGATAGTAAGGTCCCTCATCATAAGAATTGCAGGTCAAATGAAGACTTAAACCTTTCCCACTTGCAGACACATGTTGATGTATCTGTCATTCTGAGGCAGACTACATTTGAAAACGTTGTTACTAAAGGTAAACTATAATAGTTCATCTTGACACATTGTTACTGAAGGTAAACTATAATAGTTCATCTTGACACATTGTTTTCAACTCTATCTCATACATTTAAGCTATACTTAAATTTTCAGAGATTTACCATATCTCTGCCTAAACGTTTTCAAGGTAGTCTGCTGCAGATTTATTGTATGTGGGAAAGGGTCATGAAAAACACTCCTTTCTGAAGCTCATTCTGAACTACACTTTTGACAAAAATAAATATTCAATGTCATGCAAGCTGATCTTGACCTACACTGGGTTGTAACATCCTGAAAGGTGCCGTACATCAAACAACAAGACATGTTTAAACACTTCTACATGAATGGTTGAGGAGTCTGTGATTTATTTTGATTGCCTGTCATCTGAATTCTGTTCACAATGTAGTTAGAAGAGTCAATATATCTCTGTACACAGTTTTTCAGACAGGTTTCCGTTTTGGAATCGAGGCGATTGGATGGTTTCACCATACACTGGTCCCAGCATCTGAAATTAAACAAGTAACTGGATTGCAAGCAATACCATAGTCCCCTACCGGTTTGCACTAAGTCCAAAAAGGGGCATAACTCATTAAAAAATTGACGAAATCCCAGGAAACGCGAACTTGATCTGTGACACATGATTACAAAGGCATATACAAAATTTCAGCTCAATACCTCAAAGCATGTAGAAAAAAAGTGCGGAAAACTGATTTGCCGGACTGACTGACTGACTGACAGATGGACTGACTGACGGACTGACGGACGGAGTGCAAACCTAAGAGTCCCCTTCGGCACGCCGGTAGGGGACTAATAAGTTTACATCAGATGTCTGAATAAGAGGAATAATTCATGTTTTCTTAATACTTAACCCCTTTCCTACATACAACAAATCTGCAGCAGACAACTATAAAAGTATTAAGACAAAAATATGGCAACAAATGGAAAACCTCTATAATTGAAAGTTTAATTATTCAATTTCAAAAGACCTGAAAACGTTGTGTCAAAAGGAGAATTTATTCTCGTTTAGCCACAATGTTTTAAAAATTGTCACTTCAAATGTGTGAAAATGTATCTAAAAGTGAGAAGGGGTTAACCATTATTTAACACCAAATTAAAGTGCAAAAGAATGGTCTCTTTGAGACCATTCATGTAGTTGTAGAGACCAATTGCTCTGATTGAGCCAATATTAAAGCTTTTTAGCTTTAGGCCATTTTGATATTTTATACTGTCTATATATTCAAGTATCTTGTGGATAAAGATAATTTCAAGACATGCCATAGGCCAGGGTAAGATATAAGTAAGATACCCAACCTCTGTCTGAAAAAACAAAATTGGTACTTTAACCCTTTCCAACTTGCAGAGACGTTTTGTAATACCCAATATGACCCATATTCGAACTTGACCTAGATATAATTCAGACAAACATTCTGACCAAATTTCAAGCTGCTGAAGTGTTAACAAGATTTTCCTTCAAATTGGCCTAGTGACCTAGTTTTTGACCCTACATGACCTATATTGGAACTTGGCCTAGATATTATTTAGATAAACATTCTCATTAAATGTCAAGCTGCTGTAGCAAAAAATGCGTCTTCTACAGAGTTAACAAGATGTTCCTTCAATTTGGCTTAGTGACCTATTTTCTGACCCAATATGACCCATATTCGAACTTGACCTAGATATCTTTAAGACAAACAGTCTGACAACATTTCAAACCTCTGAAGCAAAACATGCGGACTCTAGAGTGTTAACAAGATTTTCCTTCAATTTGACCTAGTGACCTATATTTTGACCCAACATGACCCATGATCGAAATTGACTTACATATATCAAGAAAAACATTCTGATAAACTTGACCTAGATATCTTTAAGACAAACATTCTGACAAAATTTCAACATGCTCAAGTTGAAAATGTGGCATTTGCAGTGTTAACAAGATTACCCTTCAATTTGGCCTAGTGACCTACTTTTTGATCCGACATGACCCATGTTCGAACTTGACCTACATATCATCAAGACAAACATTCTGATAAAGTTTCAACATGCTCAAGTTGAAAATGTGGCCTCCAAAGTGTTAACAAGATTTCCCTTCACTTTGACCTAATGACCTCGTTTTTGACCTCATATGGCCCAGTTTTGAACTTGTCCAAGATTTGATGGAGATGAATGTGCTGATAAATGAAGATTGGATGAAAAATGTAGCCTGTAGAGTGTTAACAAGCTGAAATGTTGACGACACACGACGGACAAAATGTGATCACAATAGATCACCTTGCACTTTGTGCATAGGTGAGCTAAAAATCTCACACATGTTACCTATGAGCGAAAAAAAACATTTATGTTTTTTTTTCGTATTATAGTATTTCCCTAATTTTGTGATGATGTTATCTCAGAGCTCTAGATAAGGAAAGTTTTTCATGTTCTAAAATCCTTATTTGACCTCCAAAACCTATGTTGTGGGTACTCAAAAGAATCGTCTCATTCTTTTGAGTTCCCACAACATAGGTTTTTAATGAGTTCTAAGAAAGATATCATATAAGAAAGACCTTTTTACTCCTCCTTATCTAGTCCTCTGCATCTTCTGCAGATTTATTGAAGTTAGTGCACAGTGCATTGAAACACTCTTGACCTTTAACTAAGTGGGAGACTCTTAAAACTCAGAAATTCGAGGGATTTTAAACAAAGCTTATTAACATACTCATAGGGTTTTATTGAGTATTGAGAGTTATTGTAAGGCAAAGATCCATTTAACCTGTCTTATATAGGATTCTGGTAAGGTAATTGAGATTCATGTATCAGACAATGACAGTTTTGTTTCCATCTTCATAAAAAGGGAAACTTTTATTCCTTACACACATACGAATTACAGACAAAATAAGTCTTTATGTATTGTATACTATATACATGCATTATATAATTACCAATTCATCATTTTTAACTCAAGTTTGTTGTTTTATCAATTCTATATTTTGGTAATTCGAAAACACATCTGCAGCAGAGGACATTGAAAACATGATCTACATATAAATATGGACTTTTTTTTATTTTAACAAATGATTATATACAAATGAAAGTATATTAATTTATAATTATTGAAAATAGATCAGAAAACATTGAGACAAAAGGAGGAGTTTTCTGCTGATTTGTTGTACACGAGAATGAGTTAAGCTGATGTCTAGATTGGTGTTAACAGATAGCATGGAAACACCGGTTCTCGAACCTCTTATCATTTATCAGGGCTAATGGGAATACTTATAAATTCATGTCAAAAACAAACAATACTGACGAATAAATTCAACAATTTATTTGTAAGTAAACAAAGCACTGGTTAACATAACATGTATTACGTAAAATGCGTTTTTCGAAATATATAAACAGTTTTTGAACTAAAGTAAAGGTTCGAGAATAGGTACGGTTCGACAACAGGGACCTGTACGATACATGTTCACTTTAATTACCAATTAAACCTAATGTTCAGTTGTTGTACTCAAAAGAATATTACAAATAAGACTAATATTATGAGTACCAACACCATAGGGCTGAGACGCAGTAATTAATGTTACATGAACATAACAAGTGTCTCTTATGCTCTGTATAATCATGATTTTATTCCAAATGTACGACCAAAATTGAGTACGAAATGACAAATAAACTAAACAGTCATTACTTTTCTGTCAGTTCTGTCACGGCTTCGTTTCTTTTCACTCGCTCCTTTTCTGTTTGAATAAACCTCTGTACTTTTATATTATCCATGTTTGTTTCTGTAATATTTTATCCGAGTAAATTGCTTAAGACATGAGTTTTTCCCACGACAGCGATGGTAATGACTTTGGACGAAATGTTGCAATATTCAAGACGTTGCGATTTAGAAAATCAAAGCGCGTTTGATACTAAGCGATTCGGTGCCATTTTATTTTACATTATCCCTGATAAGGGGCATTTTTCATGTTCTAAACTCCTTATTTTACCTTTAAACCCTATAGTGTGGGTACTTAAAAGAATCGTCTCAGTGAGTTGCTTCTTTTGAGTACCCACAACATAGGATTTGGGTGAGTAATAAGAGAAATATTGTGGGGAAAATACCTGTTCACTCCCTCTTATCTAGTCCCCTGCCATATACAGACGTATTTTAACGCGTCTGCAGCCGACGACTTTTGGAAAATATAGTGACAAGAAGAGAACTTGCTGATAATGAGCACTTTCTCCTTTTGCTACAGTGTTTTAAAACTACTAAATAATGAAACATGAATTAATTGATTTTTTTTACCTGGATGTTTTCGAAGTCGTCTGCTGCAGACTTGTTTCATTCGGGAAAGAGTTAAATGATGAAAACGAAGTAAGACGGTTAGACCGAATGAACCAATGAATGCCACAATGGTTTCACCTTTTGACAAATAACAATACTTGTTTCTAAAGGTGTTCAATTTGATTTCAAAGCAGACGACTTTTAACCCTTTCCCAAATACAATACATCTTCAGCAGACGACTTCGAAAAAATCTGGTTAAAGATATAGAAGACCTCCACAAATGAAATATTAATCATGGAAAAGAATTGAAAACATTGTGGCACAAGGGGAAATTGCTCACTATGAGCAAATTCTCCTTTTGTCACAATGATTTCAAAAGTCGTCTGCTGTAGAGGCGTCAGAAAGCGTCTGTATGTGGGATATGGTTAATTAATACGTTACGAGGACAGTAGTGAACTCAGCAAGAGACATATAGGTAGTTATATGTCTCTGGCTCTGCTATTCCAATATAAGATTTTTTTCAATTAATTCTACACGGGAAAAGCTGAAACGATCAAACTTTGATTATCTTGATAAATCATTCTTTTCCAGACTTCACAATTTTCGTTCAAGCGTTTTCAATGCGGACGATTCTAATCATAACCATGTAGTGTGAACGGTTTATCTTTCCCCCGTAGACTGGATTTTCAGCAGACGCCTATTCAAATATTTTGGGTAAAAACGGAAATGTTTATGTAAATAGACATATTTTGATAGTATTGAAAAAAAAAATCATTATTGGAAAAGGAAATATTGTTCAATATGAACAATATTATCTTGTCTAAAAATATATTTTCAAAGTCGTTCGCCACACTTCAAAATGCGTCCGCATGTGGGAAAGGGACGAATATTTAAAAACTACCACTCTGAAAGAATAATCTTACAAGAATAGTTAGTGCCTAACCATATATAGATTACAAGAAAACATAAAATTTATAACAATAATAACACTTTAATAAAAACGAACCACAGTACACGTCATATACATAATTAAGAATAGACATCAATACGTACATTCATGTTCTAACAATTCATTCATTTTAGAATATTAAAATATAAACGATAAATAAATTCCACACATTGCTAAACAAGTCAGCACTAATTTCAAAAACAGATACACATTTTCACTGCTTCAACAAAAAGAGCCGACATGGAACCTTTTCGCCAGACAATGTTCGTTGTTTAATTTGAGCTGCGACAACGGAAAACAAACCATTAGGTATTTTGAAACAATCGACAATTGAATTTCTAAACCCTAACCCTGCGTATCTGCGCGATATGACATGAATCTTTATCTACAAATACCTAAACGGTTGGTTTTCCTTTAGCACGACTCAGTGCTACACGTAATTTGTTCCGCATTCCGGTCCGTAGTTTAACCAACGATAGGGTCAGTGTTCCCGGTTGGTGGAACAAGCACCCGGTCGATGACGTGAATCACTCCGTTCGTGGCGCTCATGTCGGCCATCGTCACCGTGGCGTCGTTTATCATCACGTTCTGGTTGATGTTTACCGTAACTTTCTTACCAGGCAGCAGGGTAGGTACCATTTCCATATCGTACAGACCAGCGGAGTACTGGGTCGAGGCCACCACGTGGTACATGAGGACGTGCTTCAGAAGATCGGCGTCGTTTAACACGGCGGTTAAAGTGGCGTTGGGCAAGTTAGCAAAGGCGGCGTCCGTTGGAGCGAAAACAGTGAGTGCTTGACCTTGCAGAGCAGAAACAAGACCAGCTTGTTTTACCAGGGAAAGAAGCGTTGCGTGGTTCGAACTCATCATTACTTCTTTGACAATGTCTCCCTTGGGCATCATCATGACCGATTCGATAACGTGAATAACGCCATTGGAAGCCATCATGTCAAACGATGAAATTTTGCTGCCTTCGATGGTGACGGTGGTCATGTTCATGTGTGTGTAAATGTTGAATCTGGCGCCATCTCCGCTGACGGTGTTGACGACGAGCTCGTTCTTGGCCGCTGAACTCATAACGACGCCGCTTACAACGTGGTATGTCAATACCTTTGCGAGCAAGGCACTGTCGGATGTAATCATGGAGACATCGGAGCTCGGGATTTTGCCAAACGCGGCATCAGTCGGAGCAAAGATCGTGAAGTTTCCACCATTTAGCGTATCGACGAGGTTTGCCTGTGTGACCAGTTGAACGAGAGTGGTGAATCGACCATCAGTCACCAGCTTTTCGACCGTCGTGTCAGCCAGACAGCTACCGACCAACAAGCATACAAGAGCAATAATCTTCATCGTTAGTGTTTCCGTGTCTGATGAAATCTTCAGAATGAAGAATATCTTGGAGAAGACGCTTTTAATACTCTTTGCATCACGTGGTCGAAAATCTAAAAGCTGTACAACAGTCACGTGATTCGATGTGTTGTATAACAGTACCGTGACCCTAAGAATGCTGAGAGAGCATCTCCTTAGTTCACGCGAAGATCACGGGATCTATTGGTGTTCAATATTTGCCAGTGATAATGACACCTTTTTACTTGACCTAGCTTTAATTCAAGCCAATCATCAGTTAATACCTTTTTATAAGTTCCCTCAAATGCATGGAGAAGATTTTTCTACATATGAATGACGAACAATATAGAAACGAATGTGCAGACTGATCTTGGTATGCATTGTACGTAGGTCATACTAAGAAAATATCATTTAATGTGGCGTACAGCGGGAAAAGGGTCGAAATGTTTCATAAGTGGACATTTAAACCGCGTCAGGCGAGGACAAGCATTTGCTGTGTGCCTACTTACCCTCCCCCCGAGTTGTGGTATCACACCAAGAGGTATGGAAACGGACGTAGCGGTGTTGTAGTTCTATAATTACGTCATAAGTAGCAGCCATGTTTCTTCATAACGTAAGCTGGGGACAGTGATGATGCTGGTGAGACTGTGTATTTTCACAGGCTCACCTAAGTCTTCGCTGTTCGCAAGATGCAACAGGACAACTCTTTGCCTGACGAGTTTATTTGTGTAAAATTCCTTATACCAGTAACCTTCTAAGACGTTTGACCTTTCTATCTTAACAGCTTGTTGCTATATATGGCAATTGCGGCGCTTTAACAAATCAACAATTTGATAAATGTTGTATTAGTTGAAATGATACACGACTCGTTAATACTATTTTCTTTTTACGTTGATTGTAGACCTACTTTAATTTTAATCTCGAATTGGACTTCTATTTGTCTTCTTCATATATTTCAAACAAATAAAGTGCACGTTAAACGAGAACCAACCTACGATTACAACTGTGTATATTCAGACAAGCCTTTGTACCACCTTGTTGATGTTGTGATTAGGGCATTAACTGGAGGCCGGGGCTCAACCCCAATGCGAGTCTACCAAATACATTACAATGGTAATATTGGTTTGACTTGTTTCAGGGTCGATCAGGGTTTCAGGGATGGCATTGCGATCAGGATTTGAATAGCAGCACTTCCATGACACCAGCGCCCATGTCCTTCAATATAACAATCCTAATGCTAATAGGAAAGGTTGTGTGATCATATGAATTGCACGCACATTCAAAAATGTCTTTTCCCCTGTTGCTTTGCTCGTTTCACGCGCGTCATAGGAAAATCGACTTTCGAGATTTTGAGACCGACGAAAAGCCGGATCTGCTTGCGCCTCCAAAAATATCGTGCGACCGGTTGGCATTGATTGTCACTGGTCGAAAAGCAATCGGGGATAGATCGCCAGTACGTCAGCGTTCACTTGCGGTAGTTTGCAAGACAAAACAAAAGGGTAAAACGACTTCCATCAAACAATCAACAATCAGTCACAGAAATAAGACTATTAAAATCCTTTTCTCAACCAATTTGGGTATAGTAAATGACTTCAAATGCTGCATCGAAGACCTCAAGCCATCGAAAAGGGAATAAAGAGCGGTTTGCGATCACTGAAACCTTCAAAAGACTTCCAGCAATCACTGGTTGTCGAAGGCTTCAATTTTTCCTATAGGCGTAGTGTCAATCATGTTTTGCTGTAAGAATTTTACGGCGGTATAAAGTTGATCCTGGCTGTCCTTGATTTGTTTTGCTTAGAGACTAGCTTATTCATTAGGTCATGCACTGGTCAAGGTAGAGCTATCTTATCATTATTTCAAGGTCTCCCATCTTATACTGTAAACTTTAATTCAATGTCAAACTAATCGTATATAACCCTTATCCTGCTGTATTCCTGCAAATAAGTTTGTGTTTGTCTTATTGATATTACTTAATATTGATACATTAGTATCGAACGATGTAGACCCATATTAGACTACACGAACGATGTAGACCCATATTAGACTACACGAACGATGTAGACCCATATTAGACTACACGAACGATGTATACCAATATTAGACTACACGAAGTAGACCAATATTAGACTACACGAACGATGTAGACCCATATTAGACTACACGAACAATGTAGACCAATATTAGACTACACGAACGTGCAGGATTACATGAACGATGTAAACCAATATTAGACTACACGAATGATGTAGACCCATATTAGACTACACGAACAATGTAGACCAATATTAGACTACACGAACGTGCAGGATTACATGAACGATGTAAACCAATATTAGACTACACGAACGTGCAGGGTGATTTTAGTCTACATTGATCGCAATTATAGTTTTAAGTCGTACACTTACAAAATGTGTAAATTAAGTTAACCTTGTTTCGCTCATACAGATGCATTTTGACGTATATTAAGCAGGCTAGTTGTTTTGAAAATACCGTGGTAAAAAGGAGAAATTGCTCATGATTAGCCATTTATCCTTTTGCCACAATGTTTTCGACTAGCTGTTCTTTCATAGATATACAGATTTCGCACAGTTGACTAGATGTTTCAAAGTCGCTTGATGCAGATTTGTTGTAGGTGTCAAAGACTTAAGTCGCGTACGACAGGATTCGACTTATTGTTCGACACGTCACGTTTTGCACACTCGGCTATAGCCTGCGGTATGACCGGTACATATCCAAGTATTCAATTTTACGCCAATTACCATTCCCGATTTGTATGTTTTTCTCGATTGTTTTTGGAAGTAGATTTAAACTAAATATCAAGTTGATCTGCAAAGAAAAATGTTCATATACGACGTTTATAAATTCTCGCGGTGTGTTGCCATACATACATATGTAAGTCGTGCCGATGGAAAGAACGTATACCATTATACATTTTCAAAATGCAGACGACTTGTGGCAAAAATATTTTGTGGCAAAACGAACATCTCTTTTCCCGAATCAACCTTTGTTTATATAGGAGTTTTCCATAGATTTGCCTGAATTTTTATTTAATCGTCAACTGCAAATTGTGTTTGTAGTATGTGTGAAAGTGTAAATATGTGTTAATGTCCTCCCGTCTTAGTCTGATTCGTTTGAATATGACGCTTGGTCATGTCTTACAGGACCGCCTTGGTGGTGTCGTGGTAGAGCGTCCGCCTTGGTTGCAGGAGATTTTGCCTTTGATCCCTGGTCAAATCGTATACCATAGACTTTTAAGATAGTAAAAATGACTTTCCTACCTTGGCGCTCAGAAATGTGAGTGTAGCATTACGACCAATTCGCTAGTAGTAATGGTAAATATTTCATGAAACGCAGTGGTATAACTGAACAAATTGTTGAAAGCGACGAAAAACAAAAATTCGTTGTTCGTGGAATAGAGTTAACACATATTGGTTGCCCCGTCTTAGTCTCATTCGTTTAAATATGACGTCAAATATTAGTGCTTCTGTACTTAAGGTTCCGCATTCTTCGGGTCGCGACGAGTGCTCTCGTTTGTGCCCACAAGCAAGTTCCCAAGTCCTGGTCAACAGTCATGGCAGATAAGGACAGAAAAGTCGAAACCTTTGACTCTCTCACTCTTACCTAACGACTATGTTATTTTGAGAAGAGATAGACGGTAAACTGGTAAACTGGAATACGTCACGGGAAACTGTGGCAACTATCTGTAAATGTATCTTTAATTATTGAAGAGAGTAAAAAACATTGTGGCAAACGTTGTCTGCTGCAATTGCGTCAAAATACGTCTACAAGTATGAAATACTTTAAATAAACGGAATTACAGATAAGATTGCATACTGGTTCTTATACAGTTTAATTGTGGTCAGTTGATTGTTTGTTGTATTACTCCACAACCCTGGGCACCAAGGAGAGCAGCCATTACTATCATTGTTTACAGTTTAATTGTGGTCAATTGATTGTTTGTTGTATTACTCCACAACCCTGGGCACCAAGGAGAGCAGCCATTACTATCATTGTTTACAGTTTAATTGTGGTCAATTGATTGTTTGTTGTATTACTCCACAACCCTGGGCACCAAAGAGGGCAGCCATTACTATCATTGTTTACAGTTTAATTGTGGTCAATTGATTGTTTGTTGTATTACTCCACAACCCTGGGCACCAAAGAGGGCAGCCATTACTATCATTGTTTACAGTTTAATTGTGGTCAATTGATTGTTTGTTGTATTACTCCACAACCCTGGGCACCAAGGAGGCAGCCATTACTATCATTGTTTACAGTTTAATTGTGGTCAATTGATTGTTTGTTGTATTACGCCACAACCCTGGGCACCAAGGAGGCAGCCATTACTATCATTGTTTACAGTTTAATTGTGGTCAATTGATTGTTTGTTGTATTACGCCACAACCCTGGGCACCAGGGAGGCAGCCATTACTATCATTGTTTACAGTTTAATTGCGGTCAATTGATTGTTTGTTGTATTACGCCACAACCCTGGGCACCAAGGAGGGCAGCCATTACTATCATTGTTTACAGTTTAATTGTGGTCAATTGATTGTTTGTTGTATTACTCCACAACCCTGGGCACCAAGGAGGCAGCCATTACTATCATTGTTTACAGTTTAATTGTGGTCAATTGATTGTTTGTTGTATTACGCCACAACCCTGGGCACCAAGGAGGCAGCCATTACTATCATTGTTTACAGTTTAATTGTGGTCAATTGATTGTTTGTTGTATTACGCCACAACCCTGGGCACCAGGGAGGCAGCCATTACTATCATTGTTTACAGTTTAATTGCGGTCAATTGATTGTTTGTTGTATTACTCCACAACCCTGGGCACCAAGGAGGGCAGCCATTACTATCATTGTTTACAGTTTAATTGCGGTCAATTGATTGTTTGTTGTATTACTCCACAACCCTGGGCACCAAGGAGGGCAGCCATTACTATCATTGTTTACAGTTTAATTGCGGTCAATTGATTGTTTGTTGTATTACTCCACAACCCTGGGCACCAGGGAGGCAGCCATTACTATCATTGTTTACAGTTTAATTGTGGTCAATTGATTGTTTGTTGTATTACTCCACAACCCTGGGCACCAAGGAGGGCAGCCATTACTATCATTGTTTACAGTTTAATTGCGGTCAATTGATTGTTTGTTGTATTACTCCACAACCCTGGGCACCAGGGAGGCAGCCATTACTATCATTGTTTACAGTTTAATTGCGGTCAATTGATTGTTTGTTGTATTACGCCACAACCCTGGGCACCAAGGAGGCAGCCATTACTATCATTGTTTACAGTTTAATTGCGGTCAATTGATTGTTTGTTGTATTACGCCACAACCCTGGGCACCAAGGAGGGCAGCCATTACTATCATTGTTTACAGTTTAATTGTGGTCAATTGATTGTTTGTTGTATTACGCCACAACCCTGGGCACCAAAGAGGGCAGCCATTACTATCATTGTTTACAGTTTAATTGCGGTCAATTGATTGTTTGTTGTATTACTCCACAACCCTGGGCACCAAGGAGGGCAGCCATTACTATCATTGTTTACAGTTTAATTGCGGTCAATTGATTGTTTGTTGTATTACTCCACAACCCTGGGCACCAAGGAGGCAGCCATTACTATCATTGTTTACAGTTTAATTGCGGTCAATTGATTGTTTGTTGTATTACGCCACAACCCTGGGCACCAAGGAGGGCAGCCATTACTATCATTGTTTACAGTTTAATTGCGGTCAATTGATTGTTTGTTGTATTACTCCACAACCCTGGGCACCAAGGAGGGCAGCCATTACTATCATTGTTTACAGTTTAATTGTGGTCAATTGATTGTTTGTTGTATTACGCCACAACCCTGGGCACCAAGGAGAGCAGCCATTACTATCATTGTTTACAGTTTAATTGCGGTCAATTGATTGTTTGTTGTATTACGCCACAACCCTGGGCACCAAGGAGAGCAGCCATTACTATCATTGTTTACAGTTTAATTGCGGTCAATTGATTGTTTGTTGTATTACTCCACAACCCTGGGCACCAAGGAGGGCAGCCATTACTATCATTGTTTACAGTTTAATTGCGGTCAATTGATTGTTTGTTGTATTACTCCACAACCCTGGGCACCAAAGAGGGCAGCCATTACTATCATTGTTTACAGTTTAATTGCGGTCAATTGATTGTTTGTTGTATTACTCCACAACCCTGGGCACCAAGGAGGGCAGCCATTACTATCATTGTTTACAGTTTAATTGTGGTCAATTGATTGTTTGTTGTATTACTCCACAACCCTGGGCACCAAAGAGGGCAGCCATTACTATCATTGTTTACAGTTTAATTGTGGTCAATTGATTGTTTGTTGTATTACTCCACAACCCTGGGCACCAAAGAGGGCAGCCATTACTATCATTGTTTACAGTTTAATTGCGGTCAATTGATTGTTTGTTGTATTACTCCACAACCCTGGGCACCAAGGAGGGCAGCCATTACTATCATTGTTTACAGTTTAATTGCGGTCAATTGATTGTTTGTTGTATTACTCCACAACCCTGGGCACCAAGGAGGCAGCCATTACTATCATTGTTTACAGTTTAATTGCGGTCAATTGATTGTTTGTTGTATTACGCCACAACCCTGGGCACCAAGGAGGGCAGCCATTACTATCATCTTTTAAAGTCTTTGGTATGACACGGCTGCGGATAGAACCTTAACCCTTTACCACATCTGACATATCTACAGCAGACGACTTTAAAAATGTCTACTCAAAAACATCGAAAATCTCAATAATTGTAGGTATAATTTCTGAAAAATAATCAAAACGTTGTGGCAAAAGAAGAAATTGCTCCGAACAAGCAATTTCTCCATTTGCCACAATAATTTAAATTTTTGTTATATGATTATTTTTTGAATTATGGAGATTTGTCCATGTTTTTTACTGAATGGTTTCAAAGTCGTCTGCTGCAGAACTGTTATATATTGGGAAAAGGTGTGACGTAAGTATGACGAGTGTTTATACATACTTGCATGGTAATCGATGCTCTCTGATCCACAAGCGTATGGTTTTCACAAGTTCATTCAACTATTTTGGGATTAATCGCGCTGGCTAACAGTACAGATCCAGATCAAAATACGCGCATATACAGGTTTATATGTTCGTTGATTTTGTATTTTTTTACACATTCACGTATGTTATGTTATGTTAATATGTTTGTACGATGATGATCTGGATTTAAGATGAAATCAATAAACTTATGTTATGTTATGTTATGTTATGTTGAAACAATGTGGTTTGTTTTCTTAGCAAAGGTCTCACACATTAAAACGGCTTACCAGCGTGAATGATTAGACGAGATTTCAAAGGATATAATTCAATAAAAAATAATTGAAATTCAACAAGTAGCATTTTTGTTAATACACGAGTAGATAGATTTTCCAACATTATATTCAAACTAGTGTTTGAAATTTCAAGACAGAAATAAGGTGAGAAAATAATTTAACGTGTGTACATATATAATACATATTTTATTAACTCATTCTTAACGTAATAATTCATACTTTTAACAATAATCATTTTAGCACATACCTGCATTATCTTACATAACAAAAAACAATAAATGTACAAATGCCTTGGTCGAGTTGTACAGAATATCTTGTCCATGGGAAAATGTTGAAGTTGGCCGTTGTGGAAAAGTGTAGAACCAGATCAGCATGTGCATCCACATGATCTATACTGATCACATTAAACTCACATAATCTTGTTAGAATATTATGTCAATGTGTACACATGCTGATCAAACTAACCAGATGGACGAGGTGACTCTGAACCTACAAAGTCCGAAAAATTCCAACTGGTATCTTTTCCCATCGGGTAATAGGCTCATATGGTTTGGTCGGGTTGTCCGATACGTATACGTGCCTACTAATAATATGTAACGTCATTTCCTTATGAAATAAACTCCGCGTGGTTGTCAACGATACGCTTTCAATGATATTTCAGTGACGAACGAGAGAGTTCATAAAACTGTCAATGGCGTCATCTGTATCTTTAGTGTCATGTGTGTCAAAGAAACACCGGAAATCGTCGGCGAAAGCTTCAAGATCGTCATCGCAAATGTTTCTTTCCAATTCATCTACTTCGTCATCGTCGCCAGCATCGTTTTCAGAACTTTCATTCCAGTCACGTGATTCGTTGAACACGCCACATTCATTGAACATGTCTGTAGAGTCAGTAACAATGACTTCCGTTCTATTCTCATTTAACGTCTGACACTGATTCGCCATTCTAATTATAGAGTCTGTGATAATGTCGTTTGAGTTGTCACTCGCTAGTGTTATTTCAGTTTCACATAAACTTGTGTATAAAACTGCCATGTTTAAAACCGAGGCATTCCTTCTATCAATGAAGGCCTCGTTCAACTTGTTTGTAAGACTAGTTAAACTGTTGATTGTTTCTAAAAGAGACGGTGTTTGTTCGAAGGCTTCGTTATGGTTATCGGTCAGATCAGTTATATCATTATCTGTCTCGGTAAACTTGGATGAATCGCCAGTTTGCGTAAATGCATCATTTAACTTGTCGTTGTACATACTATTGTCTCTTTCTGAACATATTGAGCTATGCCAACTGTGTGTAAAAGTTTTATTTAATAAAGAAGACAACCTCTTTATTTCACGGATATGTCCTGGTTCTTTAAGGCTATCTACTAGGCCTAATGCATCTCCAGCTACATCTTGTTTGCTTAATGGCTCGTTTATATCGTTAACAAATTGTCTGAATAATGCAACCTTCCCATAATCCTCTGCATTCTTTAGACGGGTCAACGAAAACGTTTCATCCTGTAAAAGATTGTCTACGTCGCTCAGCTTCTCTCCTTTACATTTGTAAACACCAGTCTGTGCTTTGTCAATGTTGTTATTCGGGATAGCATCAAGGACGTTCCGACGGTTTTCAAAGCGTCTGGTGAACATAGACTTCAGTCGCCTTATGGTTTTCTTAGCCTTTACAACTGCTGCACATTTCTGCCTAGGTTTCACTCGTTCTTTTGCCATGGTGAGTTATATTAATCAGGCTTTTATCTGTTAGTAAAAGTCGATGTACTGATACAAGATATTGAAGAAAACACCTGAAGAAGAAAATACACGTGTTAAAAAAGATGCATCAGTTCATGTACAGAAATCAAGCAATGGGTTCATGTTGTTCCCCCCCCCCCCCCCCCCCCCACAACGCAGACACGTGATCACAATATGTTTGATTGATTATTTGGTGTTTTATGCTGCTTTCAACATTTTCCAGTTATATCACGGCGTTTCCTGGGTGAGTTACCAGTACTTCTGGTACAATTATCCTGACACCAGCAAGTCAGTCAGTCGTAAGATCAACCCCGCAACCCTGAGCGCCAAGGAGGGAAGCCATTACTACCATTTTTTAAACTCTTTGGTATGACCGTAGACCGAACCCACGCCCATCCTTTCCCGAGTGCGACGCTATACAATGTACATGTATAAGGGATTTATAATCCAGGCATGTCACATGACACAGATTATATACTTGAGCTCAAGGTAAAACTTGACATTTCACTAGCGCTGGCTAATATGTATGTAGATTGTAACAATGAACGGATGGTTTTCGCACACCACCGTTTATTTGAAAAGAATAACAATGTGTCATTGCATTGTTTTTCTTCGATTTTAGCGCGTAAATGTTCCACAAATATAAACAAAGATGGTGATTTAGGCACGTGACCCGATATTATGATATGATTGAATAATTTTAAATCTGATGGAAACTCCCAGATGATATAGTTTAGAGTACGGCTCCCTTAGCTTAGCTGAGATCCTAAACGAGTCCATAAAATATTTTATGTAGGCATAAAATAACCTTTATGTAAGTATCTCCCATGCACAATCATGTATGCATGATTACTGTAAATATATTGTTTAACCCCCCTTTCCCACATACAATATCTCTGTAGAAGACGACTTTGAAAAGTGGAAAGTTTCTATAAATGAAGCTATGATTACTGAATAAGTTTAAAACATTGTGGCAGAAGAATAAATTGGTTGTTTTGAACAATTTCTCCTTTTGCAACAGTGCTAACAAAAGTCCTCTGCAGGAGAGGCGACAAAAAGCGTCTACATGAAAGGATTATAAAAGTTATACAAATTAATTAAACTATAAGAAATTGCCTTGCGAAAAGTATGTAAAAGTTTAATATCTGATTATAGTTTAAAACATGTGAGTACAAATCGAATCCTTAGTTCGTATGTCAATGTAATCATTTGTTATTTAGCCTTTTACACTGAAAATCAAAATAAAGATAATTTACCAAATGAATAATGTCTTGAACCCAAGTTTACAACACCTTGTTTATCGTTGAAAAATATTGTTTGCCAATGTTCTTGTTAAAGTAGTTCTGACCCTGTATATATATCCGAATAACTTCTTTTCTTCGAAGTAACAAATTCCTCCACGTGTGAACAAATAAAGATACAAAAGTGATCTGATGCACTGTTGGGAAGATTTTTTGTTTAAATATGATAAAGGTGTAATGGTCCAATGGTTTTAACAATGTCGAGAATTGTTTATATTTTAAGATAGTTATCGGTGTCACTTCCTGCCGATTAATAGCGCGCTTAATAAAACATGCACTCGAGGAGATAATTACTAAAACATACTTTTATAATTAATCATTATAGGAAGTGCGATGATATGATAATTAACGTCTGCGCCATCAAATTATACTTACTGATAAAAAATAATGCATTTTCGATTATGCCTCTTGGCAGAATTGGGAAATATAATTATGACTTGTAAAAAGGACTACTGAATTTACTTGTCTGCTGTCAGGTGTAAGCGACACTATTTCTGATCCAGAAGACTTTTAACGCCACTTTTTTTTAGGTGTGTGTGTGTGTGTGTGTGTGTGTGTGTGTGTGTTCTCAGACTTAATACGCTGTGGACACATTCAGTTGTAAAATAACCTACTTTGTGGACACATTTTGAATTGTGGACACCAAAACGTGGTGTCCACAAAGTTAACGTTAAATATGATTACATTTAATATGTTTTTTAATTTTCAACGGGAAGTGCAAACTGCAGTTGTGAACCACTTTTACACACACATAGATAATTCCTCAAAAATTGCAGAATTTGGTGTGTGGAACAAGTAATCTCCCGACAGACGCACTCTTGTAACATGATATCATCTCGCCTCTCATGGGGTCTAAGCCATGGCAATTAGTCTGCCAGAATAGCAATAAATCGCAATAAAGTAGCAATAAAACAGTTAGGGCGGGCTTATCGGGGCTTATCGGCTATTTAACGGTCATTTGTGCGAATAACAGTAAGATATTTTATATAAAATTATAGTTGCTAAGAAATCTATCTTTTCAGCATTTATAAAATTATGTACATCCGGATTTAGATTAGTGACACAACATTGAAACATTGGTAAATATAGAATGCCATGCGGGGAAGTCCTCTTATACATGTAATTATGTTATTATACCTATAGCAAATATCCATTTATACCTACTCAAAATAATGGGAATGATCCCCTCATTGCTATGTACTGTCTACCTTTATACGTTATGTGCTTATTATGGTAAGGGTATTTTAGTATTAAAAACTAATACAGATTCAGACTATTCTAATTAGGGTCTCCACTGCAGTTGATGCAGACAAAATACACTGTGTGTTGGTGGATGTAAAACTGTGTAGACCCAGATCAAACGTCGATTAAAGAATGTCCAGCGTGTCTGCGTCTACCCCTTTTTGTTCAGTAGATAAGTCCATAGCCTGATTAAGACTCTTTGACATATTCACATAACACCGGTATGTTACATACTTTTAATCAAACACTCATTACTGAATTATTCTGTAAATAGATATAGCAAACGTTTGTTTATCGCATATCAAGTCGATCACTAAACTTAACGAACGAATGAATTATCATATGTACAGATTACTTGTTGACCTGATAATGTATCAGCCTAGATAGTCGATAATTCTAAAACTATTTAACAATTTATGTGACACTAAGGAGGAATGGTACAGTTGAAATATTTTATTACGTCATTTTATTGCGTATATTCACCATGACGTCACACTCATCACCATGTAGAGTACACACAAATTAAATAAAACATTCACCGTAAGGTTTTTGTTATACCACAGGCGTCCGAATTTCTATTACAGCAAAAAATGCGGAAAATCACACAATACCTCGTTAAAATACACAAAAAGTCTATCTATATTGTCTATACGCTTTGATAAAAATGATCGTAATGGTAATTTGGGGAATCCCGCACGTGTTACTATAAATAGCCCCTCTATACGCCCATATAGTGTGATAATAATGACAATATTGTTCGTTATGTTTGCAGGTAAACAATTGCTATGAATTTCGAATACGGAAACGTTACACATCTAGCGCGATAACAAACATATGTTTACGCACAAACTATTTTTCAAGCACCATAAATATCGATATCACGGCATGTGTAAGTCACAGGCAACAGTTATAACACCACCGTCGTTGTGGACACATTTTTGATCCAGCGTGAAATCGTTCAGAAGTCGATGAATATCGTGAGAGTAATATCGCATTAATTATTCGTTTCCCCCTAAGATGGATACAACGTATTTTTATTAATTTAGATCAATTTGTTTTGCGTGAATCACAAGATCCTTGTTCTAAGGCACGTTCTTACAAAACCGGAACAATGTAGATAACATTTAATATGAAATGGAGTCCTTTAAATGTACATAGCGTGTAGATAAACATCATGTGTTCGTTTTAATGTTCAACTTCAATAAAAGGGTGTAAAAGTGATCACGGCATGTGTATTTCACAGGAAACTGTTATACCACTGCGCTAACAACCCCACAGTCGTTGTGGACACATTTTATGAATAAGCGTGAGATCTTCTGAGAGCTTGTTAGATCTGCACTATCTTTTACTCAGTGGTTCGTTATAAATAAAATATGCTGCAAGTCCAAATAGGATGTTGCTTTTACATATCTCAAACAGTACGTATCGTCGGATCAAATATATTCTGTTTCAATTATAATAATACGTCGGGTTCCCTCATTTTATAGAGAATATTGTAATTTAGAGACAATCAACTTTGAATTGGTTCAAGATCCGAGTTACTCGTCGCCTGAAATACGTGACAGCTGTCTGCGTACGTTGTATCAGAACCATGTAATCGGTGGAATATGGGTTAAGAAGCATGCAACCCGCAAACTCTTATAACCCTTATAATGCTGCTATCATTCTCGGGTGCTGGAATTGTCGAGTTGATTGGCGCTTCCGATCGAAGAAATTTGAAATTAATAATTTGGTCCCGATTAGCATAATAGGGGTATATTTATCAAAACATGAAGGAATGCTATTTGTGTAAACAAGACGTTTGGTTGGCAGTAGGGTTGATCGCTCGGCGTATGCTCCAAACCCAAGCCGTTGGATAGTAGGCTATACATATCAACCACTCAATCTCACACATTTTCTATAATATTTTTCACCAATTAGATTCAAAAGTACTATAGTCCTCTGTCTATGCAAACAGCGTAGATCATGACGAAACATAGAGTCGCTGATGTGACGTCTAGTTAATATTTTACACTATAAGTTTGAATCCAGATCACGCCGAGCGTTTCGAAATTAGATATTGTTCCAAGCTATTTTGCAAACGGCTAATTATTTCACCTTGTATTTTTAAGCAAATCGAATAAATATGCAAACTGAAGTTGACGAAAGTTTGAGCAGGCGACCATTTTCACAATAGAAATAGGGCTTGAATTCAATTTATCGTTGTCACGTCCTTATATTGTTTTAAACATGCAGTGTGGTATCGATATTTGTCCATTATTTTGAATTACACACGTTGACGTCCAAATGCTTGTTGCCATCATTGACTTATAGGACATTTACTTCTAAATAATGGACAGTTATCGATTAACTCTAGGAAATAAAGTACAAATATAACAATGGGCGACGTTACAGTCACGTTTAAACTTTACAGCAATATAACACGTTAAGTTAATTTCGGATTGATACATTGTTCGTTACATTTGCAGAAAAACAATTGCTATGAATTTCAAATACGGAAACGTTACACATCTAGCGCGATAACAAACATATGTTTACGCATAAACTATTTTTCAAGCACCATAAATATCGATATCACGACATGTGTAAGTCACAGGCAACAGTTATAACACCACCGTCGTTGTGGACACATTTTTGATCCAGCGTGAAATCGTTCAGAAGTCGATGAATATCGTGAGAGTAATATCGCATTAATTATTCGTTTCCCCCTAAGATGGATACAACGTAAATTTTATTAATTTAGATGAATTTGTTTTGAGTTAATCACAAGATCAATGAAATGGACTCCTTTAAATGTACAAAGCGTGTAGATAAACATCATGTGTTCGTTTTAATGTTCAACTTCAATAAAAGGGTGTAAAAGTGATCACGGAATGTGTATTTCACAGGAAACAGTTATACCACTGCGCTAACAACCCCACCGTTGTTGTGGACACATTTTATGAATAAGCGTGAGATCTTTTAAAATATGCTGCAATTCCAAATAGGATGGTGATTTTACATATCTCAAACAGTACGTATCGTCGGATCAAATCTGTTCTGTTTCAATTCTAATAATACGTCGGGTTCCCTCATTTTATAGAGAATATATTGTAATTTAGAAACAGTCAACTTTGAATTGGATCAAGATCCGAGTTACTCGTCGCCTGAAATACGTGACAGCTGTCTGCGTACGTTGTATCAGAACCATGTAATCGGTGGAATATTGGTTAAGAAACATGCAACCCGCACACTCTTATACCCTTTATCATGCTGCTATCATTCTCGGGTGCTGGAATAGTCTAGTTCATTGGCGCTTCCGATCGAAGAAATTTGAAATTAATAATTTGGTCCCGATTAGCATAATGAAGGTAAATTTATCAAAACATGAAGAAATGCTAGTTGTGTAAACAAGACGTTTGCTTAGAAGTAGGGTTAATCGCTCGGCGTATGATCCATGCCCAAGCTGTTTGAGTGTAGGCTATACATATCAATCACTCTATCTCACACATTTTATAGTATTTTTTTATAATATTTGTCATCAATTAGATTCAAAAGTACTATAGTCCTCTGTCTATGCAAACAGCGTAGATCATGACGAAACGTAGAGTCGCTGATGTGACGTTTAGTTAAATATTTTACACTATAAGTTTGAATCCAGATCACGCCGAGTGTTTCGGAATCAGATCTTGTTCAAAGCTATTTTGCAAACGGCTAATGATTTCACCTTGTATTTCTAAGCAAATCGAATAAATATGCAAACTGAAGTTGACGAAAGTTTGAGCAGGCGACCGTTTTCACAATAGAAATAAGTCTTAGACTTCAATTTCTCGTTGTCACGGCCATATATTGTTTAAACATGCAGTGTGGTATCGATATTTGTCCATTATTTTGAATTACACACGTTGACGTCCAAATGCTTGTTGCCATCATTGACTTATAGGACATTTACTTCTAAATAATGGAAAGTTATCGATTAACTCTGGGAAATAAAGTATAAATATAACAATGGGCGACGTTACAGTCACGTTTAAACTTTACAGCAATATAACACATTACGGTAACTTTGGATTGATACATTGTTCGTTATGTTTGCAGGTAAACAGTTGCTATGAATTTCGAATACGGAAACGTTACACATCTAGCGCGAGAACAAACATATGTTTCCGCACAAACACTTTTATTAAGCACCATAAATATCGATATCACGGCATGTGTAAGTCACAGGCAACAGTTATAACACCACCGTCGTTGTGGACACATTTTTGATCCAGCGTGAAATCGTTCAGAAGTCGATGAATATCGTGAGAGTAATATCGCATTAATTATTCGTTTCCCCCTAAGATGGATACAACGTATTTTTATTAATTTAGATGAATTTGTTTTGCGTGAATCACATGATCCTTTTCTAAGGCACGTTGTTACAAAACCGGAAGAATGTAGATAACATTTAATATGAAATGAAGTCCCTTAAATGTACATAGCGTGTAGATAAACATCATGTGTTCCTTTTAATGTTCAACTTCAATAAAAGGGTGTAAAAGTGATCACGGCAGGTGTATTTCACAGGAAACTGTTATACCACTGCGCTAACAACCCCACCATCGTTGTGGACACATTTTATGAATAAGCGTGAGATTTTCTTAGAGCTTGTTAGATCTGTACTATCTTTTTCTCAGTGGTTCGTTATAAATAAAATATGCTGCAAGTCCAAATAGGATGGTGATTTTACATATCTCAAACAGTACGTATTGTCGGATCAAATATATTCTGTTTCAATTCTAATAATACGTCGGGTTTCCTAATTTTGTAGAGAATATATTGTAATTTAGAGACAATCAACTTTGAATTGGATCAAGATCCGAGTTACTCGTCGCCTGAAATACGTGACAGCTGTCTGCGAACGTTATATCAGAACCATGTAATCGGTGGAATATGGGTTAAGAAACATGCAACCCGCACACTCTTATAACCCTTATAATGCTGCTATCATTCTCGGGTGCTGGAATAGTCGAGTTGATTGGAGCTTCCGATCGAAGAAATTTGAAATTAATAATTTGGTTGCGATTCGCATAATAAAGGTAAATTTATCAAAACATGAAGGAATGCTTGTTGTGTTAACAAGACGTTTGGTTAGAAGTAGGGTTGATCGCTCGGCGTATGATCCAAACCCAAGCTGTTGGATAGTAGGCTATACATATCAACCACTCTATCTCACACATTTTATAGTAATTTTGTTATAATATATGTCAGCAATTAGATTCAAAAGTACTATAGTCCTCTGTCTATGTAAACAGCGTAGATCATGACGCAACGTAGAGTCGCTGATGTGACGTTTAGTTAATATTTTACACTATAAGTTTGAATCCATATCACGCCGAGTGTTTCGGAATCAGATCTTGTTCAAAGCTATTTTGCAAACGGCTAATGATTTCACCTTGTATTTTTAAGCAAATCGAATAAATATGCAAACTGAAGTTGACGAAAGTTTGAGCAGGAGACCATTTCCACAATATAAATAAGGCGTAGACTACAATTCTCGTTGTCACATCCTTATATTGTTTTAAACATGCAGTGTGGTATCGATATTTGTCCATTATTTTGAATTACACACTTTGACGTCCAAATGCTTGTTGCCATCATTGACTTATAGGACATTTACTTCAAAAAAATGGACAGTTATCGATTAACTCTAGAAAATAAAGTACAAATATAACAATGGGCGACGTTACAGTCACGTTAAAACTTTACAGCAATATAACACATTAAGTTAACTTCGGATTGATACATTATTCGTTATGTTTGCAGGTAAACAATTGCTATGAATTTCGAATACGGAAACGTTACACATCTAGCGCGATAACAAACATATGTTTACCCACAAACTATTTTTCAAGCACCATCAATATCGATATCACGGTATGTGTAAGTCACAGGCAACAGGTATAACTCCACGGTCGTTGTGGATAAATTTTTGATCCAGCGTGAAATCGTTCAGAAGTCGATGAATATCGTGAGAGTAATATCGCATTAATTTTTCGTTTTCCCCTAAGATGGATACAACGTAAATTTTATTAATTTAAATGAATTTGTTTTGCGTTAATCACAAGATCAATGAAATGGACTCCTTTAAATGTACATAGCGTGTAGATAAACATCATGTGTTCGTTTTAATGTTCAACTTCAATAAAAGGATGTAAAGGTGATCACGGCATGTGTATTTCACAGGAAACAATTATACCACTGCGCTAACAACCCCACCGTCGTTGTGGACACATGTTATGAATAAGCGTGAGATCTTTTTAGAGCTTGTTAGATATGCACTATCTTTTTCTCAGTGGTTCGTTATAAATAAAATATGCTGCAAGTTCAAATAGGATGGTGATTTTACATATCTCAAACAGTACGTATCGTCGCATCAAATATATTCTGTTTCAATTCTAATAATACGTCGGGTTCCCTCATTTTATAGAGAATATATTGTAATTTAGAGACAATCAACTTTGAATTGGATCAAGATCCGAGTTACTCGTCGCCTGAAATACGTGACAGCTGTCTGCGTACGTTGTATCAGAACCATGTAATCGGTGGACAATTGGTTAAGAAACATGCAACCCGCACACTCTTATAACCCTTATCATGCTGCTATCATTCGCGGGTGCTGGAATAGTCTAGTTCATTGGCGCTTACGATCGAAGAAATTTGAAATTAATAATTTGGTCCCGATAAGCATAATGAAGGTAAATTTATCAATACATGAAGAAATGCTAGTTGTGTAAACAAGACGTTTGCTTAGAAGTAGGGTTAATCGCTCGGCGTATGATCCATGCCCAAGCTGTTTGAGTGTAGGCTATACATATCAATCACTCTATCTCACACATTTTATAGTATTTTTTTATAATATTTGTCATCAATTAGATTCAAAAGTACTATAGTCCTATGTCTATGCAAACAGCGTAGATCATGACGAAACGTAGAGTCGCTGATGTGACGTTTAGTTAATATTTTACACTATAAGTTTGAATCCAGATCACGCCGAGTGTTTCGGAATCAGATCTTGTTCCAAGCTATTTTGCAAACGGCTAATGATTTCACCTTGTATTTTTAAGCAAATCGAATAAATATGCAAACTGAAGTTGACGAAAGTTTGAGCAGGCGACCATTTTCACAATAGAAATAGGGCTATGACTTTAATTTCTCGTTGTTACGGCCTTATATTGTTTTAAACATGCAGTGTGGTATCGATATTTGTCCATTATTTTCAATTACACACGTTGACGTCCAAATGCTTGTTGCCATCATTGAATTATAGGACATTTACTTCTAAATAATGGAAAGTTATCGATTAACTCTGGGAAATAAAGTACAAATACAACAATGGGCGACGTTACAGTCACGTTTAAACTTTACAGCAATATAACACATTAAGCTAACATTGGATTGATACATTGTTCGTTATGTTTGCAGGTAAACAATTGCTATGAATTTCGAATACGGAAACGTTACACATCTAGCCCGAGAACAAACATACGTTTCCAACAGTAATAACTCCACCGTCGTTGTGGACACATTTTTGATCCAGCGTGAAATCGTTCAGAAGTCGATGAATATCGTGAGAGTAATATCGCATTAATTATTCGTTTCCCCCTAAGATGGATACAACGTATTTTTATTAATTTAGATGAATTTGTTTTGCGTGAATCACATGATCCTTTTCTAAGGCACGTTGTTACAAAACCGGAAGAATGTAGATAACATTTAATATGAAATGAAGTCCCTTAAATATACATAGCGTGTAGATAAACATCATGTGTTCCTTTTAATGTTCAACTTCAATAAAAGGGTGTAAAAGTGATCACGGCATGTGTATTTCACAGGAAACTGTTATACCACTGCGCTAACAACCCCACCGTCGTTGTGGACACATTTTATGAATAAGCGTGAGATCTTCTTAGAGCTTGTTAGATCTGTACTATCTTTTTCTCAGTGGTTCGTTATAAATAAAATATGCTGAAAATCCAAATAGGATGGTGATTTTAAATATCTCAAACAGTACGTATCGTCGGATCAAATATATTCTGTTTCATTTCTAATAATATGTCGGGTCCCCTAATTTTGTCGAGAATATATTGTAATTTAGAGACAATCAACTTTGAATTTGATCAAGATCCGAGTTACTCGTCGCCTGAAATACGTGACAGCTGTCTGCGTACGTTGTATCAGAACCATGTAATCTGTGGAGTATGGGTTAAGAAACATGCAATCCGCACATTCTTATAAACCTTATTATGCTGCTATAATTCTCGGGTGCTTGAATAGTCGAGTTGATTTCCGATCCAAGAAATTTGAAATTAATAATTTGGTCGCAATTAGCATAATAAAGGTAATTTTATCAAAACATGAAGGAATGCTAGTTGTGTAAACAAGACGTTTGGTTGGCAGTTTGGTTGATCGATAGGCGTATGATCGAAACCAAGCCGTTGGATAGTAGGCTATACATATCAACAACTCTATCTCACAAATTTTCTATAATATTTGTCACCAATTAAATTCAGAAGTACTATAGTCCTCTGTCTATGCAAACAGCGTAGATCATGACGAAACGTAGAGTCGCTGATGTGACGTTTAGTTAATATTTTGCACTATAAGTTTGAATCCAGATCACGCCGATTGTTTCGGAATCAGATCTTGTTCCAAGCTATTTTGCAAACGGCTAATGATTTCACCTTGTATTTTTAAGCAAATCGAATAAATATGCAAACTGAAGTTGACGAAAGTTTGAGCAGGCGACCATTTTCACAATAGAAATAGGGCTAAGACTTCAATTTCTCGTTGTCACGGCCTTATATTGTTTTAAACATGCAGTGTGGTATCGATATTTGTCCATTATTTTCAATTACACACGTTGACGTCCAAATGCTTGTTGCCATCATTGACTTATAGGACATTTACTTCTAAATAATGGAAAGTTATCGATTAACTCTGGGAAATAAAGTACAAATATAACAATGGGCGACGTTACAGTCACGTTTAAACTTTACAGCAATATAACACATTAAGGTAACTTTGGATTGATACATAGTTCGTTATGTTTGCAGGTAAACAATTGCTATGAATTTCGAATACGGAAACGTTACACATCTAGCCCGAGAACAAACATATGTTTCCTTACAAACAGTTTTTCAAGCACCATAAATATCGATATCACGGCATGTGTAAGTCACAGGCAACAGTTATAACACCACCGTCGTTGTGGACACATTTTTGATCCAGCGTGAAATCGTTCAGAAGTCGATGAATATCGTGAGAGTAATATCGCATTAATTATCCGTTTCCCCCTTAGATGGATACAACGTATTTTTATTCATTTATATTAATTCGTTTTGCGTGAATCACAAGATCCTTGTTCTAAGGTACGTTGTTACAAAACCGGAACATTGTAGATAACATTTAATATGAAATGAAGTCCCTTAAATGTACATAGCGTGTAGATAAACATCATGTGTTCGTTTTAATGTTCAACTTCAATAAAAGGGTGTAAAAGTGATCACGGCATGTGTATTTCACAGGAAACAGTTATACCACTGGGCTAACAACCCCACCGTCGTTGTGGACACATTTTATGAATAAGCGTGAGATATTCTTAGAGCTTGAGCTTGTTAGATCTGCACTATCTTTTACTCAGTGGTTCGTTATAAATAAAATATGCTGCAAATCCAAAAAGGATGGTGATTTTACATATCTCAAACAGTACGTATCGTCGGATCAAATATATTCTGTTTCATTTCTAATAATATGTCGGGTCCCCTAATTTTGTAGAGAATATATTGTAATTTAGAGACAATCAACTTTGAATTGGATCAAGATCCGAGTTACTCGTCGCCTGAAATACGTGACAGCTGTCTGCGTACGTTGTATCAGAACCATGTAATCTGTGGAGTATGGGTTAAGAAACATGCAACCCGCACTCTTATAACCCTTATTATGCTGCTATAATTCTCGTGTGCTGGAATAGTCGAGTTGATTTCCGATCCAAGAAATTTGAAATTAATAATTTGGTCGCAATTAGCATAATAAAGGTAATTTTATCAAAACATGAAGGAATGCTAGTTGTGTAAACAAGACGTTTGGTTGGCAGTTGGGTTGATCGATTGGCGTATGATCGAAACCAAGCCGTTGGATAGTAGGCTATACATATCAACAACTCTATCTCACAAATGTTCTATAATATTTGTCACCAATTAGATTCAGAAGTACTATAGTCCTCTGTCTATGCAAACAGCGTAGATCATGACGAAACGTAGAGTCGCTGATGTGACGTTTAGTTAATATTTTGCACTATACGTTTGAATCCAGATCACGCCGAGTGTTTCGGAATCAGATCTTGTTCCAAGCTATTTTGCAAACGGCTAATGATTTCACCTTGATTTTTTAAGCAAATCGAATAAATATGCAAACTGAAGTTGACGAAAGTTTGAGCAGGCGACCATTTTCACAATAGAAATAGGGCTAAGACTTCAATTTCTCGTTGTCACGGCCTTATATTGTTTTAAACATGCAGTGTGGTATCGATATTTGTCCATTATTTTCAATTACACACGTTGACGTCCAAATGCTTGTTGCCACCATTGACTTATAGGACATTTACTTCTAAATAATGGAAAGTTATCGATTAACTCTGGGAAATAAAGTACAAATATAACTATGGGCGACGTTACAGTCACGTTTAAACTTTACAGCAATATAACACATTAAGGTAACTTTGGATTGATACATAGTTCGTTATGTTTGCAGGTAAACAATTGCTATGAATTTCGAATACGGAAACGTTACACATCTAGCCCGAGAACAAACATATGTTTCCGCACAAACAGTTTTTCAAGCACCATAAATATCGATATCACGGCATGTGTAAGTCACAGGCAACAGTTATAACACCACCGTCGTTGTGGACACATTTTTGATCCAGCGTGAAATCGTTACGAAGTCGATGAATATCGTGAGAGTAATATCGCATTAATTATCCGTTTCCCCATTAGATGGATACAACGTATTTTTATTCATTTAGATGAATTCGTTTTGCGTGAATCACAAGATCCTTGTTCTAAGGCACGTTGTTACAAAACCGGAACAATGTAGATAACATTTAATATGAAATGAAGTCCTTTAAATGTACATAGCGTGTAGATAAACATCATGTGTTCGTTTTAATGTTCAACTTAAATAAAAGGGTGTAAAAGTGATCACGGCATGTGTATTTCACAGGAAACAGTTATACCACTGCGCTAACAACCCCACCGTCGTTGTGGACACATTTTATGAATAAGCGTGAGATCTTCTTAGAGCTTGTTAGATCTGTACTATCCTTTTCTCAGTGGTTCGTTATAAATAAAATATGCTGAAAATCCAAATAGGATGGTGATTTTAAATATCTCAAACAGTACGTATCGTCGGATCAAATATATTCTGTTTCATTTCTAATAATATGTCGGGTCCCCTAATTTTGTCGAGAATATATTGTAATTTAGAGACAATCAACTTTGAATTTGATCAAGATCCGAGTTACTCGTCGCCTGAAATACGTGACAGCTGTCTGCGTACGTTGTATCAGAACCATGTAATCTGTGGAGTATGGGTTAAGAAACATGCAATCCGCACATTCTTATAAACCTTATTATGCTGCTATAATTCTCGGGTGCTTGAATAGTCGAGTTGATTTCCGATCCAAGAAATTTGAAATTAATAATTTGGTCGCAATTAGCATAATAAAGGTAATTTTATCAAAACATGAAGGAATGCTAGTTGTGTAAACAAGACGTTTGGTTGGCAGTTTGGTTGATCGATAGGCGTATGATCGAAACCAAGCCGTTGGATAGTAGGCTATACATATCAACAACTCTATCTCACAAATTTTCTATAATATTTGTCACCAATTAAATTCAGAAGTACTATAGTCCTCTGTCTATGCAAACAGCGTAGATCATGACGAAACGTAGAGTCGCTGATGTGACGTTTAGTTAATATTTTGCACTATAAGTTTGAATCCAGATCACGCCGATTGTTTCGGAATCAGATCTTGTTCCAAGCTATTTTGCAAACGGCTAATGATTTCACCTTGTATTTTTAAGCAAATCGAATAAATATGCAAACTGAAGTTGACGAAAGTTTGAGCAGGCGACCATTTTCACAATAGAAATAGGGCTAAGACTTCAATTTCTCGTTGTCACGGCCTTATATTGTTTTAAACATGCAGTGTGGTATCGATATTTGTCCATTATTTTCAATTACACACGTTGACGTCCAAATGCTTGTTGCCATCATTGACTTATAGGACATTTACTTCTAAATAATGGAAAGTTATCGATTAACTCTGGGAAATAAAGTACAAATATAACAATGGGCGACGTTACAGTCACGTTTAAACTTTACAGCAATATAACACATTAAGGTAACTTTGGATTGATACATAGTTCGTTATGTTTGCAGGTAAACAATTGCTATGAATTTCGAATACGGAAACGTTACACATCTAGCCCGAGAACAAACATATGTTTCCTTACAAACAGTTTTTCAAGCACCATAAATATCGATATCACGGCATGTGTAAGTCACAGGCAACAGTTATAACACCACCGTCGTTGTGGACACATTTTTGATCCAGCGTGAAATCGTTCAGAAGTCGATGAATATCGTGAGAGTAATATCGCATTAATTATCCGTTTCCCCCTTAGATGGATACAACGTATTTTTATTCATTTATATTAATTCGTTTTGCGTGAATCACAAGATCCTTGTTCTAAGGTACGTTGTTACAAAACCGGAACATTGTAGATAACATTTAATATGAAATGAAGTCCCTTAAATGTACATAGCGTGTAGATAAACATCATGTGTTCGTTTTAATGTTCAACTTCAATAAAAGGGTGTAAAAGTGATCACGGCATGTGTATTTCACAGGAAACAGTTATACCACTGGGCTAACAACCCCACCGTCGTTGTGGACACATTTTATGAATAAGCGTGAGATATTCTTAGAGCTTGAGCTTGTTAGATCTGCACTATCTTTTACTCAGTGGTTCGTTATAAATAAAATATGCTGCAAATCCAAAAAGGATGGTGATTTTACATATCTCAAACAGTACATATCGTCGGATCAAATATATTCTGTTTCATTTCTAATAATATGTCGGGTCCCCTAATTTTGTAGAGAATATATTGTAATTTAGAGACAATCAACTTTGAATTGGATCAAGATCCGAGTTACTCGTCGCCTGAAATACGTGACAGCTGTCTGCGTACGTTGTATCAGAACCATGTAATCTGTGGAGTATGGGTTAAGAAACATGCAACCCGCACTCTTATAACCCTTATTATGCTGCTATAATTCTCGTGTGCTGGAATAGTCGAGTTGATTTCCGATCCAAGAAATTTGAAATTAATAATTTGGTCGCAATTAGCATAATAAAGGTAATTTTATCAAAACATGAAGGAATGCTAGTTGTGTAAACAAGACGTTTGGTTGGCAGTTGGGTTGATCGATTGGCGTATGATCGAAACCAAGCCGTTGGATAGTAGGCTATACATATCAACAACTCTATCTCACAAATGTTCTATAATATTTGTCACCAATTAGATTCAGAAGTACTATAGTCCTCTGTCTATGCAAACAGCGTAGATCATGACGAAACGTAGAGTCGCTGATGTGACGTTTAGTTAATATTTTGCACTATACGTTTGAATCCAGATCACGCCGAGTGTTTCGGAATCAGATCTTGTTCCAAGCTATTTTGCAAACGGCTAATGATTTCACCTTGATTTTTTAAGCAAATCGAATAAATATGCAAACTGAAGTTGACGAAAGTTTGAGCAGGCGACCATTTTCACAATAGAAATAGGGCTAAGACTTCAATTTCTCGTTGTCACGGCCTTATATTGTTTTAAACATGCAGTGTGGTATCGATATTTGTCCATTATTTTCAATTACACACGTTGACGTCCAAATGCTTGTTGCCACCATTGACTTATAGGACATTTACTTCTAAATAATGGAAAGTTATCGATTAACTCTGGGAAATAAAGTACAAATATAACTATGGGCGACGTTACAGTCACGTTTAAACTTTACAGCAATATAACACATTAAGGTAACTTTGGATTGATACATAGTTCGTTATGTTTGCAGGTAAGCAATTGCTATGAATTTCGAATACGGAAACGTTACACATCTAGCCCGAGAACAAACATATGTTTCCGCACAAACAGTTTTTCAAGCACCATAAATATCGATATCACGGCATGTGTAAGTCACAGGCAACAGTTATAACACCACCGTCGTTGTGGACACATTTTTGATCCAGCGTGAAATCGTTACGAAGTCGATGAATATCGTGAGAGTAATATCGCATTAATTATCCGTTTCCCCATTAGATGGATACAACGTATTTTTATTCATTTAGATGAATTCGTTTTGCGTGAATCACAAGATCCTTGTTCTAAGGCACGTTGTTACAAAACCGGAACAATGTAGATAACATTTAATATGAAATGAAGTCCTTTAAATGTACATAGCGTGTAGATAAACATCATGTGTTCGTTTTAATGTTCAACTTAAATAAAAGGGTGTAAAAGTGATCACGGCATGTGTATTTCACAGGAAACAGTTATACCACTGCGCTAACAACCCCACCGTCGTTGTGGACACATTTTATGAATAAGCGTGAGATATTTTTAGAGCTTGAGCTTGTTAGATCTGCACTATCTTTTACTCAGTGGTTCGTTATAAATAAAATATGCTGCAAATCCAAATAGGATGGGGATTTTACATATCTCAAACAGTACGTATCGTCGGATCAAATATATTCTGTTTCATTTCTAATAATATGTCGGGTCCCCTAATTTTGTCGAGAATATATTGTAATTTAGAGACAATCAACTTTGAATTGGAACAAGATCCGAGTTACTCGTCGCCTGAAATACGTGACAGCTGTCTGCGTACGTTGTATCAGAATCATGTAATCTGTGGAGTATGGGTTAAGAAATATGCAACCCGCACACTCTTATAAACCTTATTATGCTGCTATAATTCTCGGGTACTGGAATAGTCGAGTTGATTTCCGATCCAAGAAATTTGAAATTAATAATTTGGTCGCAATTAGCATAATAAAGGTAATTTTATCAAAACATGAAGGAATGCTAGTTGTGTAAACAAGACGTTTGGTTGGCAGTTGGGTTGATCGATTGGCGTATGATCGAAACCAAGCCGTTGGATAGTAGGCTATACATATCAACAACTCTATCTCACAAATGTTCTATAATATTTGTCACCAATTAGATTCAGAAGTACTATAGTCCTCTGTCAATGCAAACAGCGTAGATCATGACGAAACCTAGAGTCGCTGATGTGACGTTTAGTTAATATTTTGCACTATAAGTTTGAATCCAGATCACGCCGAGTGTTTCGGAATCAGATCTTGTTCCAAGCTATTTTGCAAACGGCTAATGATTTCACCTTGTATTTTTAAGCAAATCGAATAAATATGCAAACTGAAGTTGACGAAAGTTTGAGCAGGCGACCATTTTCACAATAGAAATAGGGCTAAGACTTCAATTTCTCGTTGTCACGGCCTTATATTGTTTTAAACATGCAGTGTGGTATCGATATTTGTCCATTATTTTCAATTACACACGTTGACGTCCAAATGCTTGTTGCCATCATTGACTTATAGGACATTTACTTCTAAATAATGGAAAGTTATCGATTAACTCTGGGAAATAAAGTACAAATATAACAATGGGCGACGTTACAGTCACGTTTAAACTTTACAGCAATATAACACATTAAGGTAACTTTGGATTGATACATAGTTCGTTATGTTTGCAGGTAAATAATTCCTATGAATTTCGAATACGGAAACGTTACACATCTAGCCCGAGAACAAACATATGTTTCCGCACAAACAGTTTTTCAAGCACCATAAATATCGATATCACGGCATGTGTAAGTCACAGGCAATAGTTATAACACCACCGTCGTTGTGGACACATTTTTGATCCAGCGTGAAATCGTTCAGAAGTCGATGAATATCGTGAGAGTAATATCGCATTAATTATCCGTTTCCCCCTTAGATGGATACAACGTATTTTTTATTCATTTAGATGAATTCGTTTTGCGTGAATCACAAGATCCTTGTTCTATGGCACGTTGTTACAAAACCGGAACAATGTAGATAACATTTAATATGAAATGAAGTCCCTTAAATGTACATAGCGTGTAGATAAACATCATGTGTTCGTTTTAATGTTCAACTTCAATAAAAGGGTGTAAAAGTGATCACGGCATGTGTATTTCACAGGAAACAGTTATACCACTGCGCTAACAACCCCACCGTCGTTGTGGACACATTTTATGAATAAGCGTGAGATATTCTTAGAGCTTGAGCTTGTTAGATCTGCACTATCTTTTACTCAGTGGTTCGTTATAAATAAAATATGCTGCAAATCCAAATAGGATGGGGATTTTACATATCTCAAACAGTACGTATCGTCGGATCAAATATATTCTGTTTCATTTCTAATAATATGTCGGGTCCCCTAATTTTGTCGAGAATATTTTGTAATTTAGAGACAATCAACTTTGAATTGGATCAAGATCCGAGTTACTCGTCGCCTGAAATACGTGACAGCTGTCTGCGTACGTTGTATCAGAACCATGTAATCTGTGGAGTATGGGTTAAGAAACATGCAACCCGCACACTCTTATAAACCTTATTATGCTGCTATAATTCTCGGGTGCTGGAATAGTCGAGTTGATTACCGATCCAAGAAATTTGAAATTAATAATTTGGTCGCAATTAGCATAATAAAGGTAATTTTATCAAAACATGAAGGAATGCTAGTTGTGTAAACAAGACGTTTGGTTGGCAGTTGGGTTGATCGATTGGCGTATGATCGAAACCAAGCCGTTGGATAGTAGGCTATACATATCAACAACTCTATCTCACAAATTTTCTATAATATTTGTCACCAATTAGATTCAGAAGTACTATAGTCCTCTGTCTATGCAAACAGCGTAGATCATGACGAAACGTAGAGTCGCTGATGTGACGTTTAGTTAATATTTTGCACTATAAGTTTGAATCCAGATCACGCCGAGTGTTTCCGAATCAGATCTTGTTCCAAGCTATTTTGCAAACGGCTAATGATTTCACCTTGTATTTTTAAGCAAATCGAATAAATATGCAAACTGAAGTTGACGAAAGTTTGAGCAGGCGACCATTTTCACAATAGAAATAGGGCTAAGACTTCAATTTCTCGTTGTCACGGACTTATATTGTTTTAAACATGCAGTGTGGTATCGATATTTGTCCATTATTTTCAATTACACACGTTGACGTCCAAATGCTTGATGCCATCATTGACTTATAGGACATTTACTTCTAAATAATGGAAAGTTATCGATTAACTCTGGGAAATAAAGTACAAATATAACAATGGGCGACGTTACAGTCACGTTTAAACTTTACAGCAATATAACACGTTAAGTTAACTTCGGATTGATACATTGTTCGTTATGTTTTCAGGTAAACAATTGCTATGAATTTCGAATACGGAAACGTTACACATCTAGCGCTATAACAAACATATGTTTACGCACAAACTATTGTTCAAGCACCATAAATATCGACATCACGGCATGTGTAATTCACAGGCAACAGGTATAACTCCACGGTCGTTGTGGACACATTTTAGATCCAGCGTGAAATCGTTCAGAAGTCGATGAGTGGAGTAATATCGCATTATATATTCGTTTCCCCCTAAGATGGATACAACGTAAATTTTATCAATTTAGATTAATTTGTTCTGCGTTAATCGCAAGATCAATGGGATGGACTCCTTTAAATGTACATAGCGTGTAGATAAACATCATGTTTTCGTTTTAATGTTCAACTTCAATAAAAGGGTGTAAAAGTGATCACGGCATGTGTATTTCACAGGAAACAGTTATACCACTGCGCTAACAACCCCACCGTCGTTGTGGACACATTTTATGAATAAGCGTGAGATCTTCTTAGAGATTGTTAGATCTGCACTATATTTTACTCAGTGGTTCGTTATAAATAAAATAGGCTGCAAATCCAAATAGGATGGTGATTTTACATATCTCAAACAGTACGTATCGTCGGATCAAATATATTCTGTTTCATTTCTAATAATATGTCGGGTCCCCTAATTTTGTCGAGAATATATTGTAATTTAGAGACAATCAACTTTGAATTGGATCAAGATCCGAGTTACTCGTCGCCTGAAATACGTGACAGCTGTCTGCGTACGTTGTATCAGAACCATGTAATCTGTGGAATATGGGTTAAGAAACATGCAACCCGCACACTCTTATAACCCTTATTATGCTGCTATAATTCTCGGGTGCTGGAATAGTCGAGTTGATTTTCGATCAAAGAAATTTGAAATTAATAATTTGGTCGCAATTAGCATAATAAATGTTAATTTATCAAAACATGAAGGAATGCTAGTTGTGTAAACAAGACGTTTGGTTGGCAGTAGGGTTGATCGCTCGGCGTATGATCCAAACCAAGCCGTTGGATAGTAGGCTATACATATCAACCACTCTATCTCACAAATTTTCTATAATATTTGTCACCAATTAGATTCAGAAGTACTATAGTCCTCTGTCTATGCAAACAGCGTAGATCATGACGAAACGTCGAGTCGCTGATGTGACGTTTAGTTAATATTTGCACTATAAGTTTGAATCCAGATCACGCCGAGTGTTTCGGAATCAGATCTTGTTCCAAGCTATTTTGCAAACGGCTAATGATTTCACCTTGTATTTTTAAGCAAATCGAATAAATATGCAAACTGAAGTTGACGAAAGTTTGAGCAGGCGACCATTTTCACAATAGAAATAGGGCTGCTTAGACTTCAATTTCTCGTTGTCACGTCCTTATATTGTTTTAAACATGCAGTGTGGTATCGATATTTGTCCATTATTAAAAATTACACACGTTGACGTCCAAATGCTTGTTGCCATCATTGACTTATAGGATATTTACTTCTAAATAATGGACAGTTATCGATTAACTCTGGGAAATAAAGTACAAATATAACAATGGGCGACGTTACAGTCACGTTTATACTTTACAGCAATATAACACTTTAAGGTAACTTCGGATTGATACATTGTTCGTTGTGTTTGCCGGTATACATATTCTATGAATCTTAAATACGGAAACGTTATACAACTAACGCGAGAACAAACATGTATTTACGCACAGACGCTTTTTAGCACCATTAATTACGATATCACGGCTTGTGAAATTCACAGGCAACACTTATTATCCGCCCCCCTCCTTTTTTTATGCAGTGGTACATAGTGTACTTGGGGTAATGTATGATTTATAACACTGTATCAAATCACTGTTTTAATCCACGAGGTTGATCATATACTATACTATGAAAATCGTATGTTCCAACTATGTTAAAAAATAGTAAGCAAATATTTTGTTAAGTTTGAACAGGTATCGGACAATATTAGATAGCGAAACGACTCCTGACTAAGTAGCAAATCGACTGTGGCGAAACGACTTAGGTGGCGAAAGTGTAAGGTAGCGAAACGCTAGGTGACGAATCAACTAGTAACCATTTATATCACTTTCATTATGGTATATGCATAATAATATTATGAGTGTGTTTATGAATACAGAACAACTTTTGTTTACTAATGGTTGTTTGTAAAAATAATAACAGAAAAGTTAAAATACGTGAGCGCCGTTGCACGGTGTCCAACAATGAGACATTACAAAACAGTGTAGACGCTGCCAGTTATTTCGCTTCAGACGGCGTCTTATCAGTTTCTACACTTTCAGCTGCTTGAGTCAATAATATGTTTTCTTCAAATATGCCTAGTTCAGACACAATACTTTCAACATAACAACTGATTTGTATCTACACTATTTGAAATGTCTGAAAGTTTGAAAAAATACAGAGGATTTTGTTTGTTTTTGCACGGGAACACTTTTATACTGATCTGGACACAAATAAATTGTTTACTAACAAAAGGTTATTCTAATTGTTTGATTGTTTAAATTTGCACCATGTTAGTTTGTATAATAGAGCATTTTAATTTTCACTTTCATTAGTCTTGCTGAGTTTAGTGTGATTTCAATTAAGCAAAACTTCAAGCTTGCCATATTTTGATAGCCGACAAAGGGCGGTTAATATAATATAACTTCATCGATACGGTCAGTGACAATCATTTTCATATGCGTTTTTATAAGAAATTTCTTTGTCTTGGCGAATAATGGTTACTTATTCACATTAATATATTCATTACATACAGAACATTTAAACTCCAGGTCTACATATTTTGTATTAAAATAAAACGAAGCTCTTTAGTTGTCATAATTTAGGAAGCGAAATGTATGAGCAGAGAAACAGTCTGAATTACAAACTACTTTAGATTAGGTAGCGAACAGTCAAGGTAGCGAAAAGACCATCAATCATTTCTAACAGGCGGTGCCGAGTCTTGAGATTATAATGCAAAAATAATTATTTGATTGCATGAAAAGATAAATGTGTTATCAAATCATATCATACATACTCGCGTCCCTACCGCATTTCTGAATGTAGAACTTTAATTGTTATTTTCAATAATTTATATGGTCATGCATCTAGGTGAAAAATCCTCAAACACCGTGACACTTATCCTATATACTCTAATATGTGTCCATAGTGACTGTCTAAAGTGCATGTACACACATTGTGTCCACAGTGCAAATATGGTGTCCACAACATAGGTTATACTACTTTTACTATTTTTGCATTTTATCAGGTACTCTATGACTCTATATGTTTTTAAGACCTACTAGTTACTAATAATGTAAACAAAGAGTCTGTACCTTTATTATTTCTGTAAGTGTCCACAAAGTAGGTTTAGGTAGGCAGTGTCCACAACCTTTCCAACTCGAGTATGTGTGTGTGTGTGTGTGTGTGTGTGTGTGTGTGTCTGTGTGTGTGTGTGTGTGTGTGTGTGTGTGTGTGTGTGTGTGTGTGTGTGTGTGTGTGTGTTAGTTACCAGTACTACTCTGGGCCTTGTATTGTATCCTGACTCCAGCGAATTAGTCGTAATGTTAACCCCACAATCCTGAGCGCTAAGGAGTATAAGCCAATACCACCATTTTAAAAATGGTACCCGACGCGGACGCTTTTACCTCTCCACCACCGAGGCGGTCTGGTCTTCTTTCTGACGCCTCTGCAGCAGACGGCTTTTTGAAAACATAGTGACAAAAGAAGAAATTGCTCAAAACGAGCAATTTCTCCTTTTGACACAATGTTTTCCACTTTAAGTCATAGGTTATCCATTCAATTATAGAGATTTTCTACTTTTTTGACAAAATATGTTCAAAGTCGTCTTCTGCATAATTGTCGTATGAGGGAAAGGGTTAACATATTATGTTTGCTGCCTCAAACGAAAAACTGACATTCGGCGCAGCTGGAACTGTGAATATCCTGATCAGGCTGGATAGACGCGTCTTGGAAGCCCTTAGCTGTGGATTAAACGAAACTACATGTAAACACGGGTCTCCTAAGTTCTTGATTCTTAGTCTTAGATTAAACGAACTCTGCTGTCTAGGATTAAATGAATCTTTAGACATCAAGAAATACTTAAACTGCTAGTACAAAGTCACCAGAAAAAGAAAGATAGAGAAGAGCATAATTTGCATCATGAACGTGGGATAATCATAAATTAAGAATAGTTAAAATAAGAACGATATACAAAAGTGCAACTTTACATTTAATTAAAAAACACAGAAGGTCGGTTTTTGTCTGACGTGATACATTTTACAATAGAAGACATTTGAAAACTTTGCGGCCAAAGAAGAAATTGCTAATAATGAACAATTTCTTCTTTTCTCGCAATGTTTTCAACGACATTCAATAATAATTATATATTTACAATTGTGTTCAAAGTCGTCCGTTGAAGATTCGTTGTTTATTGGAAAGGATTAAAAGGGTCAAACGCATAGTAGTAGCTCTAAAAGTGGTATCTACTTTGAGCCGTACCGCGAGAAAACCAACATTATGGACTCTGCGTAATGTATCGACCCATATCAGCCTGCGCAGTCCGTGCAGACTGATCCGGGCCGACACATTCCGTCTCAGGGGGATAGAGCAATAGAACAATGATTCCTGAAACAGAAAATTCACAAAAGGCGAAAAGTGTCTGTCAGGGTTAGCCTGCGCGGCATGCTTAAGCTGATCCGCTCGAAACTTTACGCAAAGTCCACAATGTTGGTTTTCTCGCGGGACGGCTCATTTGGTGATAAGAGCAAGTGAAAGTACGAGTGTACTGAGGCTTAATCCTGCAGTAAAAGCTTGAACATATATGGGTCATTTTAACCCTTTCCCTCTTATGACAATTGTGCAGCAGACGACTTTAAACATATTTTGTCAAAAAATAGAAAATCTCTATAATTGAATGGATAACCTATGACTATAAGTTGAAAACATTGTGTCAAAAGGAGAAATTGCTCATTTTGAGCAATTTCTTCTTTTGTCACTATGTTTTCAAAAAGCTGTCTGTTGCAGAGGCGTCAGAAAGCGTCTATATGAGGGAAAGGGTTAAATGGTAGATTTATATAAAAAGTGGGCTTTCTTTTGTCCTAATTTAAATATGTTATGTTAGGAGAGATATTTATATAAGCTGTTCACTTCCTTCTCAGCTTTCGTTCTCTGCGATTTTTTTTTTACCCTTTCACTCGGCTTTATAGCCATTTGTGAGCAATTCTTTCTCATCCCATCATTGGTTTAATATTGTAATATACTTATTTTGCAGAGTTCTAAATATTGATTTTCATATTCTTAAACCTATATTTGACACTGAAACTCTTTGTTGAGTTACTCAAAAGAGTAGTCTCAGTGAGACGATTCTTTTAAGTACCCACAACATAGAGTTTGGTTGAGAAATAATAGTAATATTGTTGGGGGAAATACCACTTTACTCTACCTTGTTTGTTTGTTTGTTTTTATTTACCCTCGCCGTGCAGAATTAACTTCTTGGCGAGCAAACAAAGTTAGATACAAGGGAGTCCGGGTGCGATACCCTAGCTCTTTTCGAAAATACCCCATGGTTCTTTAACGTGCCCTGTGTATAGCACCGATACACGCGAGGGTTTTTTCCTGGAAAGGACCAGTCCTTGACCTCTAATTGAGTGGGAAGGGCTTAAAGGCACCCCTTAAATTTCCAGAACCCGGACCAGGATTTTAACCCCATACCTCTGGATTGGTAGTCCGGTGTATTAACCACTGGACTACCCCGCTACTCTACCTTTTCAAGTCTCTAGAGCTCTGCGGAGCAGATATACAGACCCTTTTGTTATCACTGACGGGATCAAAATCATTTGAACAATATCCTGCGATAAGGGATCTTGATGAACATTCGTGTAAGTTTAACGGCCTTTTCATACATACAGCCGACTTCGAAAACATCTGGGGGAAAAATATGGAAAAGTTTTATGAATGAAAGTATGATTTGTTTGAGAAGAGCTGAGAACATTGTGGCAAAAGAAAAAAATGCTCGTTTCGAGCAATTCTTTCCTTTTGCCAGAATGTTTTCATCTGTCGTCTGCTCCAGAGGCATCAGAAATCGTTTGTGTGTGGGAAAGGGTTAACATATTGTTTTCCCCATCATCATTGATTCATATCTGACACGTGTAACTGTTTCATTACATCTTTTGGTGTTTACCATGATTGTTATGTTGTTCAGATACTGGTATTCGCCCGACATTTATTTATTTAATAGCCATTTCCTTGTTATGGGTTTCTTGATTAATTAACCCTTTCCCTCATACAGACGCTTTCTGACGCCTCTGTAGCTTTCGGCTTTTTGAAAACATAGTGACAAAAGAAGAAATTGCACAAAACGTGCAATTTCTCCCTTTGTCACAATGTTTTCCTCTTTTAGTCATAGGTTATCCATTCAATTATAGAGATTTTCCATTATTTGACAAAATATGTTCCAAAGTCGTCTGCTGCAGAATTGTCGTATGAGGGAAAGGGTAAACATCAAATGAGCTAAACCTGCATGCACAGTGTCAATCACGGTTGTTATAATTAATATCAAATAGTATTTTATGATCCAAATTGTGTTTCTAACCAATCTCGCGAGGCTTCTATCTGGAGTTTGGAACCGAGCGTCCCGGAGGTGATCCCCAGACGCAGCGCAGTGGTGAAGGTGGAGTAATAGTGTTTTATGGCGCTTCGAAAGATAAGGTCATTTAGCGCGCCCTATCCTAGAACTGGTTTGCTTACCAAAGGATCATAAATAAGTGAACAGTCGCCGTGATATAAATGAAGTTATGTTGAAAACGGCGTAAAACCCAAATAAAACAAAAAAATACAACTTACAGCAGATTGTAGGACAAAAATGGCGAAGAGTCTTTTCTGACTGCACATCGGCGCAGGCTAAAGTAATCAAGATCAGTTCTGGCCACAAGACGAACAAACGTCTGTGTTAAACCTTTTCCTCATACAAACACCTTTGAAACAGACGAACTTTGAAAACATTATGGCAAAAAGAAGAAATTGAACATGATGAGCAATTTCTCCTTTTGTCAAAAAGTTTTCCATTTTTAGTCATTGGTTATCCATTCAATTAAAGATATTTTCCATTTGTTGACAAAATATGTTTAAGTCGTCTGCTGCATATTTCTTGTATGTGGGAAAGGGTTAAAGAAGCGTCTCCCATTATTGGTGTGTGTGAGATAGCTAGCACCTGTTTAGATGCATGAGAAAAAAAAACTGAAGACACTGTGCGGATGCACGTGCTCACTTATATCGCCATTGCATTTTAAATACATTATGTAACGAATGGGGCTTGTGATCGACCCAGAAGTGGCGAGTTGAAATCCAGGCTCGATCATTTTGGTTTCCTTTTCACTTAAGTCATTAAAATTATCGGCATTCTCCTTCATGAAAAAAAAACAACAAAACAAGTCAACGTGAAGAGATAGCAATTGGTCATAATGCTTAATGGGGATATGATCTGGACGCCGGGATATTAATGTTGAAACAGATTTAAACTAATACTAATTAATTATACGAGAGTTGTTCCCGATGAACTAGCTACAAACACACTACAGATGCATTGAAAAATTAAGATGCGTTTGAAATGAAAAGGAATAATGTATTACCTGAATTCGATTTAATTAAAAACAAATAATTTGTTATATACAATAGTCGCATGCTTGTCACTGATCACTTTCTTTTGTGTGCATCTAAATGTTTAAATCCTTAAGTAGCACTGTATTGTCATTGAGCATCTAACCAACAATACCAGCATTGGAAGGAGGCAACAGCACGTGATTTACCACATGGATGACGCCATTGGTTGTTCCGATATCACGCATGGTGACGATAGCGTTATTGATCTTCAAGTCACGGTGGTGATGTTGAAAGTGAACTATAAGTTGGGTGCCAAATAACAACGTATCAATTCGTTCCTTCTGCCACAAGCCATTGGAATACTGGGTTGAATCGACAACGTGATATTTCAGAATATTAGTCAACAGCGTATTGTCATTCTGCACAGCGGTGAGCTCCTCTTGTGATAGAGCAGCAAAAGCAGCATTCGTTGGTGCGAAGAGGGTAAGTCCATCTTTCATCAAACTCGTGGCAAGACCGGCCTTCGTTACTAGGCTGAGAAGTGTGGTAAGGTTTTCGTTCTTAGAAACGTATGAGACAATATTTCCCTCTGGTGGCATTATAACGGTGTCGATGACGTGTATGACACCGTTCGACGCCGTCATGTCGAATTGTGTGATGTGTGCTCCTTGGATTGTAACGGTTGTCTTGTTGTTGTGATCATAAATGTTGAAACGAGCGCTGGCCCCGTTGACAGTAATGACCTTTAACTCGTTCTTGGCGGCGCTGCTTGGAACAGCTCCTGCAACCACGTGATAAGTCAGCACACTCGACAGGAGTGTCATGTTGCTAGCTACTGCATTCAAGGTGGCGTTCGACAACTTTTTGAAGGCAGCGTTCGTCGGTGCGAAGATGGTGAAGCTTCCGCCGTTAAGTGTATCAACAAGATCGGCCGATGTGACAAGGCTAACCAAAGTTGAAAACCTAGCGTCACCGGCTAACATCTCAACTGTTGTTGCCGCCAAGCTGCTTCCAAACAACATACAAATAAGCGCAACGAACCTCATGGTGCTTGTGTGAACGTATCGGGTTATCTACGAATGCAGCCTAGACGTTCGTTGTATTTATACTACGGTCGCACCTGGTGCTTTCACGTGTCTTCGACGATCGTAGAAACAACCATAATGTTGAGATTATACAGTTCTATGTCACAGTGTCATGACTGGTAAACGGCACACGATAATTGACTTTTTGAAAGTTTACGACTAGTAAACATTACATACAGGCCATCTGGGCACCTTCCCGCAGTCTCAGGTCGCCTTTAGTCGTACAATCATCCTTTGTGCATCACGGTTACAACCAGGAGTTAAATATACATAATACATTGTGACCATAATTGCGACTAATTGAAATCCTCCAAAATTCGATTTTCGCGAAACGTGACTTCTGAACATGGCATTCAACAATGAGTTTGTTTGTGTGTTTGAATGCTGTCTTGCGCCGTTGTCAATTTTTTTTATATCACGGCGTCTCCTGGGTAAGTTACCGGTTCAACTATCACGTGACAAGATAGTTATCGTTGGGAGGAGGTCTGTTTACTATATTCTTGTCATTGAAATATAAGAATGTATCAGTGTATTCTGTTTTAAAATGTCCGTAACCCTAAGCGCATAGGAGGGAAAACCATTACTACCATTTATAAAGTCTTTGGTATGATCCAGACGAATATCTAACCCGCGATCCCTCCCACCCTATAGTATATCAATTGGCAAAACCGGTTCATAAATTAGTTAAAATCTTTGTCAAAGCAAAACTTTATCTCACCTGTTAATGATACAGTTAGATTAAGTTCTTTCATAGACTTCACGTCGGTGGGGTAGTGGTAGAGAATCTGCCTTGGTGCGGGAGCTCGCGGGTTCTATCCCCGGCCGGGTCAAACCAAATACTTTAAACGTGATAATGGCTGCCTTACTTGATGCTCAGGGATATGGGGGTAAGCTTTACGACTGAATGGCTGGTATCAGGATAAAATGGACTTCACTGCGTTAAAACTAACGACGTGTAATTTGGTCCTCCCTTTTCCTCACAAGGGTTCAAAGTCTTATACATCGAAAGGGGCAGACCGGTCAGACTATTCTGTTGACTATCTTTGTAGAGATCACCGGCGATCGAGTTGTTTTTACGATGCCCCGACTAATTTATATAAGGTCGATAAAACACGAAATGACCTATTTTATCTTCTGACGAAGAGTCCTCCAGGGTCGTCTCATACTGGAGTCTTTACGTACATAATGGCGTTCTTCTGAGCGAGGCTCCAGAAAATCCCGAACAAGCATAACTATAGATACCAACTTAAGAGGTTTTTTAACCTTTCTTTGACCAAGGGGCTTCACTGGTTGCAAATGCCCTAAGGTTGGTTTTTTGCTGAGACCCACTAATGTATGTATAAGGAATCCGCCGTGGCCGATTGAAGGGGATTTTAAAATAGAGATGCTGGGTTCGATCACTACGCGCGGCATTGAGAGTGGCATTGGACACATTTTCAAAGCCTAGTAGGCTACTAGTTTGACAACCAGGGGTCCAGGTTAAGTGTAGTTTGGCAGTGGTATAACTGAAACGTAAAACTCTAATAAATGAATGAATGAGCAGTCCCCTGCGAAAAAACCATTTGCGATCAGTGAAGATACAAATCAGCTATTGCATCAACGCAGTCTGATCTGGTTCTGCTCGGCTCGCCAGTAAGTCGTTGAAGGTTCCCAGAACGTCTGTATAGAAGTATCCATGTTGGAACCTTTAACCCTTTCCAACCTATATACGCATTTTGACGCATCTGCAGCAGACGACCTTTTGAAAACATTGTGCCAAAAGAAGAAATTGATCAAAACGAGCAATTTCACCTTCTGTCACAATATTTTCAACTCTATTCAATATTTAAACTATCATTTAAATATTAAATAAATAGAGATATTCCATGATTTCCCCATATGATTTCAAAGTCGTCTGCTGCAGATTAACGGGTTAACGCATGGATGCGCAGGCCAGTGTTTATTCACGCGAATAATGATAACGCTGAGACTGGTTTTCCTCGAGCACCGTTCGAATCATTCATTCGTTTTGTCCGAGTTCGTAGATCCGTTCGTGAGTACATGTTACTCCGGAGATTCATTACGATACTGGTCTTTACGCATGCCTCGTTTCCGTATCGCACTAATCGGTCCCCGCTCACCGACATTTCGAAGACCGTTTAACCACAGAGAAGTTGCTTCTCTAAAAATAAATATGACCCTATGCATAAATATTAATATAGATATTTATGCATAGGGTCATTTTTATTTTTAGAGGAGTTTACCTTTGACAACACTGTGGAGAAATAGGAATTTAATGCCCAGTTTCAAGTTTCTTTCAGAATATATATGTTTATTTTACACGGTCTTGTATTTATCCAAATTTACCAAAGTGTTTTCTGTAGATTTTTGGAATTTGGAAGTCCAAGCAAATATATCAGGTAATGGGTTGGACAAAAGGATTCTTAGTTCAACCAAGGCCGTATACATGTATATACGTTCCTGGTCCACCTTTTGGTGGTATTTTATTAAATAGATGGCCAGTCGTACAATGTTCAGCCTGATTGTAAATTCCATGAATTCACGACCATTATAATTGAGCTGTCCCGCGAGAAAACCAACATGGTGGACTCTGCGTAAAGTATCGACCCGGATCAGCCTAAGCATGCCGCACAGATAGAGACTTTTCGCCTCCTCTGGATTGTCTGTTTCGGGAATCATTACTCTATACCTGCATCCCCCTGAGACGGAATGTGTCGGCCCGGATCAGTCTGTGCGGATTGCACAGGCTTATCTGGGTCGATACAGTACGCAGAGGCCATACTGTTGGTTTTCTCGCGGGCCGATGGCTCAATATTATAATTTATTTATTCAAAGGGAATCTACGCATGTATTTCGATGCCATGAACATATTCAGCACACTAGGATTGCGACAGCTAACGGCAACCATTGCCAATCACTAGCTACCAAATTTGACAAACAAATCCAAAGTTGATGGTGATAGGTTTAGGTTACAAAAATACAACTGGTTGTCAAATATTGCTCTACTATCAGCAACCGATTGTAAAACTGGCTGCAACCGGTCAGCGAATTTTAAGCGAGTTGCGCCGACTATTCGACAATCGGCGATCGGTTGTGATGTGGCCATTAGGTCAAAGACCGCTCGGCTTTCAGTTATTTGAGTTTGCAGGCGACACATGATTGTGTGACTGCAACCAAGCCAATCACTGACGGAAAGAAAGCAACCAAATCAGTTTTGCGACCAGCTTGATCGTCTAAATGTTTCACTTACAGAATCGTCAAAAAGTCTACACTTTACACCATCGAAGACCTCCTACCAAAAACATTGATAGTAACCACTGGACTACCCCGCTACTCTACCATTTCTAGTCATCTGCCTTAAATATGTAATTAATGGAATACAGATTGCTTATACCAAAGGGTAGATCGTCTAATTCGTCTTTGAGACAGTAGCTCAGAGGTAGGGAACGAACCGCATAATACAAAGGTCCCGGGTTTGAATCGTGTGAAGACTTATGATGATTGAGTTTCAATGGGGACCCCGATAGTCTGTTATAGAATAGTTTTGTCCTACATTACTGAGCGTCACATTGTCAAGACCATTAATCGGACAAACGTTTTGTGTTAAAAGTCACTGTGACCTTGACCTTTGACCGGATGACTTCCAAATCAATATAGATCATCTTCTGGTCATACCAAACAACCTTGCAGAATTTGAGGACATTAGGCACACGCATTCTGCAGTTATCAATCGGACAAGTATTTTGTGTGTTACCTTTGAACGGATAAATCAATAGAGGCCATCTACTGGTCATGCCCAACCTCCCTGCCAAGCTCGAGTACTGTAGATCCAAGCATTATCTATTTACCAATGGGACAAGCTACCGACAGACGGTCCAACCGACCGACCGACCGACCGACCGACCGACCGACCGACCGAGCGACCGAACGACTGCCATGTGCAAAGCAATATATCAACTCTTCTTAGAGATTCTGCGAATGATTGGCGGGCGACCGGTGCACTTCCAGATCAAACTGTGAACATTGACATGCGTATGTAATGTTTGCAAACTACGTATGATCAGATTTCCTGCAAAACACAACTTCGGATATATATTGTAGCCTATACCCGACTTTAAATCATTTACTCATAATTACGCTTTCTGACCCTCTGCAGCAGACGACTTTTAGAAGACAGTGTGTCAAAAGGCGAAATTGCTCACAATTAGCAATTTTCCCGTTTGTCACTATATTTTCTAATCTTTTCAATAATCAACAGTTCTAGTTCATTTTTTGCTAAGATATTTCAAAGTCGTCTGCTTCAGATTTGCTGATTCTGGGAGAGGGTTCATCCCGAATTTGCTAACAATATATAACAAGATTAGCCCTCACTACACGTACGTTAACACTTATCGCGGTCAATATTTATGAATTCATAACTTAGAGCATAATCTTATTGCGTTTCCTGGTCATGATAAATGACCGACCATTGGTTCAAGGAACATTTTCTAGCTCAGTACTTCTACTGGACTGTTCAAGCAAAGCCCATAAAGTCCACCTTTATAGGAACATGTACTATTTGGCTTTTGATAACAGTGTAAGACCCGACGAGCATGTGCATCCGCAGTCTGATCAAGCTCTTCATCGTGTATCTATTATTTATATAAACTTGTTAGAAGCCTCTGCCAATGTGTGTAGATTCTGATTAAACGGAACACAGAGGTCCAGATAAGGAGGCGTATACAGCTCTTTTCCCCACAATATTTCTCTTATCATCCAACCAAACCCTATGATGTGGGTACTCAAAAGAATCGTCTCACTGAGACGATTATCTTGAGTACCTGCAACATAGGGTCATAATGTCAAATAAGGAATTTAGAACTTGCACAGAGCTCTGCAGAACAGATATACATACTGATATGTACCGACACTTTTCCGAAATGCCATCTTGTACCTTTTTTACCACTGACGGGATCAAATTCATTTGAATAATGTCCTGCGATAAAGGGTCTTGTTGAACATTCGTGTAAGTTTAACCCTTTCCTACATACAACAATATGCAGCAGATGACTTTGAAAACACATGGGAAAAAATATGGAAATGTTCTATGAATGAAAGTATAATTTTGAGGAAAGCTGAGAACATTGTGGCAAAAGGAAATTTACCACTGACGGGATCAAATTCATTTGAACAATGTCCTGCGATAAGGGGTCTTTGTTGAACATTTGTGTAAGTTTAACCCTTTCCTACATACACACATATGCAGCAGACGACTTTGAAAACACCTGGGAAAAGTTATGGAAATGTTCTATGAATGAAAGGATGATTTTTGAGAAGAGCTGAGAACATTGTGGCAAAGGCAGAAATTTCTTGTTTCAAGTTAATTTTCTTTTTGCCAGAATGTTTTCATATGTCGTCTGCTGTATGTGGTAACTTTTCCTTTACATCTCTTTCTGTTTGCCATGATTGTTATGTTGTTCATATACTGGTATTTGTCCGATTTTATTTATTAAATAGCCATTGCAATGTTATAGTCGAGATTAAATAGTATTTTATGATCAACATTTTGTTTCTTACCAATCTCGCGAGGCTTCTATCGGGGGTTTGGAACCGTGCGTCCCGTGTTCGATCTCCAGACGCAGCGCAGGGGTCAAGGTGGAGTGCCCTTGGACAAGGCACAATTCCTAGCCTAGAACTGGTTTGTTTACAAAGGGTTCATGAATAAGTGAACTGTCGCCGTGATATAACTGAAATTATGTTGAAAGAAACAATCAAATGCAACTTTCAGCAGATTGTAGGACAAAACTGGCGAACAGGGAAGAGTCTGGTCTGACTGAACGTTGGCGCAGGCTAATCAACATCATTCTGGCCACAAGACGAACGAAACTATGTGTTAACCCTTTCCCTCATCCAGACACTTTTTGACGCCTCTGAAGCAGACAACTTTTGAAAACATTCTGGCAAAAGAAGAAATTGATCATGATGAGCAATTTCTCCTTTTGCCACAAAGTTTTCCATTTTTAGTCGTTGGTTATCCATTCAATTATAGATATTTTCCAATTTTTGATAAAATATTTCAAAGTCGTCGGCTACAGATTTCTTGTATGTGGGAAAGGGTTAAAGAAGCGTCTCCCATTATTGGTGTATATGAGTAAGCATCTGTTTAGATGTATGAGACAAAACCTGAAGACACTGTGTGGATGCACATGCTCACTTTTATCGCCATTTCATGTTAATACATTCTGTAACGAATGGGGCTTGTGATCGACCCAGAAGTGGCGAGTTGAAACCAGGCTCGATCATTTTTTGTTTTCTTTGCACTTCAGTCATTAAAATTATCGGCATTCTCTTCCATGAAAACAACAACAAAACAAGTCAACGGCAAAAACCAGCAAGTGGTCATGAATGATGCTTAATGGGGAATGTGAACTGGTCGCCGCGATATTAACGCTGAAAAGGCTTTAAACTAAAACTTATTTATTATACGGTAATTTCCCCCGATAAACTAGCTAGAAACACACTACAAATAAAGATGCGTTTGAAATGAAAATGAGAAAATCATAACCTGTATTCAAATTTAATACAAAATAAATACAATTCTCTGATCACTTTTGTTTTATGTGTCTAAAAAGGTTAAATCCTTAAGTAGCACTGAATTACCATTGGGCATCTAACCAACAATACCAGCATTGGAAGGAGGCATCAGCACGTGATCTATCACATGGATGACGCCATTGGTTGTTCCGATATCACGCATGGTGACGACAGCGTTATTAATCTTCAAGTCATGGTGGTGATGTAAAAAGTGAATTTTAAGCTGGGTGCCAGCGGTCAGCGTACCCAATCGTTCCCTCTGCCACAAGCCATTGGAATACTGGGTTGAATCGACCACGTGGTATGTCAGAATGTTGTTCAACAGCGTATTGTCATTCTGCACAGCGGTGAGCTGATCTTGCGATAGAGCAGCAAAAGCAGCATTCGTTGGTGCGAAGAGGGTAAGTCCGTCTTCCAACAAGCTCGAGGCCAGACCGGCCTTCGTTACCAGGCTGAGAAGTGTCGTAAGATCTTGGTTCTTAGATACGTACGAGACAATATCGCCTTCTGGCGGCATTATAACGGTATCAATGACGTGTATAACACCGTTTGACGCCATCATGTCGAAGTGTTTGATGTGTGCTCCTTGGATTGTAACGGTCGTCTTGTTGTTGTGATGATAAATGTTGAAACGAGCGCTGACCCCGTTGACAGTAACGACCTTTAAATCGTTCTTGGCGGCGCTGCTTGGAACAACTCCGGCAACCACGTGATAAGTCAGCACACTCGTCAGAAGTGTCATGTCGCTAGCTACTGCATTCAAGGTGGTGTTTGACAATTTCTTGAAGGCAGCGTTCGTCGGTGCGAAGATGGTGAAGCTTCCGCCGTTAAGTGTATCAACAAGATTGGCCGATTTGACAAGGCTAACCAAAGTTGTAAACCTAGCGTCACCGGCTAACATCTCAACTGTTGTTGCCGCCAAGCTGCTTCCAAACAACATACAAATAAGCGCAACGAACCTCATGGTGCTTGTGTGAACGTATCGGGTTATCTAACGAAGGCAGCCTAGACGTTCGTTGTATTTATACTACGGACGCACGTGATGCTTAAACATCGTAGAATCGGCGATAGTGTTGAGATTATACAGTTCTATGTCACAGTGTCATGACCGGTAAACGACACACGATAATTGACTTTCTGAAAGTTTACGAAAAAAATACAGACAAGCCATCTGGGCACCTTCCCGCAGTCTCAACCGAATAGTAACTGGTTGCCTTTAGTCGTACAAGCATCATTTGTGTATCTGCATCACGGTTACAACCAGGAGTTAAATTAACATACATCTTACATTGTGACCGTAATTGCAAACGCTCCAAAATTCGATTTTGGCGAAACGTGACTTCTTAACATGGCATTTAACAATGAGTTTGTTTGTGTGTTTTAATGCTGTTATCTGCCGCTTTCAATATTTTTTTAGTTATATCATGGCGTCTCATGGGTAAGTTACCAGTACTACCTATCACGTGACAATATATTTATTGTTGGGAGGAAGTCTGTTTATTATATTCTTGTCATTAAAATATAAGAATTTATCAATATTTTTGTTTTAAAATGTTCGTAACCCTGAGCGCATAGGATGGAAAGCCATTACTACCATTTATAAAGTATTTGGTATGAACCAGACGGAGATCTAACCCGCGATCCACACATATAAAGAAATCTTTATAAATGAAAGTATAATTGTTGAAAAGAGGTGAAAGCATTGTCGCAAAATGCGTCATAAAGTTTCTGTTTGTTGGAAACGATTAATCTACTGTAGAACACACATGTTGTCTATAGAATATCAATTGGCAAGACCGGTTCATAAATTAGTTTAACTCTTAGTCAAAGCAAAACTTCGTCTCCCCTCTTCATGATACAGTTAGATTAAGTTCGTAATAGACTTCGCGTCGGTGTGATTGTGGTAGAGAGTCTGCCTCGGGCGCGGGTGGTCGCGGGTTCGATCCCCCGCCTGGTCAAAACAAATACTTTAAACGTGATAATGACTGCCCTCCTTGGTGCTAAGGGTTATGGGTTTAGCGTTATGACTGAATGGCTGGTATCAGGACAAATGGACCAGAATAACATGGACTTCGCTGCATTAAGGGTTATGGGTTTAGCGTTATGACTGAATGGCTGGTATCAGGACAAATGGACCAGAATAACATAGACTTCGCTGTATTAAAACTCACGACGTATACTTTGCACAGGACCCAACAACGTATTCTAGTGCCTCTGTGTTGTTCGTTCTTTAACCAGACGCTTTCAAACAGCTTCTGACAACGGCGTTGTACGCATGTGCATTTAAAAGATGTCAAATTAATAGATGCTGCATATAGATATTTGTGTTGTGGCGCAGCCAATGTAAGAGCAGTAGTACTTTGTAAGATTTCGGTTCAGAAAAATACCGTAGCTGGACAGCCAAGAAACAGATTGTAGGTAAAGCTCTACTGAAATATCATTGACAATGGCGTTAATCCTTTCCCATATATAGACGCATTATGACGCACCAACAGCAGAAACTGCTCACAAAGAGGATTTTCACATTTTCCCAGGAGCCGGCGACTTATATTTTTAAAAGCTTTTCAGAAATCACTTTGAAGGACGAGTTGTTATTAGGATAAATTTAATTTTAATGCCTCGAACATATTACGGTTGCGATTGTTTATAAACACTTATAGGCGTGATATATTTGAAAATAAATTCATGTTTCCAATGATTTAAGTTTGTTGACGCCGCGTGAAAGCGCGGCATCAGTATGGGATTGGTTTTAATTTTGTACCATGGGGTGACGTAATCGAAAAGGGAGCAACCAACATTATTATTGTTAAGCAAAACTCTGTTATATGTTTGACAAAAATTGTAAATGCAGCATGTCATCGCTTGGCGATTTTGATCATTCTTATTTAATAGACGACAATGTATCGGTCCCCATAGAGAAATTTAGTTGTCTCTGCTTCCTTCCGCTATGAATACTTCGCTGTTTTCACGATTTCATCCGATTTCTAAAATTCATTCGATTTGTACCCAGTTTTTCATGTTTCGTTCGAGATGAGCGATTCGTACCAACTGGTTTTCGCTCTTTGCTCTTGGGGAACTGACTTGACCATTTTCTTTTGTTTATTTTTCAGTTTTCTACTGGCATGTTTAAAACGATTAAAGTGACATTACAAACAAACAAAACAGACTTAATAATTCTTGCTATATGTTGACTATACATGTGAACTTTCATAATGCTCAATCTTGATCATACATATCTTTCTTTTCTTTTTTAATTACTTCGTATTTTTGTTTATATACTCCCGTTTTTGCTATCATTCTTCTGCTAAAGTGGAAGGAGAATAGACTTCCACCTCTCCTTCCTAAGCTTGTGTCACACTTAACTTATAACTAGAGGCAATACACCTTACTATATGTTAATATTTAAGCACCTTTGTTTTTTTCATCTAATGGATCTAGTTAGAGGATTTAAAACGGTTTATTGGTAAAAGAAAATTGAGAAACTTCAGCTTGTATGACATATTATAGTTGCAGTGAATGTTAAGCAAACCGTAAACCAAATGGTTTCAGGATTAAACTTGTCATTTCACGTCTAAACTTCACATGCTGAATATCACATAGAGCGTAGCATGTAAAACGTTTAATCCCTACGTCAATATTGACCCTTTCTGCTCTTGGTAACTTTTTGATATTTGGCCTTCTTGTTCGAAATATTTAAATCCTGTCTGCTTGCACAGGTTATTGAAATGTACTGAACTGCATATGCTTCCTTTAAGTCATGCTTCAAAATAAATTATTCTTGTATTTGATTAACCAAGTATTGCAGATTGTTTAATGGTGTTTACTCGTCCCCGATTAGACTTGCAACATAAGCTAATGTTCAAGTATCATAACAATATCACAATAAAATAACGTCAATTTGTCTTTTTAATAGTAATTCTTCATTACTGAACTTTCTGTTAAGGTTCAAAGAAATGTCTTGATTTGTGTAGATTTAATATAATATTTCTGAATTTATGTCTGCAATAATAAAATGTATAGACTGTTTCTACTCTATGTTACGCTACGAAGGAAAGAAATTGACACACATGGGAAAACTTCCAAAGAATTGTACATGCCCTAATATAGTTAATTATAGGTAATTTATGATGTTTATTTGGTTCGAAACAAATGAAAAAAAGAACAAACTGAGATAAAACTGACACTCTCTACCTATAAAGCGAGTGTAAAGAACGACAACCCTGCGAAGGAGAACGGTTCACGAATCGAGTCTTTCGTACCAAACTTAATTTCGTACTTGACACTTTTAAATGTGTCATTAGATTCCCTACAATCATTTTGCTTGCACTCTGCATATTGTTATGCATCATTGACACAAGGGCGGTCATCATAATATCATTTTAAAACATTGGTAGTTTTCTATTTTCATTATAAAAAAGGAAGAAAGAATAATAATAATTAACATGTTGTAGGGTTCAGTTTATGTTCGAAATCAAGTTTGAAATAATTATACAACAATTTCAATGAAGTTCAACTGTTTAGCTGATATTGTACTTCGAGGGTGGTCTACTTTGTAAACATATTCATAACACTTACATTATAGAAGTTGAACAAACAGTTATCAACGGCGGTGCATGTTGGAATATCAGGGGTGGAGTTAAGTAAAAATTTATCATAACTTGCATTTTTGGGATTTGCAAATTATAATAATACTTTAATAAATGTTAAAATGTAGTTCAATTGCATAACTGCAGTATGGATTTCTGGCGACATTGATGCGTTGCATCAACTTTCTCTTGTACTTTCATTTAAAGAGATATTTCATTTGTTTCCTATGCAAACTCGTCTGCTGCGGATTTGTTGTATGTGGGACAGGGTTAGATAAGCAATCATTCCATGTCCACGCAGGGTGATACAATCAGATTTGGTCCTCCCTTTTCTTGACAAGGGTTCAAAGTCTTATACATCGAAAAGGGCAGACCGGTCCGACTATTCTGTTGACTAACTTTGTAGAGATCACCGGCGATCGAGTTGTTTTTACGATGCCCCGACTAATTTATATCAGGTCGATTATACACGGAGTGACCTATTTTATCTTCTAACGAAGAGTCCATCGCGGTCGTCTCATACTGGAGACTTTACGTATATAATGGCGTTCTTTTGGACGAGGCTCCAGAAAATCCCGAACAAGCATAACTATAGATAGCAACTTTGTTCAACCTTTCTTTGACCAGTTTGTGAACAGTGCAGATTGATAAGGGTCTTCACTGGTTGCAAATGCCCTAATTTTTTTTTGCTGAAACTCATTAATGTTTGTGAAAGAAATCCGTCGTGGCCGATTGAAGGGGATTTTAAAATAGGCTTTCTGGGTTCGATCACTATACGCGCGGCATTGAGAGTGGCATTGGAAGGACATATTTTCAAAGCCTAGTAGAATACTAGTTTCACAACCAGGGGTCCAGGATAAGTACAGTTTGGCATTGATATAAAAAGGGACCCTATATAACAATATATGTAATATAGTGTCCCTGATATGAATGAAACGTAAAACCTTAATACAATAAAACAAATTGGTATATATTCATACATTAATTATGAATATATTTATTCAAACTTCAACTCAATATTGTAAACGTTCTACTTCAACTTTCAACCACTAATGCTTTCTTTTTACAGTCTTTTTTCAATATTCAGATATCTTGATTCACCAAGGTTTTCGAAAATGCAGTTTTATTGCCTGATAATTGACACTACTTTTTTGTTGACGGTTAAATAAATCCCTCTTTTTCGGCTCCCAGCTTTACACTGTCGTTCTGTTTATAGTCGGGGAGCCAACTGTTGTACGATTTCTCAAAATGCACATGACTATAGACAGTACCCTAAGGGGTACCGTCCAACTAAGGGGTACCGTCCAAAAATGAATGAATGAGCGGCCCCTGCGAAAACAACCCATAAAACATTTGCGATCAGTAAAGATACAAAGCAGCCATTGCATCAACGCAGTCTGATCATGGAATTTGGAAGTCCAAACAAATAAATCAGGTAATGGGTTGGAAAAGGGGATTCTTAGTTCAACCAAGGCCGTATACATGTATATATACGCTCCTGGTCCACCAAACATGCGCAACACACATTTCAGAATGACATTATCGCGGAGTCACAGTTTGATGGTATTTTATTAAATAGATGGCCAGTCGCACAATGTTCAGACTGATTGTAATTTCCAAAGATGCACGACCATTATATGAGCCGTCCCGCGTGAAAACCAACATGGTGGACGGGCTAATCCGGGCAGACACTTTTCGCCTCCTGTGGATTTTTCTGTTTCAGGAATCATATTACTCTATACATCCACCCCCCTGAGACGGAATGTGTCGACTGCGCAGGCTGATCTGGATCGAAACATTACGCAGAGGCCATAATATTGGTTTTCTCGAGGGACGGCTCATATTATTTGGTCAAAGGGAATCTACGCATGTATTTCGACATCATATAAACCCACAGCACACTAAGATTTCGACGGCGACCATTGAGTAGCTACCAAATTTGACCAAAAAAAGCAAAAGTTGATGGTGATAGGTTACAAACATACAACTGGTTGGCAAGTATTAGTCGACTATTACAAAACGGTACGCAACCGGTCGGCGACTTTTAAGCGAGTTGCGCCGACTATTTGATAATTAAAGATTTTTGACAAATGGTTGCCGAGGGTTTCGGCGATCGGTTGTGGTATAGGTGGCAACCAGCCAACGACTGGATGTCGTTTATTGTCAATGGTTGCCATAAGGTCGAAGACCGATCTGCTTTCAGTTAGTTTGCAGTCAACAGATGATTGTGTGACTGCAAACCCAGCCAACATTCTATATCGGGCCGATGTCTTTGCATAAATCGGTCCGCTATGTATCCGATATCGGGCCGATATGGCTGGGAACAAGCCAGTCGGTGACTAAAAGAAAGTAACCAAATCATTTTGCGACCAGCTTGATCGTCTAAATATTTCACTTACAGAATCGTCGGCAAAAATTTTACACTTTACACCATCGAAGACCTACCAGAAACATTTATAGGCATGTATTTACTCTATATGTCTATGCTCCTACCAACTTAAAAGGTATAAAACAAACGGTTGACCACCACTGCCGAGCTATAAAATATATTTTACAATTTTCTTCAACCTGTGGTTATCGGCATTTGTGGATTGATCATAAACTTAATGTCGAGAATCCGTTACATGTACAATAAGCGACCATAATCAGAACGTCTCAATATACACTTACACTGAACACATTTTGGTCGCCTTTTCTCTGATTAAGATCTGACCTTGACCTTAAAACGTAAACATAGATCTGTTAGTAAACAAATCCAATTTGCCGGGGCGGTAAGTATTTTACTTATTTTCATAGCAAATATATTTTATTTGTTCATTTAGTCTGGACCAATTAGTAAAGCTTTAATGCTAGATTTATTTCATTGAAAAATATACGTTGTCTGGCATTGCTGCATCGCAAATTTGTACTTCTTTTGTAAATTAGTTGCCGTTAGTGGTCCCTGCATTTGTTTGAATTCAAGATTTCTTCCTTATTAAGTCAGTAAAAAATAATTTATATGCGCAATGATAACAACTATTAGCGTCGATTTTCTGTCTGTTTACTATATACCTAAGTCTAAACTTGTTCAAAAGTTAAACACAACACCATGTCAATTCCAATAAAAGTGTGTTGAACAGAAGTCCAAATGGTGCATGGTTTTACTTATTTTGATATTTCTTTTGCAAGCATTGCCAGTCATTTGAATGACAGGAGAAAAAAACCCAGAACGTTTAATAAGCATTTATAATAAATATCTGAAAAACAGATTGTAAAGTTGTAAAAAATATTGTCATCCAGCCATGATTTAAAAAATATTTGTGGTTAAAATTTGTGATTTCATTGTTAAATGTTGGCAATTTGACAGCTTGTGAGATTGATTTCAAAAGATTAACTGGGTCATTAGCACACTGTACTATAATTCCTGAGGTACGCTCTATTTGCTACCCTATCAAGGTAACAGGTCATGACGGTAATTTAACCCTTTTCCAGTTTTGTCTTACAGAAAGATTTCCACACATCTGCAACAGACGAATTCTGTTAACATTGTGTTTAAATAAGAAATTGTTCATGATGAGTAATTTCTCCTTGTACCGCGATGTTTTCAACTTTTTTCAATTATAATACTTTCATTCATAGAGTTTTCTAATATTTTTATATTCATCTGTTGTATGTGGAAATAGGTTAAACATAAAGAGTCTAAATCTAGTGTTAATATCATTTGGATTATTTAACCCAGTCCCTTTTCCACATACAACAATCTGCAGCAGACGAATTGGAAAACATATTGACAAAAATGTGAAAAATTATTAGATATAGTCGAATGAGAATTTGTGTTAACCTTGAGCAATTTCTTCTTTGCCATAATGTTTCAAAAGTTGTTTGCTGCAGATGCATTAAAATGTTTCTGAAAGTGGGAAAGAGTTAAAGCTCATAGAGTCTTAGACATTAGGCCAAAATACATGATAGAATTTTATAAATGGACATTTATTGAATGTAAAGGTTTAAACTGAGCTAATTACGTAAAATGAAGGTTAGTGTAGGGCATTTGAAACCGGGTGTCCCGGGTTCGATCCCCAGTCCCGGCATTACGGTCATGGAGGAGTGCTCTTGGGCAAAGCAGATTTGCTAGCCTAGTACTGGTTTGTTTACCCAGGGATCATGAATAAGTGAACTGTGGCCGTGATATAACTGAAACAATGTTGAAAACGTCGTAAAACCCCAATAAAACAAACAAAACGTAACATGAAAAAATTGTAATTAATTCTTCTGTAATGTAAGTGAGATCTAAGGGTTTACCCTTCCCCATATATCTGCAGCAAACAACTTAGAAAACATAATTCATCATTGTTGTGAAATCTTTTTTTGCTGCAGATGCATCAAAATGTGTCTGCAAGTGAAAAAGGGGTAATGCTTGTGTCCAGACAATTATCTGGTATCAATTAGTGTATCACTATAATCAGATGTCTGCATTTATACCTACTATGCACTGATGATAGACTTCAGAGGTCCAGACATGGAGGGGTATTCAGCTCTTTTTCCCACAATTTCTCTCTTGTTAATAAGCAAATCCTAAGTTGTGGGTACTCAAAAGAATTCCTTGGAGTACCCACAACATAGGGTTAGAGGGTCAAATAAGGATTTTAGAACATGCAAAACACCCCTTATCTAGAGCTTTTAGCCTCTGATGGTTATCATCGGATTAATTATTATGATCAACGTTCTACATTTTAATGCCAGTCACAAAGAAAGAACAAACTATAAACACTTTTGATGTACTGACTCAAACAGAAATTTTCAGCTTTTTTACTTGCTAAATGTGATAAAATTGATTTAGCTTAAAAGGTGAATACGGTTTTGATACATTTTACAACTGTCTTATTAAGATATCTAATGAAAGTTAAATATACCCTGTCAATACATTTTCAGGTTCATTCAACATTTGAGTGGAACAATATATCTTGGAAGAAACAGTGTTGTGGAATTCTGTTTGTTGAAACAAATTTGCAGTAGTATATCGTGAGTACAATTTTTTTTATTAATTCCTTCATTTGTACATTTAGCTAAGAGCCTAAAAAAGAAAATGTTAGCTGTTAACATATATAATATATAAACCTGTTTCAAACAAACAACAAACCTTCAGCAGTATGGAAAATCTGTAACAGGCATCTACATGTATAATTAGTGAATGAAGTAGTTTTTAACTTGGTTGTAGTTTTAAACTTATATATTTTGCATCAATAGTTAACCCTTTCCCTCATATAAATGCTTTCTGACACCTCTGCAGCAGACGGCTTTTTGAAAACATAGTGACAAAAGAAGAAATTGCACAGAACGTGCAATTTCTCCTTTTGCCACAATGTTTTCCACTTTTTGTCTTAGGTTATCCATTCAATTATGGAGATTTTCTATATTTTGACAAAATATGTTCAAAGTCGTCTGCTGCAGAATTGTCATATGAGGGAAAGGGTTAAACAAGTTCCAGCTTACATTAATCAATTATCATGATCGATGTCTGTTTCGATTGCCTGTTTGTGTGGAAAAAATTCCAAAAGGCAGAACCTGCTCTGGCAGCACTTGATTTTAAACCGGGACTTTTGGTATGAGAGACGAGTGCTCTACTACTGCACCACTTAACCCTTTCCCTCATACGACAATTCTGCAGCAGACGACTTTGACCATATTTTTAAAAAAAAATAGAAAATCTCTATAATTGAATGGATAACCTATGACTAAAAGTGGAAAACATTGTGGCAAAAGGAGAAATTGCTCGTTTTGAGCAATTTCTTCTTTTGTCACTATGTTTTCAAAAAGCCGTCTGCTGCAGAGGCGTCAGAAAGCGTCTATATGAGGGAAAGGGTTTATGATGTAGAAAATATTAGGCATTACCAGCAATTTTTCTTTCTTTTGTCACAATGCTTGCAAAATCTGTCTGCAGCAGATGTATCAGCTTGTCAGAAAGGCTTAAACCTTTCCAACATACAAACAAACTGCAGCCGACAACTTTAAAAAATTTCAGGTAAAACTGTTAAAAATATATAAAAGGGAAAGTTTGACTATTGAAAGGAGTTGAAAACATTGTGGCAAAAGGAGAAATTCCTCATTTTGAGCAATTTCTACTTTTGTCATAATGTTTTGAAAATGAATCTCCCACAGATGGGTCAGAAAACTACATTTATGTAAACATGTTTTTACTTTTCGTTTACAGAACAATTTTTTTGGCTTAATGAGTCTATCTAAGTACATCGTGAAGCTTCCTTTAGTAAGGCCTTTGTCACTCCTTTGCACTCATGGTAGAAATACCCATAACTCTAGATGTCACTGTTTAACCTGTCGCCAAGTGACACAACTCCAACTGACCCAAGACAGTAACCACACCAGATCTATTCATTCCGGGATAACAGCACACACTCCACCAATTCTGTCAGATCCGGAGAATAAGGGCAAGAGACAGAAGGGAATAAATTTTGATACATTGGGTTCATGGAATAATAGGTTGGACTTGTCAATCAGCGTTGAAAAAAGTATTGAGAAAGGAAAACTCATCCCAGAAATACCTTTAGGTATAATTATAGTTTCTGATAAACAGCATATTTCATTTGTCTTATTTAACCCTTTCCCTCATATAGACGCTTTCTGATGCCTCTGCAGCAGACAGCTTTTTGAAAACCTAGTGACAAAGAAGAAATTGCTCAAAACGAGCAATTTCTCCTTTTGCCACAATGTTTTCCACTTTTAGTCATAGGTTATCCATTCAATTATAGAGATTTTCTATCTTTTGGCAAAATATGTTTATAGTCGTCTGCTGCAGAATTGTCGTATTAGGGAAAGAGTTAACCATTTCCCCCCCCCCATACAACAAATATGCTGCAGACGACTTTGGAGCAAAATATGGAAATTCTCTTTTATATATAAAAGTTTCTATTTAAAATATAAAGTAGAAAATATTGTGGCAAAAAGGAAAATTTGTCTTAGCAATTTCTTCTCATGACACAATGTTCTCAAAATATTGTCTGCTGCAGAGGCGTCAAAGTTTCTGTATGTGGGAAAGGGTTAATGAGAACTGTCGCCTCATTTTCAATTAATTCTGAATGTTTAAAATATTTTTAACAAAGGCAAAGTGGAGTCACTATACCTTATTAGTTATAAAGTTTAACTATTAACCCACATGCAATAAATGTGCAGCAGAAGACTTTGAATACATATACATGTGCAAAAATATGAAAAAAATCTCAATAATCGAGGGTTTAATTATTGACTAGAGTTGAAAACACTGTGGCAAAAGGAGAAATTGCTAATTACGATAGTTTCTCCTTTTGTCACAATGCATTTGCAGGTGGGAAAGGGATGACCATTGAGTCAACAATGATATCTTTATTTGTTGTTTAACCAATAATAAAAGTATAGTAAAAATAAAATTTGATAAAACCGACAATTTGTTTAAATAATCTTAATATTATTAATAATATCTGGTTACTTAATGAAAAATTATTAGATGAAATGTCCAAATTATTGAATCTAGAATGATATTTATTGATAATTTTTGCCAACATAATTTTCTTTTTAAATCCTTTCCAATATACAACATGACTGCGTGATGACTTTGAAAACATTGTGGCAAAGAGAAATTGCTTATTATGCCACAATGTTTTCAAAAGGCTTTTTCTGAAGATACATACAAATGGTTAGAAAAGGGTTAATTTATAAATTTATTTGTCAATTTATAAACAAAACTGTTTTGTTTAAATCAGATGAGATCGGTGAAGCCAGTTTGATAGGACGGAGGAAGGTTAATGAAGACCGCTATGTTGTGGAACAGTTGACAGACAACATTCTGTATTTTGGCATTTTTGACGGCCATGGCGGGCAATTCGCGGTGGAATTTGTACACAGGCATATGTCGCATCATCTTAGATACTGGTTAGGAAGGAAACGAAACCTGTTTGAAGTTTTGAAGCAAAGTTTTATAGATGTAAACAACCTTCTGGCAAGACATGTCACCTATCATGCTAAAAGTAAGTTAATCTTTTTAATATTTTTTCACTTGCCGGAGAATTTAGAAGCGTTTGCAGCAGACGACTTTTGCCATAATCTTTCAATAACTATACTTCATTTGAAAAGATCTTCCGTATTTTATACTTAGATTTTTGTAATGTGGGAAAGGTTTATATTTGCTGAATAAGGCAAAGTAATGTGAACCCTTTCCAACAAACAGCAAAAGTCTGGTCTGGCGTTATTTGAAGTAACAACTGGTGGGGGTACACTTCTAGTTTTTAGCTCAACTTTTGAAAAAACGAGAGCTATTGTCATGACCCTGGCGTCGGCATGGTCGTCTGGTGGCGGCCGCGGCAGCGTGGTCGTCCAGTTAAGGTTTTTTGTTCAGCTCAGCTTTTTTAGCTCGACTTTTGAAAAAAACGAGAGCTATTGTCATGACCCTTGCGTGGTCGTTGGCAGTGGTGTGGTCGTCCGGTTAAGGTTTTTTGTTGGCGGCGGCGTGGTCGTGCTGTTACGGTTTTTTGTTGGCGGCTGCGTGGTCGTCCGGTTAAGGTTTTTTGTTCAGCTCAGCTTTTTTTTTCTTTCTGTTTTCTCCCTATTAGTCGAGCGTGCTCTTGTTATGTTACCTGGCTGTAGAGCAGGGAAACACATAGGGATCACTTCTCCATTGTTCTTCTGTCACACCTCGCTTTAATTAATCATAACTTTGTTTCTGTCTGACCATTTTCTAACTTGTTATCCAAATTTCCCAGGGGCTACAATGTTCCGTGACTTAATAAGACTTAATAAAGTGGTAGTTATAGATTTCCCTCATCGGTGCTCAGTAAAATGGGGTAAACATTACAGCTAATTTGCTGGTGTCAGGAAAAAATGAGCCAGTAGTCCTGGTTACTCTCAAAGGAAACTGTGATGTAACTGAAAAAAATGTTGAATGCTGCGTAAAACACCAGTCCTTACAAACAAATCAAATAAATTATAATGGAAATCTGTGTCTTATATTACAGCTGAATCAGAAATGATGACTGGAACAACTGCCACAGTGTGTTTATTGAGAGACAACATAGAACTGGTGGTGGGGCATGTCGGTGACACACGTGCCATATTGTGTCGGGAGGGCGAGGCTATCAGACTGTCACATGATCACCATCCTGATGATGCGAAAGAGGCGAAGAGGATCAAGTCTATTGGCGGACATATCACGGAAAACAGTTTGGGTGTGATGCATGTGAATGGTCGGTTGAACATGACGAGGAGTATAGGAGATTTTGATTTAAAACATTATGGAGTCACTGCCTCTCCGTTTATGAGGTCTATCGAGGTTTGTACTTGCATTAATTAATTTGAGATCTTATAAAATTACATTCTTTTATGAGCCTGTACATTGGAAGATATCATTTTTTAACAGTGTAGGTTCAGGTCAGTCTGAACATCTGAACCTGTCATATAAGATTCATCACAAGTTGACAGAAACTTCTTACAAGCTTATGTTACTCATGTTACTGTGTGCAGTAGATCTGGATCTATCTGGATCTACACTGTTCACAAAAGATAACTTGTACCTTTTAGATGCATATGTAATTTTGATCTTGTTTGAACATTCTACATTACTTGCATTGGCAACTGTGGTACACTTTCAGGTTGGAATTTTGTGAGCGCCTTGTGTATCATTATATTTATTAATTATAATTATTGCTATGCAAGGGAAGTCACTATTGATGGTAAATGACCAAGTACCTCACTTGGAGTGGGTTTATTTACCCTTCATACACAGTTTATAGTAACATAAACCCTTCCTGATGCAGATGCAATTTGACATCTTAGCAGAAGACATCGATTGAAAATATAATGAGCAATTTCTCTTTTTCCCTCAATTAACATCTCTTAAGCTATCATAGATTGAAAATGACTAATGTATTTCCATATTTAGGTCAACCTTGAATCTCAATCCGTTTCCATTTCCCACATAAGCGTAAAGCTGTACGAATGGATATGGGCAAGCTCTCATTTTATCAGAATGTTTTCAAAGGTCGTCTGCTTACTTAGACTGGGCTTATTTACCTTTCATTTACTGATATCAACCCTTTTCCTGATACAGATTACATCTGACCTTTTAGCATCAGACATCGAATGAAAACAAAACAGGAAAATGAGTAATAATTATTGCTCTTTTTCCCTCAATTAACAACAGTTACTCTTGAATTATCATAGATTGTTAGTGAAAAATGTATTTCGATATAAAGGTCAACCTTGAATCTTAATCTGTTTTCCATTTCCCACATAAAACAAATTTGCAACAGACGACTTTGAAAACTTTTTGAAATTTAAATTATTGAATATAGTTGAAAATATTGTTACAAAACGGCGGACAATATCTCATTATGGGCAATTTCTCACAATGTTTTCAAAAGTAGTCTGCTGCAGATGTGTCAAAATACGTCTGCATACGGAATAGATAATCCATGTTTATTAATTTGCAGGTACGACATGGTAAGGACTCATTCCTGCTGTTGACAACAGACGGTATAAGTTTTGTTCTCAGTGACCAGGAGTTGACGGACATCATCGGTAGTTGTAACACTCCGGAGGACGCAGCAAATAGCATTACCGACCAGGCACTTCAGTTTGGCTCGGAGGATAATGTATCTGCGATGGTTATCCCATTTGGTGCATGGGGAAAGTATAAAGACAGTACGAGATCTATTCCTTACAGCTTTGGACGAAACTTTCATTCAAATAGATATTGATCAGGATTTATCAGTTATGCGTGTTCCCAGTCTTATCAATCAAATAGTGACCTAGATAATAAGGAGTAATTAGTCTGTTTTTCCAGCAATGTGATTGTTTAAATACTCAATTAAACCCTAAAGGGAATTGTATCAATCAGATTATTTTTGGGGGTTATTACAACATACTAGGGTTTAGAGGTCACATTTTTAAGAACTTAACCCTTTCCCTCATACGACAATTCTGCAGCAGACGACTTTGAACATATTTTGTCAAAAAGTGAAAAATCTCTGTAATTAAATGGATAACCTATGACTAAAAGTGGAAAACATTGTGGCAAAAGGAGAAATTGCACGTTTTGTGCAATTTCTTCTTTTGTCACTATGTTTTAAAAAGCTGTCTGCTGCAGAGGCGTCAGAAAGCGTCTATATGAGGGAAAGGGTTAAGAAAACAAAATTTGCCCCTTGTTTAGAGTGCATAATATAATTGAATGTTTTTTATGCAAAGCGAGAGAGACAGAAAGACGGATTCACACCTGCATTAAATTGATTGATTGATTGATTTGGCTTAACGCCGGTTAACATGGGTGGATAACATTGTTTTAAACATAGAACTTTTGGCTCCAGGTGGCTACACATAGGGTGGCTACCTGGGTATATATAGAGCGAAACATATGGTTGAATCCATATCAACTGCAAACATTGTTTGCATTTAGGAACAGACAATTTCCCTCTGAAGAATTCAAACTGTTGAACGAAACCAGTCAGGGCAGTCAAGTCAACTTAGAAGCATGTCTCCTTTGGATCACTTCAGCCATATTCTCATATTGTGGTGGCCAGTTCACCTATTGATGTGTTTCCTAGCTTTCTCACATCAGTACTCCACACAACATACTTTCCAAGCAACTGGTTGCTTTTCCACATAGACTTCTAGCCCATTAGTGAATGATGAATGATGATTGTCACCGTGACTTTTGTCAAACGTAGGGAAGAATGTGGGCCAAGCTGGGATTAGATTCATTGATTTATATTGTAACTCATCAAATTGTGAGCTCATGTATTTATTCGGATTTCTGATGTCGCCAAATACCAAATCATTATTTAATAAAATAAATTATTGTTTTAACGCTTTCCATCATATAGACGCCTCTGCAATAGACGTATTTTTGAAAACATGGCAACAAAAATAGAAATTGCTCAAAACAAGCAATTTCTCCTTTTGTCACCATGTTTTCAACTCTATTCAAATATTGTTCAATTATTTAAAGGGATTTTTGTGATTTTGCCTAGATGTGTTCAAAGTTGTCTGCTGCAGATGTGGTGTATGTGGGTAAGGGTTAAAGGACTGTCTCACTATTGTTGGTGTAACGAAACGATAAGTACGAAGAATTATTGTTTAAGTGATTATTTTAGCACATTGTGATGAATCAAAGTATTGTTAATCCTTTCCCTCATATAGACACTTTCTGAAGCCCTTGCAGCAGACAGCTTTTTGAAAACATGGCAACAAAAGGAGAAATTGCTCAAAACGAGCAATTTCGCCTTTTGTCACCATGTTTTCAACTCTATCCAAATATTGTTCTATCATTTTTAGGGATTTTTTGTGATTTTGCCTAGACATGTTCAGAGTTGTCTGCTGCAGATGTGGTGTATTCTGCAACAGACGACTTTGAACGTATTTTGTCAAAACATAGAAAATCTCCATAATTGAATGGATAACCTATGACAAAAAGTGGAAAACATGGTGGAAAAAGGAGAAATTGCACGTTTTGTGCAATTTCTTCTTTTGTCATTATGTTTTCAAACAGCCGTCTGCTGCAGAGGCGTCAGAAAGTCTATATGAGGGGAAGGGTTAAAGTGATTATTTTAGCACATTGTGAGGTATCTGAGTATTGTTAATCCTTTTCCACGTTAATGCAGAATCTATGCAAAACTATTGAAATTCTCGAAAGGTCTAAAATGTTATTATTGAATAGAAATGAAAACATTGTTACAAAAGTACAATTGGTTTATTATGATCAATTTTCTGTTTTTGACAATAATTGTGTTGGTTTTCTGCTGCAGATGAGTCAAAATGCGTTTATATGTCGGAAAGGGTAAATTCAAGTCATAATCACAAGATTTATTGCGAGATATTACCGGGTAGACGGGTCATTTTGTAAATATCAATACAACTACTACATAAGTAGTATTCTTGTTTGGATTTAGTTTTATGTTCATTATTGAAATAAGATCTAGTATTTATATTTTAAACTTGGATTTCAAATAAGTGAGAGAGTTACTCTAACCCTCTCACACATACATGTACAACCAACCTGCAGCAGACGCCTTTAAAAAAATATTTGGAAAAAAACAGAATATATTTAATGGAGTTGAAAGCATAATGGCAAAAGTAGTAATTGCTTATAATGATAAATTTCTAGTTTTTCCGCAATGTTTTCGAATATTGTCTGCTGCAGATGTGTTGATCCATCTACAGGGTTGAAATATCCATGTAGGTTGTAACAAGATGTTATTTCACAGCATTATTAAAGTGTTATATGATATTGTTTATCTTTCATTGTGTTTGTTTTTAGATCACCTAGAGCCAAAGGCTCAAGGCGAGCTATTCTGATCACTTTTTGTCCGTCGTTAACTTTTACCTTTAAACATCATCTCCTCCTAAACCACAGGACCAATTTCATCCAAACGTCACAGGAATGTTCCTTTGGTGGCCCTCTTTCAAAATTGTTCAAAGATTTAAATTCCATTGAGAACTATGGTTGCTGTGGCATCAGAAAGGGGGCAAAATATCCAAACTTTAAAAATCTTCTCCTCTGAATCTGTTCAAGGCATACTGTTTGGTTGAAAAACATGGCATTCAGGAGGCATCAGAAAAGGGGCAAAATGACAAAATTTGGAAATTCCATTTTTGGAAGTTCTTGTCGGATATTAAGAAAATTGAATAGGAATATTACTTCAGTGATCCTCTACTTAATTTGTTCAAGCTGTATTGATTGGTTACAAAATCATCATCACAAAAGGGGTAAATTGAACTTTTAGCTACAAATGACAACTCCTACCATTCCACTTGACCAATTTCAACGTTACTTCACAGGAATGTTCCTTTGATGGTCCTTTTTCAAAATTGTTCAAAGACTTACATTCTGTGTAGAACTTTTGTTGCTGCGGCATCAGAAATTGAGAAAAATACCCAAGCTTTAAAAACCTCCATCTCCATAATCCATTTGTCAGATTCCAAGATAATTTGGCAGAAATGTTCTTTGGGCGACTCTCTACAAAAACTGTTCAAGCCATATTGATTTCGTTGACAAACAGGGCAGCAAAGCGGCATCAGGAAAGGTGCAAAATGACAAAACCTTATAATTCCATTTTTAGCTCCACTGGCTGAAAGCCAGTCGAGCTTATGTCATGGCGAATTGTCCGTCGTGCGTGCGTGCGTGCGTGCGTGCGTGCGTGCGTGCGTGCGTGCGTTAACTTTTTCCTTTAAACGACTTCTTCTCCCTAACCACTTGGCCAATTTGGTTGAAACTTCATGGGAAGCATCCTCTCAATGTCCTCTACTAAATTCCTTCAATTTTTTTTGATCCATTCAAAATTCTGGTTTCCATGGCAACCGAAAGAAAAAAATAGTGAGAACTTAAAAAATCTTCTTCTCCGAAAGCGTCAGGCCGATTTTCAAATAATTTTGTAGAAATGTTCCTTGGGTGACCCTTTATTAGATTCCTTCAAGAAATTTTGATTGGGCGAAAAACATGGCCGCCAGGGGGGCGGGGCTTTTTTGCCTTATATAGCTATAGTGAAAACTTAAATAATCTTCTTCTCAAAAAGTGTTCAGCAGATTTTCAAATAATTATGTAGAAATGTTCCGTGGGTGACCCTCTATCAGATTCCTTCAAGCCATGTTGATTGGTAAAAAAACATGGCCGTCACAGGGCGGGGCTATTTTGCCTATATGGCTAAAGAGCAAACTTAAAAAATCTTCTCCTCCAAAAGTGTCAGGCCGATTTTCAAATAATTTTGTAGAAATGTTCCTTGTGTGAACCTTAATTAGATTCCTTCAAGAAATGTTGATTGGGCGAAAAACATGGCCGCCAGGGGGCGGGGCTTTTTTGCGTTATATAGCTATAGTGAAAACTTAAAACATCTTCTTCTCCGAAAGTGTTCAGCCGATTTTCAAATAATTTTGTAGAAATGTTCATTGGGTGACCCTCTATCAGATTCCTTCAAGCCATGTTGATTGGTCGAAAAACATGGCCACCAGAGGGCGGGGCTATTTTGACTTATATGACCATAGTGAAAACTTAAAAAATCTTCTCCTCCGAAAGTGTCAGGCATATTTTCAAATAATTTTGCAGAAACATTCCTTTGGTGACACTCTACAAGATTCCTTTAAGCCATGGTGGTTGGTAAAAAAAATAGCCACCACGGGGCAGGGCTGTTTGGAGATTTTATTTTTGCCTTATGGCCGTGGAGCGATACTGGCCCTCTTGGGCCTCTTGTTATTAAAGTTCTTGTTAGATTTCAAGATACAAATGCCTTTTACTGATGAACTATTTCTTTAACTGAGTGTCCACTCCTTGCAGTTTCATTTGAACTCCTGATCAAATTTTCACAGATATTTGCAGTTAAATATTTGCTTCTAATTAACTATCATTCAGGTGATCGATTTAGGGCCATCTTGGCCCTCTTGTTTAGTTTTGTTTGATCTAAATGAAGATTGTATCGATAGTCTTTATTTCCTCCAAATTTGGATAGCAAGTACTTTACAATTGTACTAGAAGATAAATATATAGGTATAAACAAAACAAAAATCAGAGAAGACATGGGTATGCATGCTTACCACGCTATACATGCTTACTTTGCATTGTGTTGTTTCACTTATCGCTCAGAATTATCCTGTTATAAATTTAAGACTTATAGCAGAGGAATAATCTATAATATAATATATTAAAGACCCACTTGTTTTGAAGATCTAGCTTATTACATGTACAAAGTATAATTAACCCTTTCCCACATACAGCAAATCCTTATCAGACATGTTGATTGGTCTTAAAATATGGCTGCCAGGTGGGCGGTGCCTTATATTGGCTTTAGTGAAAACTTTAAAAATCTTCTCCTGCCAAACAATTTGTCTGTTTTTCAAATAATTTTGCAAAAATGTTCCTTGGGCAACACTCTACAAGATTCCTTCAAGCCATGGTGATTGGTCAAAAAATATGGCCACCAGGGGACGGGGCTGTTGGAAATTTAAATTTGCCAGTGGAGCTATACTGGTCTTCTTGCCTAATGGCATCTTGTTGGGTTTTATCCCAGCATTTCCTGGGATAGTTACCAGTACATCTGGTCCATTTATCCTGACACAAGCCAGTCAGTCATAATGCTAATTGTATGGGGTTGGACTGAATAGGTACAACAGAAACATTCAAGAAAACAAAATAAAGTTGAAATATGTTTTATATACATATATATATATATTCAATGAAGTTATCAAAATAAGCTTATGAATAAATATAATATCATCTTAACAATAAAGAGCTAAAATACCATTTGTACCAGAATATCTTAAGCACATGAAGATAGAGCATCAATATCATATCTACATAGAGATAGAGCATCAATATCATAACCACATATAGATAGAGCATCATTACCATAACCACATACTAATAGAGCATCAATATCATAACCACATAATGATAGAGCATCAATATCATAACCACATAGATAGAGCATCATTATCATAAACCACATATAGATAGAGCATCATTATCATAACCACATATAGATAGAGCATCAATATCTTCACCACCTAAAGCTAGAGCATCACTAGCATAATCACATACAGATAGAGCATCAATATCATAACTACATAATGATAGAGCATCAATATCTTCACCACATATAGATAGAGCATCAATATCATAACCACATAATGATAGAGCATCAATATCTTCACCACATACAGATAGAGCATCAATATCTTCACCACATATGGATAGAGCATCAATATCATAACCACATATAGATAGAGCATCAATATCATAACCACATATAGATAGAGCATCAATATAATAACCACATATAGATAGAGCATCAATATCTTCACCACATAAAGATAGCACATCAATATCTTCACCACATACAGATACATCATTATCATAAACATTGATATCTTGACAACATTAGAGCATCATTTAATTCACCACTTAATGATAGAGCATCAATATCATCGCAATTTTATTGACAGAGCATGAATTTTGTAACCACATCACTATTTTGAATACAGAGAAATAAAGCATCATTATCTTATCCCTATTTAGATAGAGCATTTATCTTAAATACTGATTGGTCATACAAAAAAGACAGTTCCATCTTAAATTACATGTACATGGTTGCAAAAAATGCCATGTCATGAAAGATCATCGATATCTTTTGTTACCAAAGTCTTACTGTATCAAACCCCTTAAAAAGGTTTGAAAATCAGATAGAGCATCAATATCGGTGATACCACAGGAATAGAGTTTCAATATCTGTACTTGTTATATCTTGTAAGATATAGAATGAGAATCAACATACGGACAACTTCATTAAACAAAATGTCTAAGGAAAAAACATTGTCACTAGTATTTCGAAATTCACAATTGATCACCATTAAAGTCAAATTACTTTGTCTATAGAAATCTAATATTTTGATGATGCACTGCAAAAAAAGTATCAAATACACCTTTATGTATAATGACTTAGTTAATGCTAAACGACTAGAAAATTAAATGCAAGACAGTAGGTATTCTAAGTTTGAAAGGTTTAACATATGGTTTATAACATCACACATTGTTAGACTGCAATATTTTATTTTAAACATTAAAATGAAGCTTTATATATAGAATTAACAAAATTTGTTTTTTAAAAAAATGGACAGTAACAAATAACATGAGTTGTGAATTTTGTTTTCTGGATCTATCAGTCCAACACTGAAATAAAATAAATGAAAATGATATTAAAGTAAACAGTATAATAAACATATGGAACTGAATTTACATGTCCTTTAATGTAATTTCATACTCTTTTTAAATTCAAAACATCTGATGAAGACAATTTAACAAAGTATAAAAAATAATAATTTAACACTTTCCCTCATAAAGACGCGCCTCTGCAGCAGACGGCATTTTGAAAACAAAGTGACAAAAGAAGAAATTGCTCAAAACGAGCAATTTCTCCTTTTGCCACAATATTTTCCATTTTTAGTGATAGCTAGGTTATCCATTCAATTATAGAGATTTTCTACTTTTTGACAAAATATGTTGAAAGTCATCTGCTGCAGAATTGTCATATGAGGGTAAAGGGTTAACAATAGTTCAGAAACCAATACATGTATCAATGGTACACATTTTCACCACAAGCTATTATTCTTATGTTATGTCATGATGTTTTCAAAAGTCGGCTGTTGAATAGGTGCACATGCTATCTATAAAGGAAACAATCTCAAGTTTAAATTGAACACATGAAAACTTTATTTTTTAAAAGCTAAGGCTGAACAGTTATCCAGGCAAACCAATCTAGTTAATGTTGACAAGCATTGATTAAGATCAATTTACACATCCATTCTATTTGACCTTAACAAACAGTGTATATATCAGAGACTTATAGGACTTGTGACTGAACAGTACAGATTCATGTCAGACTGTGTGGAGGGACAGGGTAATTTGAATCTACACTTGTCACTAGTGTCCTGTTGTTGGGTTTCCTCTAGCACTGTCCAATTATTCAGATCAATTTGTGAAATGGGAACTATTAAAATATAAATCAATTGCAGAAAGAAAATATTGGATCAGAAGTCAAGGATGCACAGAATTATATGTACTGTACATGTAGTTAACACATGCCACCCTGTCTGTGTGAAAAAGTGCATGCTGATTTGTGAACAGATTGGATCTACACTGGTCAGTCTTTGTAATCTGATCTTTTCATGCATTACTAAACAGGCTTGTTAAAAGCTTCTGTCATATTGTGTAAATCCTGATAAGCATAAGCAGATATACAGGCTGTTCTGCACTTATACACTGTTCAGAAATGCCAACTTGTACCTTTTCCAATTGACAGGTTCATTTCATCTTAGAAATCAACAGTCTTTCTTACCATGATAGTTATCAAATTAATAAGCAATTACAAAAGATAAAATTTCCCATCTTTTCCCACCTCTGCAGAAGATGACTCTTGCAAACAGTGTGAGAAGGGGAGAAATTGTTTGTTTTTGAGCAGTTTCACATAAAAATCATGATATAAATCATTAGAAGTTTTTTCATCCAACATTTTGTTCACTGAAGCAAACAATTGCAAAATAATATATATATAAAGTAAAACAAAAGTTTCATGTATACACAAATTACATTTATCACACCAATAAACCATAAATGTAATTTCTATATATATCTATTAATGGTGTGAATCAGTCTCTTACACAATTGTCTGTAGTACTTCTTACAACAAGGCTCCCACTCTCTTTCCAAGATAAAATTCAAGAACTTTTCCAGGGTATTTTTGAGATTTTCAAAGTAAAACAACTTTAGTAAAGTTGATTGATATGACATACGTTTTAGGGATCCAGCAATTTAACAAAGTGAAATATACAATTTTAACCCTTATCTTGATTTTTGTGATCAAAACTTTATTTGGAAACGACAAGGTGTCCAAGATTAGCCTGCAATTATATGCAGACTTATTTTGGTCTACCTTGTTGGCTTTTCTTTAACACATTTATTAAAATGATCCTATCATATCAATAAATGTCCAAGTTATCTGCCTGCACATTTAAATTCCAGGCATTGATATGAATTGTTCAAGTTTTGAAGACAAGAGGGCCATGATGGCCCTGGAATCGCTCACCTGATTTTTTTTTTTCACTTTACCTATATAAGCCCCGCCCCCTGGCAGCCATAGTTTCCCACCAATCAACTTGGCTTGAAGGAATCTGATAGAGGGTCACCCTAGGAACATTTCTACAAAATTATTTGAAAATCGGCCAAACACTTTTGGAGGAGAAGATTTTTTAAGTTTTCACTATAGCCATATAATGCAAAAATAGCCCTGCCCACTGGCGGCCATGTTTTTTGACCAATCAACATGGCTTGAAGGAATCTGAAAGTGGGTCACTTAAGGAACATTTCTACAAAATAATTTGAAAATTGGCCTGACACTTTCGGAGGAGAAGATTTTTTAAGTTTAAACTATAGCCATATAAGGCAAAATAGGCCCGCCCCCCTGGCGGCCATGTTTTTCGACCAATCAACATGGCTTGAAGGAATCAGATAGAGGGTCATCCAAGGAACATTTCTACAAAATTATTTGAAAATAGGCCTGACACTTTCGGAGGAGAAGATTTTTTGAGTTTTCACTATAGCCATATAAGGCAAAATAGCCCCGCCCCCCTGGCGGCCACGTTTTCGACCAATCAACATGGCTTGAAGTAATCTCATAGAGGGTCATCCAAGGAACATTTCTACATAATTATTTGAAAATCTGCCAACCAGTTCGGGAGAAGAAGAATTTTGAAGTTTTTTTCATTTCGTTGCCATGGAAACCTGAATTCTGCATGGATCCCAAATATTTGAAGGAAATCTGGTGAGGTCATTGAGAGGATGCTTTCTGTGAAGTTTCATCCCAATTGACCCACTGTATACTGAGGAGAAGAAGTTGACGCACGACGCACGCCGGACAAAAGGCGATCACAATAACTCACCTTGAGCAAAGCTCAGGGGAGATAAAAAAGCGAGAACCTTCTTTACATTATAAATACAAAGAATTGATGAACACCACAGTTAAATTACACTTGTAGATACCTTGTTCAACATTCCACTCATTGTTATCCTTGAATATTCTCAAGATTATGCGAGGCTCTAGTCGTCGACGAGTCCTTTTTGATGGAGAAAGAGGATTTGATGGAGCTGCTGGTCGTTTTCTACTGATGAATGATGGAACATATTTGTCTTGTTTAGCTTGCTGTACATTTATTGTGGCTGGTGTTGTTAGTGGAGATGGACCTGAAGAAATGCCCGGTTTCTTGAAGATCTTTCCAAACTTTGGTCCAGCATCCGGGACTTTCACTACCTTGTGATAATCAATGGAAGACTTTTCTTTGCTGGATTTCCCAAACTGTTGAAACAATTGTTATATCAAATATTATGATTTATAATTTAATTAATTATACCACTAATAACTAACAATAACTTTTTCCTCATTTCTAGAAATTTTATGAAATTTGACCATTTAGTTTATATCTGAGGCCCAATAGCCTCAGTGTACAAAGAAACTCCAAGTTCAAAATTGTTGTTTTTATTTATACAATTTAGTTTATGATACATTCTGTGGTTCTCATGTATTATGAATATATATATGACTGCTAGTTCACTGATTACATAACTTGATTACCTAACCTTTTCTGTTCAGTCATCTGATTAAACTATAGGGCATTTTAAACCTTTCCCACTTGCAGACACATTTTGATGAGTTTGCAGCAGATGTCTTTTGAAAATATTGAGGCAAAGAAGAAATTGCTCATGATGAGCAATTTCTCCAATTCACACAATATTTTCAACTCTATCCAATGATTACACTTTCATTAATAGAGAGACTTTTGTCTAGATGTTTTCAGAGTCGTCTGCTGCAGATTTGATGTACATGGGAAAGGGTTAAAATTCAGAATGTATATTCTAAATAAATCAGAGACATCTAAGATAAGGTTAACATTTAAATCCCAAATATCATGGGATAAAAAAATATACCCATCACAAGATATAACATTTTTAAGTTAACTATAACATGAAATGTTTTTTTCCTAGACAAAATTAGAAGAATGGTTGTGAAATACTGGTCTGAGAAAGCATGGGTAGGTCAACTGGCTATTGAACATCATGCATTAAAGCCCGCTTACTCTGAGAGTATAACACAAAACATGTACATAATGTGCTGCAGGTCAGAGAGGTTGCTATGATATTGTTTTGTTTTTTCACTGTTCCTTTTAAATAATTTCAGACGTTAAAATTTTAACATGAGGCACCTTTTTACAATTTTGTCACATTTGCAGCAGATGACTTCTGAAAACATTGTGGCAAAAGTAGAAATTGCTAATAAAGAGCATTTTCTCCTTACTTTTAATTCTATTCAATAATTAACCTATCAGTTATAGAGATATATTCCCTTTTTTTGTCGTGATGTTCCAAAGTCATCTGCTGCAGATATGTTGTATGTGGGAAAGCGTAAAGGAAAAGACACCTTTACTTTATTTGCAATAAACAGAGGCTCAAATGAACGTGTACATTCATGCCATCTCTAGCATTAAGCTAATGAAGTTGTTTAGAAGCTTAAACCTTCAAAATAATAGTGCAGATTCTGATCATATTGAAGGAAAGTGTACACTGATCTGACTAAATGCAAATTAATGTGCTTTCCTGTAACAAAGCTTGTAACAAGCCCATGTAATTTATGACACATTTCTTAGCCTAGTACTGGTTTGTGTACCCAGGAATCATGAATAAGTGAGCTGTTGCCATAATATAACTGATATAATGTTGAAAACGGCTTCAAACCCCAATAAACAAACATATAATTTATGAGTACACATTATACATAATTTATAAACATCTCAATTCAATACTACTGTATACCTGCTGGTTGAGAATATTCTTTGTCCGTTCTTTTGCTGCTTCCAATGCTCTAATATGCTCTTCCCGTCTCTTTTTTAACTCAACAATTTCTGCTGAGGTCAAGTTTTTTGCGTCATTCTTAATAGCTCTGTGTTGCTGTCTCTTTATCTTATTCTCATAAACATGCGGACGGTCACTCCCTTTGAGTGGATAAAGCTTGTTGGTGTTTGTCAGTGGTTTATGAACCTTTGATGTTTCTACAGGAAAAAAACAAACTTATTAAACCTTTCCCCTATATGCAATAAATTTACAGCAGAGAGCTTTGAAAACATCTACAACAAAAACATAAAAAATCTTCATAAATGAGACTTAAAATTAATAAAAAGAGTTGGAAACATTGTGGCAAAAGGAAAAATTGCTCATCTCTCTTTTTTACACAATTTTTTCAAAAGATGAGTGCAGCAGAGGCATCAGAAAGCATCTACATGATTCCCCTATACAGAGGAATTTTATTTTGTTTCAACTTTATATCAAAATTCTACTTTCAATTTTCAAAATAGAAAATTTATATTTTCAGAAATAACATTCGAGAGGCACTATTCAAAAACCAACCTTAAGACATTTTCCACTGGGTCAGTTTAAAACAGAAACAGTCAAATTATTTGTACAGTATGATCTGGTTCTGCACTGTTTGGCAATTAATCATAGAACCAAAGAACTTCTGTAAACTAGTATCCATTTGGATCTTGAGCAAGTTATCATGAATTTGTCCGTTCATGTTTTTATTAAAGTTCAGGTTGTGTTTTCTTGAGAACTGCTCATTTAATGTTATCCATTTAACCCTTTACCACATATAGACGTTCTCTGACGCCTCTGCAGCAGGCAAGCAATTTCTCCTTTTGCCACAAAGTGTTCAACTCTCTTCAGTAATTATAACTTCATTATTGAAGATTTTCCTTATTTCTTTCTAGATATTTTCAAGGTTTTCTGCTGCAGATATGTCATATGTGGGAACGGGGTAAGCAATGATGTGAATCACTTACTTTGCATCAACAGCTTTAGGTCAGGTAATTAATTAAAGTAAAAAATAAAAATACATTTCCACATCAAAACAATTATTAATTTAAATAAATGATATTACAACTACTGAAATCATTTTTGATAGTACTTCTACCCTTTTCCACCTGTAATCTCATTTTGACGCGTCTGCAGCAGGCAACTTTTGAAAACATCGTGACAAAAGGAGAAATTGTTCAAAACGAGCAATTTCTGCTTTTGCCACACTGTTTTAAATTTTTTTTAGTAATTACGTATACTTACAATTATAGAGATTTTCCATATTTTTGAGCAGATATTTTAAAAGTCGTTAATAATGTTTTCATATTCAAACTTAGAGAAAAGTTCTTTTAAAACAAATTTATTTTGAGGACTTACAAGTACCTACTTACCATTCATATTAAATTGAACAGGTTTCATAATGTTTGTGATGGTTAATTTGTTGATTCCATCAGACTCTGCAATGGCAGGTTTCTGTGTGTTCTGAACATTACTTGGTGCAGTTATTGGAGAAGATTCTTGGGTGTTTCTTATACCACTGGAGTTTGGCATGCTTGTAAACTTCTCTACAATATTTACTGGTTTATTTGAGGGTTCTGTTATGTGTTGTTGCCTTGGTGTTGTATCTTTCCAATCATCTTTTGGTAATTCAGAAAGCTTTGTAAACCTTTTTATCAGTTCCTCCCATGAAGATAGTGGAATCTGTCTGTTCCTTGGATCATATTTAGTGTGTTTATGTTCTATATACTCATTTGTATTCTCTTGTTTCTTCAGTGGAAGACAATCGTCCAAATTAATCTGTGTTGTGTTTGTCATAGCCAGGATTTTTGTGTTAAAATTGGTTGAAACTGCATGAGGAGTCTCAAATGTTTTCATAGGATTGGATATTGTTGTTTTAGCCACACTCAGATTAGAAAGGTTGGCAATTTCTTTTGGCACATATTCAGAGTCAAGTTCTGGAATGTCCTGTAGTGCTGACATTACATCATCAAACATTTCATCTTCTGATTTGGATGCCATAGCTGATGTTGGCTTTGTCTCAGGAACAGACCCCATTTCTTTGATAACCACCGGTGTATGTGAGTTGGTGAAAGTGAATGCTTTATTTATTTGCTGTGAATCCAGGTCAATCAAATCATCAAATGACATTGTGAAATCATCAGTTAGCAGTTGACTCTTATCCTCAAAAGACATGAATTGTGTTACATCTAGTAACTCTTCTACTGTGTTTGGGTTGGCGTTACTGGTTGTCACTTCCGTTAATGTATGGAACTTGATATATAATTCTTCGATATCATCTGCGATTATTGCAAAACAATCAGCAGACTGCCTACTAATATTTTCAGTTGAATTGACCGATATCATGTCATGCATTTCTAGGTCTAGTTTTACAGGCTGTTCTGTGATCAATGTAGGCTCACAGGATGGGAAGATTTTATTTCTCTGTTGTACTCGTTTTGGAACAGGATTTGTTGCCTTTCTTGAATTGATCTCCTCCTCAGCCAATTGGAGCATTGCTACAATGTGTCTCTCTATAAATGAAAAATAAATTATTTGATTAAGATATCATATGAGTATGAATTTATATACCAATACATAGAGACTTAAGCCTCTTACCATGTTTTTTGCAAATTGTTAACAATTGTTTACAATTCATGTTTTAACTTGAGGCATACAATGTACAGTGATTAAAATGTTGTTTTGTCAGATTCCAATGAAGAATATCTCATGAAAATCCAATAAAGTAAATACATATAAAACATTTAAGTCCAAAATTTGGGATTATCTCTTTCAAAATTTAACATGGATGGATGCAGATTTGTCTAATGATACCATCAGCACAATCTACCTTCACTTTGTTTTTAGGTCAGCTTCTTGATAAAAACAAGAGGGCCATGGTGGCCCTGTAGTGCTCACCTGAGTACCATGACACTGTATGATATGGTGGCATATTGACCTTGTTTTTGACCCAACATGAGCAATACATATGCAAACTTAAATTGGCCTAGATATCATGAAGACAAATGGTTCAAGTTTTTGAGCCGACATAACCCATATTTTAATTTGGCCTAGATGTCATAATGACAATCATTCTGACAAAATTTCAAGTTGCTTAAGTCCAAAAGGTTGTCTCTAAAATGTAGACAAGATTTTTCTCAAATTTGGCCAAGTGACCTAGTTTTTGACCGAACATGACCCATACTCAATTTAGCCCAGATATCATGAAGACACAGTTTCAACATGCTCAAGTAACAAATGTGGTTTCTAGAATGTATTTTAAAACAAGATTGTTACTCAATTTGGCCCAACAAGCCCCATATCCGAATTTGAACTAGATATCGGCAAGATGAACACAGTCAATAAGTTTCATGAAGATTGGATTAAAAAATGTGGCCACTAGAGTGTTAACAATCAAAATTGTTGGGAATAAGTGACTATGGACAAATGGCAATCATAATAACTCACCTTGGTGAGGTAAAAGAATTTCTAGAAATTACCAATTATTACTTCTTTTTATCATTTAATTTAAATGTACAAGTTGATTCGATGTGTAATTCCAACATTATTTGTTTGCTATGCTTCCTCCTTTTCAAAACCAAGATAGAGCTCAATAAACTTAATGTTTCTGATACTGATACAAGCGATCCACCAAGAGATAATGAATGAACATTTTTTTGTGAGACCTGGGGACTCTTAATTGTAGTTATTGGCTACATTTTTATACCAGTCTTAGCAGACCAAACAAACAACCAATATTGACTCACCGTTACGCAAGTTGTACTTGTGCATAACATGATCAAAAAGAACAGTGAGAGGCACTTTGTCAGATCTGGTAGTAACACAAAGTTCAGGAAAGCCTTGTTCAATCTACACAGGACAGAGAGAAGACAGGACACATAGTGAGAGTTAGATAGAGATAAGAGGTAAAGTCACAGAGAACAAGTCAGAATGGTAAGAGGTACCAATTGGAACATAGAAAGAATCAAACAATGACTTCACAGAGCAAAGTTCAACAGTGATATTGGTTGACAAATAAACTGCTTTATAGCTTGGTTGTGATTGATCATGATTATATATATGCTTCATTTCAGTTGTAAAATGAAAACCAGTATACCAACATTGGTTGTTATTCAATGGCCAGTATGACACTTCAGATATCACAACTTTATATATCTTAAAGGATCAGCATTCAAATTTTCCTTCACAACCATTAACTTTCTGTACGAATAGCAAATGAACTAATAAATAAAGGCATTGATGAGCATTTCTCAATCTAACTGAAGTATTTTCAGTTTTAACCTATAACAAAGTGATGCCAAAATTTGTGTTTGACAGTCTCATGTTGAAATTGTTTCACATGTATTATATATATTTATATACAAAATTAATTCTTTCCGTGTTGCCGAACCTCAGTAGCTCAGTCGGTAGCGATGTGGGTTGTCAATCGAGGGGTTGTGAGTTCGAACCCCAGCTCGGCCAACATTCTTTCCGACGTTTGACAAAAGTCACTGTGACAAGCATCATTCGCCTTCCCAAATGGGCTAACAGTCTAGGTGTAAAATCAGCCAGTTGCTTGGAGAATATGTTGTGCGGGGTATTGGTGTGAGAAAACCACTGACTGAGGAAACATATAAGTTACAAGCTGAAATGGCCGCCGTGAAATGACTGAAAAATTGTTGAAAACGGCGTTAAACCCCAATCAATCCATGTTGTATGTCGGAAAGGGAAAGTTATCATCTTTAGCATGAAGAGAAGCTAGAGCCATTATCAACATTTTATAATGACATCATTATTTTCTTACCATATGTTTCGTAGCCATAGGAATCATTTGGCCCATCACTCTCATATTCCAAAGAACTCTCTGTATAGAGTGAACTTCTTGTCGAAGTCTATCATTTCTCTTCACCTGCTCTATGAACACTCGAATCTGTTCCTCTCTTACACATACAAATGGTATTTTAGCATCTCTAATTTGGCACAATCTATCAAAAAACTGCATGCTGGATCTCGTGTATTCCTAAAAATTTCAATAAAGTCTGCTATTAAAGCTCAGTTTCATGCAAAACATCTGATTTGATCTTCAAGAAAGTTGTCAAAAAATTCCTTCGGACAGACAAATTTCAAAAGTTTTTGTGAAGTCTGAGATAACTGTACACATTCACAATTTAAAGTTAAGATCACACAATAAGTGGTATCAATTAATTGAATTCAAGAATAATTGTCGAGACCATAAATGTAGAATCTGATTTAACCCAATTTTAACAATCAGATTTGTTTGTAAATTGAAACCTTTAAAAATTAGATCTATATTTATAATTCTCGCAACCCTCTAGTATCCAGATCAGAATGCACCTCTGATCATGATTGTCTCTTCTCCCTATCTAGTCATACAAGTAACATTTTAGCCTCTGGACAATTTGTATGGCCATATATCCATAGCTCCCTATACTCATATTATAGTTTGTTGATATTTTAAAATTGCCAATCAGTTAAATTTTTCATGAATAATTTTTAGACCACATCAGCAGAATCTGATGTAGTCTGGTTTTAGCAATCAATTTGATTTCATTTGTTTGTAAATTGAACATTGAATTAAGTATAATCGGACCTTCTAGCAACATTCTAGTATCCAGATCAGAATGCACTTCTGATCATGATCTTCTCTTCTCCCTATCTAGTCATACAAGTATCATTTTAGCTTTTAACTGTTATGGCCATATATCCATAGCCACCTACATTCACAGTATGGTTTGTTGATATTTTAAAATTGCCAACCATTTTAAAACATCTGAAGGTCAGTAATCAGTTATCACATAACATTGATCAAGTCATCAGTTAACTATAAAACAAAAACAAATAAGATTATTTCTGCTTACCTCAAACTCAACCTTTAGATTTGAAACTTTACTGGAGCTGTCCACAAGTCCCCTGATCAAAGTTCTGTAAATATGAATATTATACTGTTGGGCTAACCTCACAGCACCCTCAATTTCTCCTGTTGATGACATCATTCTGGAAAAACAAAAACAAAAAACTATATTTTAACCGGGAATGAATTTGTGTTACCGGTACTTTTTTTTCGCATTCACATTGTGATCTTTTGAAGGTAGACAAAATATAGAGATAAGCTAGAAATGAATCGAACATATCAATTTTGTAACTAAATGTTGTTTCTACGGAATTGATTAACTTCTCGACTGCCCAGTATCATCTATTGATAGGAGAAACTTTGAGCTAAGAGTTTCAACAATATTTTCACTAGGTTATTTAAATCATTGGGACAATAGGATTTCAAACATTTTATTTTAACAATATGATGCTAAATTAAGATTATTCTTTTCGACAGTCAGAGCATTGTGTTTCTTATGCTAAATGCACAGTTTACATGTCATAAAATTCTAGTCATTGTTGCAATTAGACCATGAAATTGAATTTTCTGTCCATTTATTTTGGTAAATTTTGAGGGTGCATTGGAGAATTAGCACATGTTTTCAGAAATAATCTCTGTGACGGACACAGATGACGTTTATCAAGCTGTTCACCAATTTTTTCGCGACAAATTCAGCTGAAAATCACGAGAATGTCATAACATGAATAGAGAGAAAGGCATCAAAGTTTTGTGGATCAATTTCAAAGCCTGTCAAATCCCTCAAATACTGCATTGAGTCGGAATATGCGAATATTCAGCTAAAAATAGGGATTGGACCGGGTACCTAATTACCCAAGTACTCTATCGGACGTCCGAGTACCGATTATCAAAATAGGTATTCGAGTACCTGAATATAAATTTGCCATTTTTTCATCTGTTAATGAATTAAAACTTAAAAACTAATGAATAAGTTGTTCTGTCTCTGATCCATTTTAATCCGTTTTAAATGGCAACTTGATTGCAATCACGAATCAATAGGGCCGGCCCTGGCATAAAACAAGTTTGAGCCATTGCTTGAGTCAATTTACAAAAACTTGAGCCATGTTAGAGACATTTTTGTCATTTTTATTATCTCCACATTGAAGGAACCTGCAACAGGCAAATTCAAAAACTGTGTTTTCAAAAGGAGGTCTACTGCAGATAAATGCATCTTCATATATGGGAAATACTTAATTTGTTACAATTTTTAGCTGTTCATTTGCAACATTTGATCTCACTGCAGTTTGGCTTGCTCATTCTGCCAAGCCTTTCTTTTTATATTTAGAGTCAAACTCTACAAGTGTAGCATGTTTTCTAGAAGTTATTTCATTATGTATTCTTTTTTGTTGTGAAGACAAGACTATCTTTTTCTTTAAAGTGTGAAAACGACTAACGTAACATCGCTGAACAACATACCCGGAAAAATCATGTCCGAATGTATACGTCTACTTTTTACGCTATTTTTATCTGAAGATATTTCGATTTCTAATGTTAATAGGATTATTTAATGAATAGGAACTTTTAAAGTGAACATAAACTTTTATTCCCACTAACTAACCTTACTGTTTCAGCTCTTCAGCTCTAAAATTGAACTCTTTTTTAAAAATGAAATTCATAAACCAAAATTGCAATGTCTTGACAATGTCTTGACACTGTGCTGCAATTGGCTGTTTATAAAAAGGTCACCTCATCGGCGCTAAGCCTTCTGTTTAAATTTCTACTTTCCTTAATTACTCTATGTAAACAGATCAGGGACGTAGATAAGACAGATTATTGATTTTTCAACTCTGAGTAGACCACTAAGTCTTAGTTTAGGAAATACGTCAGATTTTACGTTCTTGATTTTTCATACCAATTTTTTTTTAGGATCCACAGCTTGAGCCACTTTTGTTTTTTATGAGATAATTTTTTCATCTTATCGCAAATGGCTCAAGTGGCGATCACCAGCGCGAGCCCTGAGTCAATGAAGATCTATATTTCTTATTTTAATATTCACTTATTAAGCGTAGTGTTTATCATTGCTACAGTCAAGTTACCCTTAACGGATCAGTAACGAAACAACGTAGTGCATAAAAGAAACGGTCAATGTTTCGTAACCTTTTTGGTTTATAGTCCACAAGTAAAATAATTTTCCTTTAAATTGACAAACACTTTTTCAGTTTTAGTGCAGAAACAGCTGTACAGACCGTTGTTTACCAGTTTGAGTTATTGATGCATTAACGGATCAATTGTAGCAATAGCTAGGGGATCACATGACTTTCTGATAATTTGGTGAATGATGAAGGATTACGGAATTACCCGAAGAGTTCCGAATGGTTCGGGCGTAGTAGTATAATACTGTCATCTTTTTTGACAAACTGGAAAACATGTTTCGTATACAGTTCTTTTTATTTCTAACATTTTAGTACATAATATTATTATGTTAATTCCGTCGGGATCCTTGTTTTTTTTTAATTCGTTTTTTCCCTTTCATTATATTAGAATTAAAATACCACGTTTTGTTGCAAAAACCAATAATAAGAATGACCCATGCATTTGCATAAATTTCCGGTTTTATTTTGTCCGTCGCTTTTTTGTAACCTACAAGCGATAAAACACAAATAGCAACTGTTTATGTCCCTTATTTTCATGCAGGTGTCGCGCTTGTTTATCTAACCGAATTAAATATTTAGTTTAAATTTTAACTTATTTATTTTACATCTATTGTGAAACAAGCTTTGAGCTTATATTAATCACGCTCGATGTCTGCTTCCTGGAAACTCAACCAGTACTCGCGCCGTTTGTGTGGAAAAATCCCAAAGGCAGAACCAGCTCATCACGGGATTCGAACCCGGGACCTTTGGTACAAGAGGCCGACGCTCTACCTCTGTACCACTGTCTTCCAAATCAAATATTTAACGAAATAATTATATATCTTATTCATGCAAAAAGTATAGGGGGTTGAGTGATATTTTGTTCATTTATTTTTACTGGATTCGTCATTTAACCGGATGTTGAAAGGAAAAAACATGGCGGACAATCCAAATCAGGTCCTCTCCAAATGTTTCGCTGATGTGAACTAAATTTTCGATGTATTAAAGTGGTAAAGAGGTCAGCTGTACATGTTTAGACATCGGTTATAATATGAAAAACAGATGATAAATACTTGTCTAAACTAGTTAAACACAGACTTCGTTTTAGTTTTAGCTGGGACGGTTTTCCGCACAGGTGGTTTTCCGGAAATTGACTTTCACTTTCGTAATTATAATGCAAGAATGTACACTGGATTCACTTTTAAGAATCTGTATGCATCACAGTTGAATGATGCAGTAATTGAAAGGGTTAAAATTTGAATGTGTTTGATCTTATACTGAGCTGGAGCACAGCCAGATTTTTGGTACCCAAATTCAGTCAATTAAATAATGGCCCCAAGTTTTTGAAAATGGCCCACCTTTTTCAGACTCAGTGGGGGATATAGGCCCAATGTTTTCAAAATATTGTCAGATCTCTGAGTAAATATGATGTTCAGTTAAATGTAACATGGTTAAATGAATATATATATAATAAAAAATGATTTAGTACGGGATGAGGATTGTCATGTGCGTGTTGTTTGCTGCTGGGGACGCTGGATGTGACATGATAACAGTAATGATATTATACAGAAATTTGTAGTCTAAAGTAAGACCTGTTGAGACAATAGTTTCAAATATAATATATTATGCAAACGCATTATCAATACGCCATGCAATTTTAAATATGATGCAAATTTGCCTGAGGAAAGGAATTTGTATAAGACTTAGTGTTTATGACGCTTGTTTTCCAAACCTATGTACAATTATTGACATGTATTCCATATATACATTCTAATTTGTAACTATTTCTCAATAGCCTAAAAAGTCACAAAAGTATTGTTGTTTTTTGTCGCCACTTTAATAGATATAAATACAATTATTTGGAGGACTCCCTTAAAAGTTGGAGGAACCCCTACATCAAGCACAAGGGAGTCCTTAAGGATCTATTGAAATTTAAGTTAGTGTCGAACCCTGTTATGATCTAAAAAAAATGATTAAAAAGAAGACAATAATTTTCAATCCATGTTTTTCGTCTCATTTTATACATAACCAAAATGGCGACTCCCATAGATTGGCGAGGGTCACTTCAGAAAGCTTCATGGGTTATGGAAAAAAATAAATGAGAAAAATATCTCACACGTTACCTATGTTGAAAAAATCATTTATGTTTTTTTTTCGTATTAAATATAGAAGCCAACACAAGCGCACATTGGTACTTATAAAAGACAATTGAAAGTAACTGAACGATGGCCAGAATATTACGAGAGACAAGACTTTTTGATGAACAAGTGAACACATTTTGATTTTTTGCGAGTAACTGAGTACTCGATTGGAAGAGTATACGAGTACCCGAGTACTAATATTGATTCTTGTTCCCATACCAACTAAGAAAACATTGACACCCGCCATTTTGAATTTTGCACTGGTGGGATTTTACAGAAATGCCTTTCCAGAATAAATATATATGAAATATCGTTTCCTTCAATTCTGACCAATCAATATTCGGGGATAAATGTATTCAGAACGCGGCTGCATAAATCAAACTGGAGAGATTCCTCACATGACTGCTATATATTTATACGCTCTTGCAGACATTTTTAGGAGGCTTTCACTTCGTTTGCAGCGATTTACACCCAGTGACAATAATCCTTTTTATGAAAGATTCAAAGGCTATTAACAGCAATATGTTTACAATTGAGATCACTGAAACAAATGATGCCATAGAAATTTTCAAATTGAAAAAAAAAAGGTCACCGAAACAGGGCAGTGAACGAAACATCAAAATCATGAAGACAGGAATCATCTTAACTTGCTCTTTGCAACATTTTCAAGTGTATTTCTTTAGATTTACTATATATTTGTGTTAATGATAACAATATTCACAATGATAAGTGTTTCAGTAATTCTAAAATCTACATGAAAACAAGTGCTTAACAAATTCTACTTCTATCCAAATTGACATCAACATGACGAAATGATTAAATATCCCGGTAGGACACATTGATCCAAATAAATAGCTATCAAAGTAAGAAATGTGGGGATTAAAAAGCATACCTTATTGGCAAAGTACTTCTAGAATATCCACAAATAAAAATCTGAAACGTAGAATATGTTAGCAATATGAAATATAAATATTTTCGAAGAGCGATAGAAATTGCGACTGATCACTTTCATGAAAGCAGTAGCTAGGAAGTGTGTTGCTATGAACTATTTGAACTGTTCGCGGTTATAAATTTGATGTCGATCAAAGTCACTGGGCGCTTTAAATTCTAACCGGATTTATTAGTTTGGATTATTATAAAGCGCCTTTTTGAAACAGTCTTATGCAACCAGTCCAAGCCTATTGTTATGTTACGTTTCGTAACAAAATGTTACGCTACATTCCTTTATCGTTCTTGTGCAGTTCGTAATTAATGTTATTACTTTTAAAAATAGTGTTTTTGTTTAGGGTTCATTAATATATTTAACCCAATCCGTACACGTTCTGACTGACATATTTTCATGAAATAATTGGCTGAGCAAAGACAGAAATAGATGAAACTGACAGGTTTGAAAAGATAACGTGAAGACTGGTACATGTTTACAGTTCCGAAATAAAAACAAGAACAAAAGTCCAATTCCTGTGAAAATGGGTTTCGGGCTATGGATATTTCAATTGAGAATGATCTGCTTATTAATTAAAATTAACTCCGAAAATACATCATCCATCTATGTCTGTATGTTCACGCTTTCGTAGACCCAAATGGCCTTCGAATTCAATTTGTTACACGTAGGTGGGAGACTGTGTCTTCGTTTAAATTATTAATCTCTCTAAATATTTCTACATTATTATTAAGATTTTATATAACTTCGTTATAACGGTAATATGTTCCAAATATTTATTAGAATGTTATTGTTAATAAATTTAAAAAACCTTTTGCAAGCATATCTATAAACATGTTCCACTCTAGGTTCAAAGCAGTTAGACTGTTTGGCCTAAACAAAAATAGTCTTGTTTCTGGTCGCGGGTCTCAAAATCATCAGGGTTGGTAGGTAGGGATTTTTTTTTTCCTTTTTTTTTTTTTAACCCTTTCCCGTCATAAAGACAGTTTGAATGCCTAAACTTACCAATTTTATTAAATTTACTATCAATACATTTATCAACAATGAACAATAAAATGTTAAGATTTTTTTCTTTTCGGTTCTGGAACTGCGAATGCGAGTTTTTTGTGACAAAAATTATACAAGCAGTCAGGGGTAAAATGGAGGGTCGGTACGGTGACCAGAAACCAAACTTTTTTTTTTTTAGGCCTTTCCCCCCTGTTTTGTCACTTAAGGTGCATTTATACAACATAGTTTGTTCTCATACTTAATTACATACAGTGATTTATCGGGAATCGTACTAGAAGTGTCCATGACATGCAATCCAAAAACTCTCGGCGTATTGGGTTGAAATAAGTGTTGTGTCTTTTGTTGTTTAATTAAAGATATAATTATAATTATTTCTTGCTTTAAAAGTGTGTTTTTTTTCCCTATAGTGACTAACACTGAAAAATCCGGGGTGTCCTGCCATAGAATTAGATATATTCTTTTTCAAATTTGAAGCATTGTCATTCGAACATTGTAAGTTTAGATATAAGAACTATTCCTTTGTCTCTTTTGTTCTTGTTGTTAATGTCGAAGTTGAGACCAAAAGAGTAGTTTACCGACACTTATAAATTTAAATCAATAACAGGCTGAAATCTGGCGATGTGGGATAGCATATGACGATTGTTGAGTATACTATCGGGCGAATATGTGCATGCATGCAACCAATTCCATGAGAGCCTTTACCGTTCGTTTGATAAAGCAGTAACGAACTTAAGATATAACCTAATGTCTAACAAAAATTAGACATGTAGCCAATCTTATTCGTTAACACTTTATCACAACATTTGGGACGTGCATTAAGACCCATTTTCCGCTGATATGCAGCTGGAATACATTAGCTTGAAAAAGACATTAATTTCAATCACATTTATTGAAATGATCTGAATCGATCTTCAATTCGATGATTTTTTCCCCTTTTTTTAACCTGTTTAGTCTGACACAAGTGTTCATCTTTTTGAATTTTCGTGAGACAATTTTTTTTCGTCAATAATAATATTTTCTGTATAGGCTACATCTTCTATTTATTTTGATATCTTCTCTGTCCAATTACATATCGTCAGTTTGAGAAACATAAATCTTAAGGATGTTATTAAAAAAACAATTTTTAAAATTTGGCGGTTAAAAAACGTTTGATGTGACACAGACGGATGTAAGATTTCTTATTTTATGTTAGTAAAAAATCGGTTTGTTGTCTGGAACTCCTAATTGACTTAAAATAAAGACTTTTAAAAATGCTTTTCTGCGACAAATAAAAAAAGTTCTAGGTGCATTCATATTTAACCTTAATTTCATCAAAATAAAATAATAGTCGACTTAAATAGCATACCTTTAGCTTAACTGAGATTCAATGAGTATCCACAAATAACAATCTGAAACGTAAACAATGTTAAGAATATCAAATATGTAATTTTTTGAAGAGCGATAGAAATTGCAACTGATCACTTTCATGAAAGAAGTTGCTAGGCAGAACGTTGCTAAGATCTGTTTGAACGATACCGCGCAAATTATTTAAGTCAAGATCATTGGACGTTTTCTCCATTATAGATTTCTCTTATAATTCCTTTTTAAGTGCGTCTGAGTGATTGAGATAATATAAAATGTTTTAGTAGCAGTCTAGTTTATTATATTTTAATTCGGTCTCAAAATGTTTCGTTTATACAATTGCACTTTCTCGTCTCATGAATATATTTCTGTTAATGATTTATATCTTTACCGTATTCTCATGTATTATATGTGTTGTTTAAATTTAGATTAACCGTATTTAATTCTTTTCAGCTTATTAGAGGACATGGCACATATCTGTTGTTTGAAATTTAGATAAACCGTGTTTAGTTCTTTCCGCTTATAGGACATGACATTTATTTGTTGTTTGAAATTAAGATAAATAGTATTAAGTTGTTTAAAGCTTATAGGACATGGCACATATTTGTTATTTGAAATTTAGATTAACCGTGTTTAGTTCTTTCAGCTTAAAGGACATGTCACCTATTTGTTGTTTGCAAGTTAGATTATTCGTATTTATTTATTTCAGGATATAGGACATGGCAAATAGTTATTGTTTGAAATTTAGATTAACCGTATTTAGCTTTGTGGCATACCAGTATTGCAAATTGATTTTTTTTTTAGAAAACTCACTATAGAAGCCGGAGACAAGTCTTTGTGGTCCGTCTAAGGAAATTTAAAGGGTGAAGGGGAGGCGACTAGATTTTGAAAGGCAGAACTAATACAATGGTTATCGCCCTTGGAAATTTAACCAAACTCTCTGCATTTCTTGTATTTTTCCACAAATAACGCTACCTATACGTACTTTTTCTCTACACACAGACGCAGATTAATGTATCTGCAGCAGACGATGTTTGGAAACATTGTGCCGACAGGAGAAATAGCTCACAACTGAGTAATTTCTTATTTTACCTTATTGCTTATGTGGGACAATGTTAAAATACCGTTTCACCACACGAAACGTTGCTTAAATACAATAGACAATGGTACTAAAATGTATTCCAATGCTAATATTTACCAAATCAAAATTTAAACGTCGGACAACTTCTTTTACAATCTCATCGTTTCTGACGAAACTATTTGAATTAACTTTTTTCAGCATTCCTCAATTCTACTTCAAACGACATTAAGCAATCAATAAAATAATGGGTTTATATTGACTATAATTGAATATATTGTGACAAACGTAGAAATTACTCAGTATGATCAGTTACTCATTTATTTACATATGTCGGCTGCAGCAGATTCGTGTTTACAGTGATGCGTTATATTCCATTTTGCCTCAATGTTTTCAAAAGTGGTTTGCTGCAGATGAGTCTGCATGTGGGAAAGGGTTAACTTAAGTTACGAGTTTAGTCGAAGTGTTCCGAAGTGTTCCGAAGTGTTCCGATTGGTGACGAGATAGAGCCGGGAAATGTGTTCGTCGGTGATTATCTGTAATAAATTGGTAATCTGAGAGATATAAGTTGGGATTTTGATATCTCGGTTCAGAACGGTGCGTATTTCTAAAACAAAAACAATAAATAAAGGAACAGCGCAAGGCAAAAAGGGGGTCCATTTGCGGCCGGTTCATACCATAGACTTAAATAATGGAAATAATGACTTCCCGCCGTTTGGCGTTCAGGGTTGCGATGTTAGCATAACAACTGACTGGCTGAAGTCAGGATAAATGGACCAGAAGTAATGGTAACTTACCCAGGAAACTCTGTTATATAAGTGAAACATCGTGGAAAACGGCGTAAATCACCCAAAAATAAATCAATTAATAAATCAATCAATCCTTGCTTGACATTCAGGTTTGCATGGATAGAATTACGACTGATGTGTCTTTGTAAGGCTAAATGCTATCGGGAGTACACGTAATTGAATCAGGAAATGCCGTGATATAACAGATATACTGTTGAAAGCGGTGGAAGAACCTCCATTTAAACAAACAAAGAAACATACTTCGCAAATATACAACAATACCTACTCCTTTGCCTGACCCGTCCCAATAAATAACGTTTGGAACTCGGCATAGCTTTACACCACAGTTTGGAAAAGGTAATTCTAGTAACTAACTAATGTACATGTATATGCGACCCGTTCAGATAAAGACCAGCCTGTGTGTATATATAGGAGCGTATGGACTGGACCTGCACTTTTCGACAAGCTACTCCTGAAATTCTTGATCAATTTCTGATAACATTGGTCAAATAGAAAATGTTGTTTTTCTAAGATCACGAAAACGTGCATTTTCTCACGTCATTGCTTGAATCTTTGTATACTTTCCAGGTGCCCTTATCAAAGATAAGGATCGCTCAATATTCTAACGTATAAAATCTCGACTTTTGACAACTTTGTGCGAAGCAGACGACAAATATACAAGAAAATGGTAAAAAAGGTCATGCCACACGAAAACCGACATTCGGGACGTTGCGACCAGCGCAGTCTCATCAGGAGCTTCTCTTTGTAACCCTCTGGTAATTAGTCTTGACCAAAGGCCGAGTGTACAAGTAAGCTATAAGCTGGAACACAGTGGTGCAGTGTTAGAGCTTAAGCCTCGGGTACCAAAGGCCCCGGATTCGAATCCCGTGATGAGCGAGTTCTACCCTTGACATATTTTATCACAAACGGCGCTAGTAAACATATTTTATTCAATAAAAATTACATAGTATGAAATAATACATTTCAAAAGGAGAAATAACGAACGGCTAAAGCTTATACAGTTCAACTCCTACCGCGAGCACTGGTTAACCAGAAGGTTACTAGGAAACAGCCATCGAGCGTGATTAATATAAGCCGAAATATAGTCTAGTTGGTAGTAAATATGAATAATTTAGTTAGGTTCAGTTTTCGTATGGTGGGTCTCAAATCTCAAATTATGCTTAACCGTTTTATCTAATTAGGTGTATTTTTCTGCTTTGAAAATAGCCTACACAAATATTGTAATATCTAGATTGATTGATTGATTGTGTGATTTGAGGATGGGGTGGGGGAGGGGGAGGGGGGTGAACGCCGTTGTCAACAATGTTTCAGTCATATCAGAGTTCACCTAGTCATGTGTTTCCTGGCTTTCCCACACCAATACTCCACACATACTTTCCAAGCAACTGGCTGCTTTTCTACAAACCCATTGGTGGCTGACGAATAACTCTTGGCACGGTGACTTTTGTCAAACGTAGGAAAGAATGTTGGCCGAGCTGGGGTTCGAACTCACAAACCCTGTGTAATGCCTAGAAATTTGGAAGTTTATTTTCGATACAGAGTTTTTAAACAGTGTAAAAAAAGGAAACGAAATGTTCGCCTTTTCCCGCAATGTTTTCGAATTGTACTGCTTCAAAACTTGTCAGAAGTCGTCTGTAGCAGGACAAAGGTTAACGAGCCATATTCTCCTATTCCCAGACGTACGTGCTTCAACATTCTGATTTCAGTTTTTGGGATAGGGGCGTTTCGCCACTATCTCATAGCGAAGCTGCTTTCGAAAAGTCGGATTAAAGCTGCAACCGCAGTCCACATGTGTATACCTACACCAAAATCGAGTTTTGATTGGTTATAATCTGCCTTTTCAACGATTTCATTGGTTCGACCGAATCACGAAACCCTCCGCTTGCATAAATTTATGAGACAAAATAGTTTCTATGAATGAAACTCACTCTGAACTATGGTTGACCTCAATGTCAGTAGTGTGAGGTAACGTCGACCGTTCTGTGACCCCATTAGATTACAACAGTCGACTTATAGAGAAATGTGCAAAGCACTGTAAATACAATTATTGAAAGGAGTTGAAACCATTGTGGCAAAAGTAGAAATTGCCTACGAAAAGCAATTTCCCCTTTTGTCACAATGTTTTCGATTGTCGTCTGCTGCACATGCGTCTGTAAGCGTCTGTAGGCGGAAAATGGTTACATCCTTCCCATGGAAGCGGAACCCTTTCCGACAATGACAATTCCTCCTTTTCACACAATGCTTTCAAACACGTTTCAAATTAATTCTTTTCATATTTAAACGTTTTACTATGGACGTTCTTTCCCTCTTTCTCCCTTCCGGACACATTTTGAATAACATGCTAGAGATGAATGATTACGAGCAATTTTGCCTTACATCAAGGGGAAAAATACATAGTTGAAACCTTTGTGGAAAAAGAGGAAATGGGTCATGATAAACAATTCTGCAGCCGTCTGCTGCACATGCGTCAAAAAGCGACTTTAAGCGGGAAAGGGTTGAACCGTTCCCGTTATAGCTACTTAGTTACAAACAAATGTTGATAGTATATTTGCAAACGGAGCAATTGCTGACAATGAGCAATTCCTCCTTTTCAAACAATGCTTTGAAACATGAATCAATTTGTTTCTATAACCTAGATAACGAAAACATTTGGCTACAGTTATTATTTTAACCTTTGCCCCTTTTAGACACATTTGACTAACCTTAACAGATGAATGATAATCAACAAGTTTGTCTTTTTCCACAATGTTTTCATCACTATTCAAAATCATACTTTTATTAATTCAGGTCAATAGTTATGCCTTAGTTCAATGTTGTTTGCTGTATATTTAGTCTATGTGGTCAAGGTTAAGGAATACTGTAAACAAACTTGTTACAACATAATTCGTCCAAAGAGAGAGGTCCTACTGTGTATACATGCCATGAAATAATGTTACAAACGGTCTCACCGCTACTGGAGAATTGTTGGTAAAACAGGTCGCGTTTTGTGTTGAATATTCTCATGTGTCGCTGTATGTAGTAGGAAATAGAAATTAAATCTACAAATTATAGATAAGTTAATTTCAACATTGATTGATTGGGATTTAACGCCGTTTTTAACATTTCTTCAGTCATATCACGGCGGCCAGTTCACCTACAAATGTATTTCCTGGTTTTCTCAAACCAGTACTCCTCACAACAATCTTCCCAAGCAACTGGCTGCGTTTCCACATAGACTTAGCCATTGGTGAAAGACGAATGACGCATGTCGCATTGACTTTTGTCAAACGTCGGAAAGAAATTTGGCCGAATTTGTCAACACATCCGAGTTATAACCGCAAGGTCATTATTTATTTAATTATTGAGAAGCTTCTAGCGATTTTGGGACTAAAATTATAATGTATATGCATTTGCGTTAATTTAAGACTCAACGTTCATCAACGTGTAATATAGTCCTAGATGTATCTGTTGACAAATAAACTAGAAATGTAGTCTAAATAGGTTTTTGAAAATTAACCTTGACGGTCCGGTCCCGTTTCGGAGATACAATTAAATTGCAAATACTTTACAAATACCATAATATAAGCTGACGTGTTTTGACGCATCGAACCAGTCTTCTGTAATCAATACTTGAGTTGTCTCCGTCTGTAAAGCTTGGAGGTATAATCCGGCGTCCGGCCGGCTGTCTGCCTGAATGTGCATTCGTCCGTCCGTCATGGATTGCATGTATTGGTTAACACGTTGTTTCTATATGGCAGATTTATTTCAAAGTGGTCACAATTATACCCGTGTGATCAGAAGAACGGCAAAGTACTAGGTACATAACTCTGGTCTGTTTTTTCAGTTATCTCCATTTTTCCTTATTTAGTTCAGCGATTGTCTCAATTAACTTTCATTGTATCAATTTCAAACTTGGTTTGTAGGTAACTTATGACCTACAGATTTGCAGTGCACCATTACCATAAATTTAGCATGCTGCGTTTGGAGTGTGTATATTTTTGTCTTTCAATGTTCTCCCTTATTATATGCAACACATGCGTTCCGTGAAATTCCCTTTTTCGTTAATGAGTGCTTCCCCAAGATTTGTACTTCGTCAAATCTAATTTGTTTTTTAGGTGTAAACTCAATTTTTTCATTTCTTCGGTTATTGTCTCAATATATGTCCAATATATCAATTTAAGACTTGGTGTATAGGAAACTCAGAGCTGCAATTGTGCAGTGCAAAAGAAACATAACTATCATGCTTTCGATCGTCTTTCATTTATCAGCATGATTACAATATACATTGTGGATCTTTAGTGATTTCTGAACTAGAAATATTTTAATTAAGGGTAGCTGCTCGGGTTTTTTTTGTCAATCTTTTGTCCTTCGATATTTTGTTTATACAAGAAAAGGGTAAAACTTTTGACAAATGAGGTATATGTTATTGGCAGGCAATATGTGTTGCTTCAAACATTTTTGGTTTGGTTTGTTTAAAGGTCATTGTTTCATTGTTTCAACAATGTTTGTCCATATGATCTATGCCATATGTTTTCAACTTACATATGCCCCCTATACCATCAGCGCTTTCAGCGCTTTGATTTTTATTATCCTCGTCGTTAGTCTGACCGCCATAACAGACGGAATGCGATGCTTCTGCAACAGACGGAAATGTGAAACCATAGTAGACACCGAATTCATTTTTTGTAAGTTATTTGGCCATATCGAATTCTTTATCCCATGTCATGTTTTCAACAACTCTTGTGTAAATTATACATCCAGTTTTGGAAGAAAATAATAATTGTAAACTTCCCCCCCCCCCCCCCCCCCCCCCCCCCCCCCCCCCCCCCCCGATAACATTTTAACAGCAGACGGCCGACCACAAAGCATGCCATTAGGGCAACAGTTAACCCTTTCCCATATACAATAAATCAGCAGCAAACGACATTAAACAAACTGTATGCAAACAAAAGAAAATTTCTATAAGGGAAAGTTCACTCTTAAGGGGAAATTTAATCACTGCAAATAGTTGAAAACATTGTGGCAAAAGGACAAATTGCGCATTATTCAAAATGTTTTCAAAAATAGTTGCTGCGTAGGCGCCAAAATGAATCTACATTTGGGAAATAGTTAATTCTATTTGGTTAATGAAGGCAGTTCTGAATGAATTTAGCGAAATATATTTGAGTTCGGTGAAAATGGCTATTGACGTTAATTCTTTTCAGCTTTCTTCTACCAGCCTTTTTACACGCATGCGCATTTGTATGCATCAGCAGTAAACGATGCTCGTGACGAGTTACTTCTCCTGTTGCCACACTCTTTTCAACTCTTTTCAATAAGTGTAGTTTCATTTATGAAAGGTTTCCATATGTTTTGCCAAAACGTATTCAAAGTCGTCTACTTTATATTTGTTATGTAGGTAAGTGTTGGACTTGTATCGCCATCTGACCAGGCTCTATTAACAACTCAAATAAACACATTTTCCTTGAAAACCCTAGTATTTGCTATGGGCTCTCTCGCCATCTGACCAGGCTCTATACTGTTAACTACTCAACTGAACAAAATATATCTTGAAATTCCTAGTAATTGCTTTGGCCCCCCTCACAGGCTATATACTGATGCCTACTCAACGAAACAAATTTCGCTTGACATTTCAAATATTTGCTATGGTCTCAATCGCCATCTGAACATGCTCTATATTTAAGACTACTCATCACAACAAATTTACCCTGACATTTATAGAATGTCTATGGACTCCCTTGCAGGATAACCCGACTCTTTCTGTTGACAACTCAACTAAACATTTTTACCTTGACATTCATATGGGCTCCCTCGCCATCTGAGCAGGCTCTATACTGTTAACTACTCAACTAAATACATTTACCTTGAAATCCTTGTATTTGCTATGGGCTCCCCCCCTCACAGGCTTTATACTGTTGACTACTCTACTAAACACATTTACCTTGCAATTCTTAGTATTTGCTATGGGCTCCCTTGCCATCTAACCATGCTCTGTACTATTGACAGCTCAACTCAATAGTTTTACTTGAAATTCCTAATATTTGCTATGGGCTCTCTCGCCAAATGACCAGGCTCTATACTGTTGACTATTCAACTGAACAGTTCTACCTTGAAATTTCTAGTATTTGCTATGGGCTCCCTCGCCATCTGACAATACTCTATACTATTGACTACTCAACTCAATAGTTCGAGCTCCCTCGCCAGCTAACCACGATCTATACTGTTGACTAACCAACTGAACAAATTTACCTTCAAATTCCTAGTATTTTCTATGGGCTCCCTCGCCATCAAAGCCGGATCTATACTATTGACTACTTAACAGAACAGTTCTTCCTTGAAATTCCTAGTATTTGCCATCTTGAATACTCAATTGAACAGTTGTGTATCAACATTGTAACAATGATAAACAGTTTATATACAATATACATTTCAATGGATATATGGTTTTAACCAAATCGCTCCGACAATGCTTTTTATGTTGCTATAAATATCCTCTGTTAGATTAGATATTTACCATTTTACTGCTGTAACCAATCATCAGTTTAGCATGTGCCACCAGTACAGTGCCAGGCCAACCTGCGCATCTGCGCCCTCTGATCAGACGCTATAATATTGGCTGGCAAACACACCTTTTTATATGAATATTCATAAAATTGACTATGAACTCTTCCAAAGTCACTGCTTGGCAAGTCTATTTAAAAATGTCTGTCTTGATAAGGTTAATAAAACAAAATGCTTTTCACAAATCGACTCGTCGGTTGTACAGTACAATCAAACCTGTGCTAAAGACTACATTGGCATATCGATTCCCTGTCTCTATAGACCCCATTTAGAGTTTCCCAATTACTAATTTTCTTCATACGTAACCCTGCAATCAAAGACTACCTGTAAACAAAGACCATATCCAGGGCTTGGCGTGAAACGGTTGTAACTTAAAACCTATTTTGAAAACCCTGATTTTTGGGCAATTTTGACCCCTTTGTAAACAATGCAAATTTAAGTGCCATTGCTCAGAACGAGCAATGGCACCTAAATTTCCATTGTTTACCAAGAAAAATGAATTAACACTTATAAAGACCAATTTTAGTTACAACCGTTTCACGAAATTGCTGTGTTCCCGTGAATGCACATAAAAGTTACCCGTTCTTGGGTTTCTTGGATGTAGATGCGTTTTGACGCGTCTGCATCAGACGACTTTTGAACACATTGTGATGAAAGTAGAAATAGCCACATTATTTTCAATTCCATTCAATAAATAAACTTTCCCTTATAAATGATGTGCATAGGAATTCTTAGAATGTTTTTCCTTTTAACTCTTTCAGCGCCAAAGGCAATATTGAGCTTTTTGCAAACAATACAGATTCAGGTGAGTCAGCTCGTAACGAGCTGTCTCACCTGAAATCTGCATTGTTTGGCTGTGAGTTATAAATATATTCCAAAAATCCTATAACATGAAAATGGAATCGACCGAGTTTGAACATGGAAGAGTCTACTTTAAACAATTCGGCGCTGAAAGGGTTAAACCATTTCGCACATACAGACTTATTTAAATACATCTACACTATAAGACTCACAGCTTTAACCTTTAGATGTATTGCATGTCAAACCTTCGTTGAATGAAAATGCAGGGTTTGATTCTCTAATTGGTATCCATGTGACAATCGTGTCTGACAGTGCGTGTATGATTTTAATTACGTAGGATGTACTTTTAATTTCACGGGTTCTTTCACACTTAATAACCAGCTGTTGTACGGGAAAGGTCTTAAAGCTATGAATGTTCTACTTTCAAACCTGAAACGTTATAACACATCTCCAAAAGTAGCGCTACAGTTATTCGATGCTTTTGTTACCCCTATACTCTATTATGGTTGCGAAGTCTCTGGGTTTACAAATGCAAACACTCTGGAAAAACTAAATTTAAAATGTTTTAAAAGGATTCTTGGGGTAAGACAGTCTACATGTAACGCGGCAGTGTACGGGGAGTTAGGTAGATATCCTCTTTATATTAATCGCTATGTAAGAATTTTACAATACTGGTTTAAACTTATACATACCGATAATCTAATACTATCGTCAATTGCTCAGGATGCCATGCTCGAAAAAAATAATTGGTTCACTAAACTACGTAATCATTTAAGTAGCCGTGGCTTTGCTTACGTTTGGGACAACCCGTGCTCAGTGAACGCTAAACATTTTACTAATATATTTAAACAAAGGTTAATCGACACATTTTTACAAAAATGGTACCAAGATATTGAGACTGGGCGCACTCTTAGTACATTATATAAGCATTTAAAATCCGATTTTGGTCAGGAAAACTATCTAAACTTAAGTATTAGTAGAAATTTACGCGTTGGTCTCACCAGAATTCGAACATCTGTCCATAAATTACGAATAGATACCGGTAGGTTTGCTGGTGAAAGGGTAGATCGACACGAACGTTTATGCACGTACTGCCAAATGGGCGAAATGGAAGATGAATTCCATTTTATCCTACAATGTCCATACTATTTAGATATTAGATTCAAATTTGTAAAAAAGAAATATTGGAAAAACCCAAATATGTTAAAGTTAGTTGAGCTTTTAAAAACCAATAATAAAGGTGACCTTATCAACCTTTGTAAATTTATTACCTTTTCTTTTCATAAACGCAACAATGATGTGCTTTGATATATATGTATTGTATGTAGATATGTTTAATTTCCTTTCTTTACCAAACTATACACGATGAAATATAGAAACGTATGTACATGGCATTGTCGGACCGTATTTGGTACAAAAACGAATATGTACAAATTTGTACCATATTCGGCCGAATATGGTACAACTGTCTAATTGTACCATATACGTATCTGCAGTTTTGGGGTAAAATGCCTGACCAAATATGGTACAAACTTGTACCATATTCGGATGAAAAATGTACCACATTCGTTCCGAATATGGTACACACTCATCATCGTCATCATCATCATCGTCATCATCATCATCATCATCATCATCATCATCATAACTACAATTTGCATCAACGTCATCAATACCATCATGAAAATAATCATCATCGTCATCATCATCATCATCATCATCATCATAATCATCATCAGCATCATCATCATCATCATCATCATCGGCGGCCGGTAATCATTGGCGTCAACATAATAAAAAACTTTTTTCATCATCATCATTATAATCATTATCATCGGCCGATAAACATCGCAGTTATCATCATCACAATCATCAAACCCCAATCATCATCACCATTGTCATCATCATCAATTACATCATCATCGTCACCATTAACACCATCATCATCATCGTCACCATTAACGCCATTATCATCATCATCGTCATGATGATGACAAAAGTTTTGATGATGATGACGACGATCAAAATTACCGTCATCATCATCATCACAAACTTTTATCATCATTGTCATCATCATCACCATCATTATCACCACAATCATCAAGGTCATCATCATCATCATCAACACCATCATCATCATCACCATTATCATCATCGTAATGAAGATCACAAAAATGTGATGATGATAACTGCGATGTTTTTCGGTCGATGGTGATGATGATGACAAAAGTTTTGTAATGATGATAACGACGGTCAGCACATCATCATCATCATAATCTACCGATAAAAATCGCCGTCAGCATCATCAAAACACATTTGTCATCATAATCATCATCATTATAATAATCATCATCGACCGATAAACATCGCTGTCATAATCATCAAAATACGTTTGTTATCATCATCATCATCATCATCATCATCACATCAATTATCAACACCCCAATGATCATCATCGTTGTTATCTTCACCAACACCACCATCATCATCACCATCAAAACCAACATCATCATATCCATTATCATGATCGTAATGGTGATCACAAAAGTTTTTTTATGATGATAATGACAGCGATGTTTTCGGTCGATAATGAGGATGTTGTGATGATGATGACGACGATGAGAATATCATCATCATCATCGGCCAATAAACATCGCCATCATCATCATCACAAATATTTTGTTATCATCATCATCATTATCATAATCTTCTGCCGATAAACATCGCCGTCATCATCATCTAAAATCTTATCATCATCATTATAACCATCATCATCGTCCGATAAACATCGCTGTCATCATCATCCCAAAACGTTTGTTATCATCATCATCATCATCATTATCATCATCATCATCACCACAATCATCAAACCCCAATCATCATAACCACTGTCATCATCATCACCACCACCATCATCATCACATTTTTTTTACCATCATCATCATCACAAATGTTTTGTCATCATCATCATCACATATTCATTTTACATTTTGTATTTTATAATTTGTTTCATTCAAGAGATTCAACAAACTTGTACTTTTTTCATTTATTGGTATACTGACAGGATTTTTCAAAGTAATATTGAAGAACATAGAACAGCATTTAAATTTTAATCCAACTGTAGCATTTTGACCAGACATAATATACATATATACATTCATTTTAGTAGCAGCCAAAATATCCCAAATGTGCTTCGTAAAAAGTTACCATTAAATGAGCAAATGACAACAAATTTCCGGTAGAAGAACATAATCATCAATCACAAAAATAACATAACAGGTTTCCAAACACCGATATACATGTATATTTCACCTGTAATGTCTGTACATGACATCTATGATATCATACCAACCGATTCCATTAACACGCAAACGCAGCCATGCGTTTGCCCATTTTGGCCCCTTGATGATTTCTTTTATTGCCAAAATAAGACCGCTGTTTCTGCCCGCTCTTGTTAATAGGAAACGAACGCTAACAGGATTTCTGTTACTAGTATCTAGTCCAATATTCGGCCGAATGTAAATTCTAGGTGTTTGCAAACTCATTGACCTTATTAAATCTCTAAAGGGTTTGCCGACCTTCGCCAACACAAACTGGATTGACGGGTTTGATTGTATGCAGAACTTAAAAATTTCAACTTGAATGTGAAGTGGTAACATCAGAAATGGAAAAGTCGTTCGCCTCTGTGCCCTCCTATTGTTTATCATATCTTGAAGCTCTTTCAGGGCTGAACACACAGAGACGTCACCGTTGTCGCCAGAGTCACCGTTGTCGCCGGAGTCACCGTTGTCGCCAGAGTCACCGTTGTCGCCGGAGTCACCGTTGTCGCCGGAGTCACCGTTGTCGCCGGAGTCACCGTTGTCGCCGGAGTCACCGTTGTCGCCGGAGTCACCGTTGTCGCCGGAGTCACCGTTGTCGCCGGAGTCACCGTTGTCGCCGGAGTCACCGTTGTCGCCGGAGTCACCGTTGTCGCCGGAGTCACCGTTGTCGCCGGAGTCACCGTTGTCGCCGGAGTCACCGTTGTCGCCGGAGTCACCGTTGTCGCCAGACGCAGCGTTGTCGCCAGAGTCATCGTTGTCGCCAGAGTCACCGTTGTCGCCGGAGTCACCGTTGTCGCCAGAGTCACCGTTGTCGCCAGAGTCACCGTTGTCGCCGGAGTCACCGTTGTCGCCAGAGTCACCGTTGTCGCCGGAGTCACCGTTGTCGCCGGAGTCACCGTTGTCGCCGGAGTCACCGTTGTCGCCGGAGTCACCGTTGTCGCCGGAGTCACCGTTGTCGCCGGAGTCACCGTTGTCGCCGGAGTCACCGTTGTCGCCAGAGTCACCGTTGTCGCCAGAGTCATCGTTGTCGCCAGATGCAGTGTTGTCGCCAGACGCAGCGGTGTCGCCGGAGTCACCGTTGTCGCCAGAGTCACCGTTGTCGCCAGACGCAGCGTTGTCGCCAGACGCAGCGTTGTCGCCAGACGCAGCGCTGTCGCCAGAGTCACCGTTGTCATACGACTGTTCTAAGCGTGATATTATGTCCTTGTACACGCGTTGATTGATACGGATACTAACGTAATGCATGCCAAATCCTTCTGGGAAATACCCCAATGCAATTGTTCCAACATCACCATCGAACTTTCCATCTGCTGACACAATTGATGGATCTAGTCCTCGGGTACAAACTACCAGGCACTGCAAATTATATGCTCTCATAAGTGCAATGAGCGTGAGGTTGTCGCCGTATGTCCCATTCTTAGACATATTCTTAACGTATTCATCAAATGTTTCATCATAGACAAAAGTTTCATAGAAATATCTGTTTTCTACAATGTGATGGACTGCTTCCTTACGTAAAGCATCTACGTCTTTGTATATACCAATTTTACCAAGTTGATGCGATATAGCAGCAAATTGACAATTTCCATCCGGATTTGGGTCCATGGCAATATTCACCCCATCCAACAACTGCAGATTTTCATGGTGTGTTGAAACATGATAGTACTTAGTTCTGTGATTTTGTTTCTCTGAGCGGTTCTGTTTTAATGAATGTTTTTTAATTTTTCGTTGTTTCTCTAACGCAACAGTTAGGCTAGTCATGTTTTCGACCCCAACCGATTTGCTTACGAATCCAAGTTCGGGTTTGTTCGGTACTTGAAATGACACGATATAAACACCATTTCGTTTTACTTTTTCTACCTTGCCTTCGATAACATATCTTTTGGTTGGCACCCTGGATTTTCGAAAGGGATAGCGAATTAATACTGTCTCTCCTACTTTGTACTTGCTTGGGGAAGTTGCGTTTTTCAACAGCGACCTGTAAGCCGTTTTATTTGCTCGCCGTATGGTTTTCTTTATTTCACGAGAACTATGACGTTCTTTGGTAAAAACATGACTTCTTCCGTAGTAGGCTTCAAAGGGCGTGAGACCCCCAAGAACTCGTTTGAAACTTGTGTTTATGGCATAGGCTAAATCTTGAAGCCCTTCGACCCAGTTAAATCCACGTTTACTTTTTGTTGCAAATAGAATCTTGGCCTTTATAACACTGTTTGACCTTTCACACTTGCCCTGTGATTGAGGATGATACGGCCTACTATTGATAATTTTGATGTTGTACTTGTTCAACAAAAGTTTCATACTAGGGCCTTTAAATTCCAGTCCGTTGTCACATTGGATGATGTCAGGGGCAAGGTTAACCATCAACACGTCCTCTAATGCCTTTGCAACTTCACACGAACTCTTCGTTTTCAGGGGTTTTGGCATAACGTACCTAGAATAAACGTCCACGACTTGTAGAATATAACTGTATGTGGACCCCTTGTAGCTAACACTTTGATTTTTCATGTTAATTAAGTCAATCTGCCATCTTTTGCCTGGTTCCTCTTCTGTAATTGTCTTTGGCGTTGGCTTGTTTGTAAATCTCGGATACTTCTCATGGTAATACTTGCTATTGTACAGTATTTCAAGGATAGCTTGGTCCGAGAACCCCGTGTAATTTACTTTCAGTTTGTTGTAAATAACCCTTGCTCCACATCCTTTGTTTTCCATGAACATCTTCTCAACAAATCTAGGAAGATCTTCTTTCACAAGGACTTGCTTTCCGCCACACAATAAAGAACCCCGGTCACCAAGCTCGAAGTCCTTACGTTTTCTAATCATGGCCAAACAATTATTCTCTTCAGGTGTCCGTTTCTTCACAGGGACATCGAACGATCCGTTTAAACATCTGACAATAATGTCGTACTTCGACCTGGGCAAGCACCCTAATTGCTTCCTTTTTCTCCTAATTGCTTCCTTCATCTGAAATAATATAATAAGTTATTATACATTTATACTTCATTAGTTAATAGAGCTTGTATTGAACACCGCGTGTCGAAAACGAATGTCTCACGACATGAGCTGAGCTAAAATCACTCGTCTGATAGCTCCGCTAAAATTTACAATCCGAACTTCCGGGCAATATGCGCAATGAAAGTAGCAAGTACTTCATGTAAAGTTTCATTGAAATCCAACCGAATTCAAATTCAGGGGAAAAATAGCGGGCAAACTTATGGCGGTCAACGGACAAACGGTCTGTAGAAACCAATGCTACGTGGATGGAAGGGATATAAAGAAGGGGCCCTGGGGGCCTAGGTCGCTCACCAGAAGTCACGACTAGGCAGGGTTCGAAGGTCAAAGACCTATAAACTCCATAAAATTTAAAATGTTCAAATCTACAGATTAAAGGAGCTCGATCTGATTTTGGTGGAAAATACACTTTCGAAAAAAATTGTTTCCAAAAGTCGCTATTAATGATTTTGTGAATTGTTTGGGTTAATCTAAAAATACTGACCAGAGGACATTGCATGACATCAAATACAATCCGAAAAAATAACAAGATTTTTTATTTTTCAATTAAAATACACCAAAATTGGTATTTTTGTCCTATTTATTGAATAGGAATGGAATAGGCCGAAAATATCGCGTTAGTAGATCTAACGCGAAATCCATTTTCCATGCATTTTCAGTTGTTTTACGATACAATTTCTTCGATATAATTCAATATCCTTTGGTCAGTAGTTTGGTCCCAACACAGGCACGGGACGGTGCCAATTTTTACCCCAGGGGCATAATTTGAACAATCTTAGTATAGGACCCCAAAATTATGTCACATACCAAAATTATGTCACATACCAAATATCAAACCTCAAGGCCTTGCAGTTTCGGACAAGAATATTTTTAAAGATTTCACTATGATTTGCCTTTTCGTTGCCATGACAACCAGAGTTCTTCATGAAATGGAATTCTTTGAACAACTTTGGTAGAGCTTGATGCAAGGACTATTCCTGCCAAGTTTCATTGAATTTGGCTTAGCGGGTTAGGAGGAGAAATCGTTTGAAGAAATTGTTGACGGACGCACGTACGGACGCACGCACGCACGGACGATGGACAACTTGCCATCACAATAGCTCACCTTGATCACTTTGTGCTCAGGTGAGCTGAAATGTATCTTGAGAGCTGATGATGGACAACATTTTTCATGAAGTTTCATGACTGTAGCTTAAATATTTTAGCAGTTTAGGAGTTACGCACCCGGAAGGAATGCCACGGACAATTGGATAGACGGACGGACAACTGCAAATGCACTCTGAGGGGGGGGGGGGGCATAAAACATAAAAATCAATGCATGTTAAAACATCAATGCATATTAAGACAACTGAAAATTAAAATTATGTACAGTACTTACTGTCAAGAATTCTTTTGAAGTTTGAAGAAAGTTTGGATTTCAATTCTTTCTAGTCGAAAATCACAACTTTTCTTGCCGACCGCCAAGTCAAATATGGTTACTGACTTCTGAGTAAGACTCGTGTGCAAAATTCCCGCCTTTTTAAAGCGGCACGTTATCAAAGAAAAAATCGGAAACTTCAAAGCTTTGTCGGCTTCTCAGCAATATGACGTCGGAACGACAAATCAACTTTACAAAGTAAGGCCAAATAAAACATTATGTCTGGTTCCGGTGACATGCCCCCAAAAAGTAGGTAGGGTAGGTCGGCATTTCTTTTTATTTTATTTATTTATTTATTTTTACTGATGCTGAGTGAAAGGTGATATAATAACGTTATTTTAATGTATATTTTGTGTGATTAAAGTCTTCTGTGCGTGCAACACTAAGCTTTTTATGTACTGTAAACATGCATAGTGTGCAAGCTGGAGGAGTTTTATGCACATTTAACCCTATAGGTTTAATAATTGTTTCTTTCTGTACGTGTTATATTTTGAAAATATAATTCGCTATAAACGAGACCATTTTCGGTGCTTGCTATGACTAGTACAGTATTTATGCAATTATATGGCAAAATCATGGGTTGTAGAACATTTTAAATTGACTGAATATCAGCGTAAAAAGAAGTCGCAGGGAATGCTTTACGTTGAATGCTTTAGTGCTGTGCAAATTCGTACATTTATTTAAAAATATGAGGTTTTGATTCGAACCTTGCCACAAGATCTAAAGGGGACTGGTAATAAACCCAGTAAATAAAAGACTGTTTCATCTAAAACTCATACTGTGCTATTTCAGTCTTTAAATCAAATGGTTTTGGGTTTGATAGTTCATTATATTAAAGCTAACAGCTCCTGTTCCAGAAAATAACCAACACTCTAACGCACACATCTGCTTACCAACCAAAAAAGATTGAATATCCAATGTTTCAAATTCAAATAATTGACACATACAATGTATTTCTATTTTCAAAATTTACTTTCCCTTAATCAAGACAACATATTATAGATTCAAAACTTAAACTAAAATTATTAAGTTTTGTTTTATTTTTAGAATGTTTACATGAACGCTTTAAAAACGTTCTTTACAATTCTCTTGAATATTGAGTAAAAAATCGGACCAATTTTTTCGTATTCAAATAAAAAAAAGTTTAGGGTCGGGCGAAAAAAATAGGTAGGGTCGGGTCACCGGAACCAGACAATTTTTTTCTTTTCGCCTAATGTTTAGGAATACAGTCACACCTGTCTAAAGCAGCCAGTCAAACATCCTTATTTTTGGAGAGATATATTCATTTAAAAGAGCTCAAAATCTCTTAAATCGGATTTTGGTGAAAATACACTTTCGAAAAAAAAAGTTTTAAAAATTTGAAAATTGCTATTAATGATCTTGTGAATTGTTTGGGTCAATCTAAAACTACTGACCAAAGGATATTGAATTATATCGAAGAAATTCTATCGTAAAACAACTGCAAATGCATGAAATATGAATTTCGTTAGTTATTTTTTCGGCCCAATTTCTTGTTTATTTTTCGGATTTTCTCATGCAATATCTTCTTGTCAGAAGTTTTAGATTGACCCAAACAATGCACGAAATCATTAATATGGCTGACGCGACGTCATTCGACCAATCGAATGCGACGTCGACATTCCTGCAACGACGTTTGCTTAAAGCAATCATATCTGGACAAAACCTACCAATTATTATTAAAATGTATTAAAATATAAGCATTAATACCGAGGGGTATTAAACGATCAAATTTTCCAAGAAGCGCTGGCGCGCTTCATGGATTTGCTCGCCTACCTTTACCCTTACAAGTTCACACTCTATGAACACAACCAAAATGCGATAATCCTCAAACTTTTACAGAGTTACCTGGAGCAAGCACGTCTCTAGTCTTAGTTTAAACTTATTTATTTTAAATCGATTGCGAAACAAGCTTTAAGCTTATATTAATCACGCTCGATGTCTCTAGTCTTAGAGTACTAGTACTTAGTAACCAGTACTAAGCAGATACATTCGCCAGTAATTGACAACTGCCCTACTTGAAACAGCGGTAGGGGAAGAATGGCCGTAGAAATCATTTCGTGACCAATCTCCACGAAAGTATCTGGCCCGCCCGGGAATCGAACCCAGGCCGCCTGCGTGCCAATCTGACGCGCAACCGACTGAGCTAGCCGGCGAAACAGTTATAAAACCAGCAAAATCCATGTAAAGTGTGGTTAGGTTAGCTGTTTCTGTTACTGCTAGTTACGACGACGACGACGACGACGACGATGATGATGATGATGATGATGATGATGATGATACTTTTGTCACTTCCAATATTACGTTAATACAATGTATTTGAGTTTGAAAAAAAGTTTACACATTGGCAGACTATTTCATTTATTAAGAAATACATAATTTATGTACCATATACGTAGGCCATTTTCATTTTATGAGTTTTTTTGGTATGTACCAAATACGTTTTGGCGAGCATAGACAAACTTATTCCAACCGAATATGGTACAATGTTTGTACCATATTCGGTCGAAAATTGTACCATATTCGGTCCGAATATGGTACATTTGTACCATATTCGGCCGAATATGGTACATTTGTACCATATTCGTTTTTGTACCAAATACGGTCCGACATGGCATACTTTAGTTCCTGTACGTCTTTGACATTGTTTGGATATGATAATACGATATGTGGCAGCATGCATATATGTATGTAAATAAAGTGATATGATATGCCATATGTCTTTTACTACATATTCATCTGCATGGTATAGTTGGCTATTACCTTTTTAAAGCTTCTAATATGACAAAGCAGTTTGTCCTCCAAAACTATATTGAGACCATTCTTTCCTTGATACACACATATATAACAAAATTCTTGTATATTTGTAAATGACCATAAACTTTGTAAAGTTTGAGTCAATAAAATATTCTGATTCTGATTCTGATAAGATAAGAAATTGTTAATTAAGATTTCAATTGAAAGCGGGCGGGGCGGGGGAAATAAAAAGAACTGACTGATTAAAATAATTATTTTAAGTTGCGTGTTCCTGTATAATAAATATAACTAAATAGTTATATCCCTGTTTTCAATTACAAGATAACAAAGACGTCTGATCGTAAAATAGCTAGCTGAAATAACAATCAAGATGACATCAATAATACCGACTATCTAAGCAGCAGGTCCCGGCTGGTCCCGGTCCCGGCAGATCTCGGTCCCGGCAAATAGTAGTCCCCAATATCAGTCGCTTGGCAGAAGCCCGCGATTTATATGTTTAATATAATTTCGGAAATGACATGGGAGGACGAGTTATCATTAGAAAAAAGCAAATTTAAATGTCTTGAACATATTACAATTTCGTTTGTTTAAAAACACTAAGTTATAGCACATCTAAAATAAAATAAATATTCCAATGTTTTAAGTATTTGCAGTTTCTTAATTTTGACTCGCATTTATGTTTAGTTTTGTTTATTTACGAAGACAAATTAGTCCCTATTAGACTTGCATCAGACTGTTATGTGTCAATATCGCGTCGAATTCTCCTTTTTAACTTACTAAATGTTATTTTCATGTTCAAAGAGATGTCTTGATTTGTGAAGAATGCATTTCATAATGTTTATCCATGTATATCTAAAGTATGAACTGTTTCTAAGCTTAACCTGTTGATCACGTGACTAGCGAATACCGACAACAAATGAAGAACAGAACAAACTGAGATAAAACTGGTTTTAATAGAAAAATGAATTTGAATGAACACTGTCTGCCTATAAAGAGAGTGTAAAGAACGACAACTCTGCGAAGAAGAATGATTATTGAATCGGGTCTTCGTACAAAATTATTTCGTCCTTGACAATTTTAAATGTGTCATTAGATTCCCTACAGGCATTTTGCTCGCGATCTGCATATTGTTATGCATCATTGACACAAGGGCGCTCATCATGATATAAGTTTAAAACATGAGTAGTTTGTTATTTTCATTATAAAAAAGGAAGGAAAGAATTCAAATAAATTAACATGTTGTAGAGTTCAGTTTATGTTAGAAATTAAGTTTGAAATTATACAACAATTTCAATGAAATTTAACTGTTTTAGCTGAAATTATATTTCGAAGGTGGTCTAATTTATAAACGTTGGACTACATTTAACAATTGTCAAAGTATGCTATAATTAGGAGAAATTAAGTTTGAAATTATACAATAATTTCAATGAAATTTAACTGTTTAGCTGATATTGTATTTCGAGGGTGCTTTAATTAATAAATATTGGACTACATTTTAACATTTGTCAAAGTATGACATAATTAGGCTGCCAAGCTAATATCATTTTGATAAAAAGAGAAAACTAACGTCTTCAGCAATTTAACCCATTTCTTTTTCGAGTCCTGGTCAATCCAGGGGTTGTGAGTTCCCGGCTCCTCGGCCAACTGTCTTTCCGACGTTTGACAAAATTCATTGCGACACGCGTCATTCCTCTTCCACCAATGGGCTAAGTCTATGTGGAAAAGCAGCCAGTTGCTTGGGAAGATTGTTGTGTGGAGTACTGTTGTGAGAAAACCAGGAAACACATGAGTAGGTGAACTGGCCGCCGTGATATTAAATAACAAGAAATTGTTAAAAACGGCGTTAAACCCCAATCAATTCTCATTGTTTTAAAAGTAGATTACTGCAAAGGTGTCTGCTGTTGACTTAAATAGGGGAAAGGTAAAAGGACGTGCTATTGCATGCAAATCCTAAATCGTCTGTTTTGTGGTTTTATTGATAAATAATGAAATTCAAATATTCTGACAAACATCTTGAAAATAGTATGTGGAATTCACAAATCTTTTAATTATTCCTTAAGGAAAGCACTGTATACATACTAAGACTAATGATTGGCAAGATTACTCATTTCCATTACTGTAAAATTGGCTATAAATATGTTATATTTAATGCTGAATAAAGATATGTAAAGATATGTTTATGATCAATAATTAGTTGGCTGTGTGTATGGTCAACCTACCTTAGAATGGAGATTGATCACAAACATTGAAAGGCTTCAATTAAACTCCAATAGGGAGACACTCAAAATCCCTTCAACCTGAAAATGATAGGGTAGTCAAAATCCCCTCACCCTGAAAATGATAGGGTAGTCAAAATCCCCTCGACCGAAATGTTAGGGTAGTCAAAATCCCCACCGAAATGTTAGGGTAGTCAAAATCCCCTCGACCGAAATGATAGGGTAGGCAAAATCCCCTCCATGGGATTAGCAGGGTAATCATAATGTATCACATTAGGAGACATCCAAGGTGTCTAAGTCTGAAATAGCATTGCACTAAAAAGACAAATAACATAGTAAGTAATTTTAATCATCTTAATGTTTTACATACATAATACATAACACAGTAAGTAATTTAATCATTTTAATAAATATTCAGCACACAGTTTCTAGGTCATTTTATATTTTCACAGTTTAACTAGCCACTTTCTACCATACACTCATGTGTTTATCTTATTCTTATAAGTTGCCCATCACTGACACTAATTCCTGAAGGGCCTTATGGTTGTGACAAACAGGATTAAAGCAATTATCACCTCAATTCATTTATAACATGTGACTGAATTATCACCAATCATTGGGGTTTTGTTTACTTTGCATTTTCAATGTGTACGGTTTTGTCTACTCTGCATTTTCAAAGAAGCATTTTGTCTACTCTACATTTTCAATCATATGGGGTTTGAATACTATGCATTTTCAACGAGTAGTTTTGACTACTCATTTGTTTTCAACCATATTGGTTTTGACAACTATGACAAAAATGGACCGTATGGGTTTTGACACAAACATTTTCATCAACTCCAAGATAAACTATCTGACAGTGATCTATATTAAATTAATAGTGATATATTGAATTTTTCACAGCATTATTTTAGCATAACATTTCACCAATACATGAAATTCTTTTTAAAAGAATTAACATGTAATTAACGGGTAATTATTGACTGATCACTAAGATGACTTTAAACGGAAATGATGTACTATATTTAAATTTACATTTAGCTTTACAAGAAAATATATGATCTTAGATTGAGCGCATTATGAATACCCATCGAGGGGATTTTGACTACCCTATCATTTTGGTCGAGGGGATTTTGACTACCCTATCATTTTGGTTGAGGGGATTTTGACTACTATGCCATTTTCAGAGTGAGGAGATTTTGACTGAGGGGATTTTGACATACACTCTTTCAATGAAGGACATTCACTTCGATGACAAAAAATGCGTTGCATCAACTTTCTCTTGTAATTTTGTTATAGATGTTTTCAAAGTCGTCTGCTGCAGATTTATGCTATGTGGGAAAGGATTACTACAATCTGTTACTATTCTGATAACAGACTGTTAACCCTTTCCCACATATATACGCTTTCTGACGCCCCTGCAGCAGACGACTTTTGAAAACACTCTGAAAATAGTGTGGGAAAAGGAGAAATTGCTTGTGTTGAGCTGCGTTTTTCTGTTTTCTTCAAAAATTTCAAAAGTTGACTGTTTTCGGTGAAGTATTTTAAGCTCTATATCTGTTTTTGTTTTTTAGGTTCAGAGCTGTATTTGATAAAATGGAGCAGACTGATATCAATTCCAAATACAAGTTTCCTGTATCTCGTATTTAATAATTCAAGAACAACAAAATATAATTGATTGTGATGCACCTACTACAGACGAAAACAATAATGCATTAATATTGATTGCTTAGATCTACTAGATATGCTGTTTTTGAGGTGCCGATTTGTTTATGTTCTACTAGATATGCTGTTTTTGCCACAATGTGAAATTTTCAATACTTAATCGTAATTGATCTGCTACAGAATTTATGTCTGTTGGATAGGGTTAACTTATCTTGTGGTATAAGTACAGTTTTACTGGTACATGTATGTAGGAGCAGACATGTTGTTTTTGAACGGGATGTTTTTTTCCCATCATTGTCAAGTATCATGTCATGTTAGAAACATGTGAAGAATTTGTTCATCATGATGTGTCGATATGCATTATGCATGATTTGGTCATCCCATATCAAGGTCATATTTTATTGAGCTGTCAGCAGGTGTTTTTTTAACCCTTTCCTATATATAGATTCATAGACAATAAATATCCACTGTTTTAGTCGAATATGGTTGCGCATGTTACTGGTTCCATCAGTCCAAGACAGTTCATTACCACAAACTGCACTTGACTTTGTTATCATCAGCACAGCGTTTGAAATACTTCCAGACAAAGGCTGTACCAGGCGGCATTATGGAAATATATTCTGTAGATCTTTTTTTAACGAAGTGACTGCTATACGATTTATAATATGTCGAATGAAAAAGGTCGTCGTCGTATTGGGTTTATTTACCCTCGCCTTCTGAAAAAGGTACATAGCTGCATATCTTTAAATACCAACTCAGGGTAAAATGTGTTCCAAACTTCAAATTACTCTTCCAATCGTGTTGATAAATAATAATTTACAAAAGCAACAATTCAAATGAATCACACTCACTCCAATTAGTTGTATTATCAAAACAAACGCCAAATATAATTATAAGTCATTCGCGTATAATTTCTGCCTTTATTAGACATCAAGTTTTTTTAAAAAGAAACATAGCGTCCTTTAATTGACAATTACACAAACAAACGATCTTCAATAAAATCGAGTGCGGCTGTTATCGCAGTAATGTAAACACTGGCCGATCGAGGTGTGAATAATTAACCTCTCATGTCAGATACGTGTGACAAATTGAAAAGAACAAAAGGTGAAACACAACTTAGGCCTGTAGGAATTTTCTGTACGGGCCCTATTTAAGGAGGAACCCCTACCGGAAGTATAACAAGCCGATTTTGGTGTTTTTTAGTAGGTTAATACCTGCTTCATATTAGGTAAGTTCTCGCATAAAAATCGCGGTCTTAGAAATACCGAAATTTTGAGCTTTTCCAAGAGGCCCAATTTTGTATTATTTTTTTTAGATAAAATTTAAAAAAAAGTTGAAGTCGTCAATTGCATTTAAATAAAAAGAAAAACATATATTTTTAATAAATGTTTTTTTATGTACAGACGAAGCCATGATGTTCAAAATGTGTTATTTATGTGTTTTTACGTTAATTTCTTCTGCGCATGCGCAAATTTAGTTAAACGAGTACGGTTTAAATCGGTAAATAAGTTAATTAACACATATATTATGTTATTTCTTTACAAAATCATTTAAACATACACGTCCGAAGCAAGACAAACATTCACGGGTAACTTGTGCCTTTCATATTTCCACCCATCCTTTCATCCGTCTGTTCGTTCATTAATTCAACGTTTCGATCAACACATTTTTTTATTTATTTTTTTAGCTCACCTATGTACGAACTGCAAGGTGAGTTATTGTGATTATATTTTGTCCGCCGTCCGTTCGTCGTCAATATTTGCTCTTGTGAACACTCTACAGTCTATTCTTTGCATCCAATCATCATGAAAGTTTATCAGAACATTCATCTCGATGATTTCTTGGACAAGTATGAAACTGGGTCATGTCTGGTCAAAACTAGGTCACTAGGTCAAATTTAAGGAATATATTGTTAACACTCTGGAAGATAAATGTTTGGCTTGAGCATGTTGAAACTTTGTCAGAAGGTATGTTTTAGTGATATTTAGGCCAAGTTTGAAACTGGGTCATGTCCGGTCAAAACTAGGTCACTTGGTCAAATGTAAGGAAAATCTTGTTAACAGTCTGGAACTGTTAGTGATATCTAGGCCAAGTTTGAAACTGGGTCAGTTCAAGTCAATAACTAGGTCACTTGGTCAAGTTTAAAGAAACTCTTGTTAACACTCTGGAAGTCACATTTTTGGCTTGAGCATGTTAGAACTTTGTCAGAATGGTTCTCTTAGTGATATCTAGAGAAAGTTTGAAACTGGGTCATGTCCGGTCAAAAACTTGGTCAATCGATCAAATTTAAGGAAAATCTTGTTAACACTCTGGAAGTCACATTTTTGGCTTGAGCATATTGAAACTTTGTTAGAATAGTTGTCTTAGTGATATCTAGGCCAAGTTCGAAACTGGGCTATGTCCGGTCAAAACTAGGTCACAAGGTCGAAATTAAGAAATATCTTGTTAACACTCAGGTGAGAAAATTAAAGGCCATCATGGCCCTCTTGTTTGTTATAACAATGAACACAATTTTGATTGTGATTTGATGTCCCTTTTTTATTAGGGTCCACTATTGGAGTGAAATATTGAAGAACTGAAGTATATTTAGTTTACTGATTGAAAGTTATGAAAATTTCCAATTATATAAAACGATAATTAGTCACAAAGTTACGGTAAAAATATATGATTATCACAATGAAAATTGTGTTTATTGAGCGCAGCATTGAACAGACACCATGAAGGTATTCTTTTTATTTAAGCTTTATTGAAATATCGGGACAATATCCAAAGAAAATCTTTCATTTCTTTGTTTCTGATAATAAGTAAATATTGTTTCGTTATTAATCAAGCTATGGACTATGGCCTTTAAGAAGCCGTTCGGCAAGTCGTTTTATTCGAGTAAACGTTGTCACACTGTCACTTCGTTCGTATTTTACCATAGCCATAGCATGTGTAGCAGATTGTCCAGCAATGTTTTCCTCGTTTTGGTCAAAGTTATCGATTGATGCATCAATCATTGGTCCAGTAGAGTCAACATGTTCTAACCCAAAAGACATATCTTTCAATACTGACTGTCAGGCAATGTTTTGCTGCAGAACTCAAAAACATTCGCACCTCATTTAAGTTACACATACGCCTAGGCTTTTCAGAGTGTCAATTAAGATTTTACAACCAAAGTCATGGTGAAGTTCACAAATGAATTCACATAAGCGAACAAAATGAATCGTCCGCGATTTTGTTTTCTTACAACACGCGATTAAATTGACTTGACGAAATCGGTAAAAGAAATATCACCCAACTCCCTATGCTTTTTGTATGAATAAGATTTATAATTATTTCGTTAATTATTTGATTCGATTCAATATTAAACTCGGTAAACAAGCGACACCTGAATATACGGCTCAAAAAACGTTGCGATTTGGTTTATCGTTTGGAAGGGATTTATTTCTTGATTTACTTCAAATTGAAATTCAAATACATCTGTTGAGGAAAAAGAGAGTGTAAGTTCAGTTGAAAACATGAAATATATACGTAAACAATAGATCATACTTTTACTTGGAAAATTGCCATTATTTGAAAAAGGAAATGGGAAGTACCAGTGTTCAGATTAACCTGAAATCGGATACTGATTTCTGATTCGAAAATCGAATATTCGAATATATTCGAATAAAGAAAACGAATATTCGAATATCGTTTTCAATATTCGTTCCCATCCCTAATTTTTTTATAACCACGCCAAATCGCCAAATTTGAGTCTGTTAAACTTTTGTAACAAATAATGCATAAACTAGCTTGAAAGTACAATCGTCAATGACTAGTGAAGCCATCGTTTGGTTAATAAAATAAATGTTTAACACAGATTTAGAACAACCTTGATCTATTCAATACAAGAGCTTACTAGTATTATTTATCTTGGAAATTTTCTTAGGCAGAAATTTTATAAAACTGCGTCACTGCTTATGTCAGAGCAAATGACACCCATTGGCCAGTTAATAAGTAACACGCTGACATTTATAATTTACCTGTAAACTATATCAGTTGATTCAAGCTATATATTCAACTGATAAATTAAACAACACATATGTTTTTAAAATAGTATTAAGACCGTTTATATGTCGACTAGATATACTTGCTTTAAATAAAATTATCCAGTTATCATTTTAAATTAACACGCTTACATTTATAATTTATTACGTTGATATATAAAGCAATTGATTTCAGATTAATTCATTTAATAAACATTGTATTAATATTGAGCATTCAGAACGATCATATTCTATTTGCTTAACGATTAGTAAACTGTTAATTAGACAGTGTTATGTACACATTTTAAATTGCTTTAAACGACGATAACATGGATTCATTTGCATGTTTACGAACACAATCATTGATAAATTCAATACATTAAACGTCTTCAATGAAAGAAATAGCAATATACCTGATAAAGCATATACTTTTGGAAAGTATCCGAAATATACGTATTATCCGAATTACTCTCTTTTCCTATATAAGATAAAGCAAAATTGTCCTAGTTTGAAGCGTAAATAACTTTTTCTGTAAGAGACGGATTTCTATGCGATTTTTTTTGGTTAACATGTACATCAATACCTTCCGAAAAATATTAAAATCGCTTTGTTATACTCCCGGTAGAACCTTTCAAAAACACCAACCCGTTTTCTACAGGTCTAACTGTGTATATATTTTTCTTTTCGGTTACCGAAATTACTAACCGATTAATCGGAAAACATACGGTTAACAGGGTAACCGATTAATCGTCGCCATTCCTACTATAAATATAATGATGATAAACGTTACTGCCTAAAATATACATACATGTTTAACGCAACATACAGTTAAACACAAAGACATGACTTTTGAAAAGAAAAAAAGAAAATACAATACATACTTTTTTTTGAAGAGCAAGGTAGTGATACATGTGGGTGGACAAATTTTAAGTTTGCCTCATAAATAAATCAACTTATTCCAGTTATTAATGTTTTTGATGTTTCAGACATGCATTTGATTAATTGTTGTATAGTAGGCCATGTGAAATAGGCCTTTTGCAAGAATATCTTCAGAAGTCGTCTGCTGCAGAGGTGTCAGAATGCGTCTGTATGTGGGAAAGGGTTAAGTACTTTTTAAGACGATTTTCAACAGAACATGAATTTATCAGACCTCATAAAGGTTGTTCACCATGATCTTCAAAGAGCATGATATGGCTTAGTCAAAGTCATATTATTTGAATTTTGGGGAAAGATTTTTAAGTTACTTGGCAGATATGCCTACCATAACTAGACATCCAAAGGTTTGGTACAGGTAGACCTGTTTTACCGTTTCCCACATACAACAAATCTGCAGCAGACGACTTTAAGATCGTCTTAACAAAACAATGGATGTCTCTGTAAATGAAAGTTATATTATTGAAGGAAATTGAAAACATTGTGGCAAAAGGAGAAATTGCTCGTTTTGAGCAATTTCTTCTTTTACCAGAATGTTTTCAAAAGTCGTCTGCTGCAGAGGCGTCAGAAAGCGTCTGTATAAGGGAAACGGATTTATAAGTTCATAAACTCTGTCTGTTTTAAACTTAAAAACAGAGGCTTAGACTTCAAATAACTTTAGAGATACGGTCACTACAATTGTCAATTTGATGAGCACCTGCTCTGACACTGTGGAGGTTACATTCAGAATAATTGTCTTGATGTGTTTTGCATTGCAGTACATTGTATAATGAAGGTGAGCGATCCAGGGCCACCATGGTCCTCTTGTTAAACAATCCTGAGCAGATTTGTTTACTGAAAGCAGACCTTATTTTTCTCACAATATAAATTTATTTTGATGCTGATGTTTTCTTTTTTCCATGAAAATGTAAGCTGGTACTGTGGAAATGTATGTTGTGCCTGTGTGTTAGTCACTGTCTGTTTGTCCATCTGCCTGTAACATTTTGATTAACTTGATTATAAGCGATCAACAGGATCAGAATACATTAATTTTGTCCACTAAATCCGAAAAGCAGTAGACGACATGGTACTTTCGTGAATATCTGTGCGTTGGATTTTATATAGAGAGACTGGACAATACAAACTTTCATGGCCGTACCATTTATACATTTTTTCAAGTGCAGTGGATCGTATGATGCATTCTCAAGTACAAAGTAAACTAAGTTTCTCATAGTAATAGACACAAATAGCACACCGTATATGGTGTTTTTCCATGAATATTTAAATGCATAATACTTGTTATGATTAGCTTTATTTTTCATAATAAACTGTTAAAATGTATAGTTTACATTAAATTTTGTTATGATGTGTGTTATTATCTCCACTGGCTGAAAGCAAGTCAAGCTTATGTCATGGTAAATTGTCCGTCTTGCGTTCTTGTGTGTACTTTTAGTTTAAAAATTTCTTCTCATCAACCACTAGGCAAATTTGGATGAAATTTTATTTAAGTGTCCTCTGTTAAAAACTTAAAATCCTCAAAATTGTCTGGATCCATGCTATATTTTGGTTTCCATGGCAGCCGAAAGAAAAAGTTTCAAAATCTTCTCTACCAAAACTGGTAGGCCGATTTTCAAATAATTTGGTAGAAATGTTGCTTGTATGACTCTCTATCACATTCCTACAAGCCATGTTGGTTTGTAAAAAAAAAACATGGTCACCAAGGGCGGGACTGTTTTGCCTTATATGGCTAGAATTAAACTTTAAAAATCGTCTCCTCCTTAAGTATGAAGCAGATTTTCAAATAATGTTTTATAATCCTCTCTACCAAAACTGGTAGGTCGATTTTCAAAATATTTGGTAGAAATGTTCCTTGTATGACCCTTTATCAGATTCCTACAAGCTGGTTGGTTTGTAAGAAAAACATGGTCGCCCAGGATGGCACAGTTTTGCCTTATATGGCTAGAATGAAAACTTTACTTTAAAACGCTTTTCCTCCTAAAGTATGAAGCTGATTTTCAAATAATGTGCTAGAACTGTTTATTTGATAATCCTCTATTAGATTCCCTCAAATCATTTTGTTTGGTATAAATAATTGGCTGACACGGAACTCTGCTATTTTGCCATATATGGCTATAGTGAAAACTTTAAAAAAATCTTCACCTCATACAATATAAAGCTGATTTTCAAATAATTTGGTTGAAGTGTTGTTTTGGTGACCCTCTATGAGATTCCTTCATACTTCATGCAAAGGTTCAGTGTCCTTGGAGCTAATTTGATTAATCATTTCACGGACCTAGGTCAAATGTCAAGGTTAAAAGTGTTATAATAGCAGTATATGTCTGTAAGAAATATAGGCCATGGGATCCTACTAGCACTTTTATTTGTGGTTTGAATTACCCAACACAAAGTTTCAATGTCAAGGGCGCTTGGATAAATTCATGTTTTACCAACCTAGGTCAAATGCCAAGGTCAAAGTTTCTATTATACACCTGTAGGAAATTAATTTATTGCGCTAGCACTTTGTTTATGGGTATCATTCCATCACACCTCATACACGGCTTCAGTTTCAAGGGAGCTTAGCAAAGTTCACATGTCAACAGTCAAAGTTCTAGTTTAGGATTTCTCGCTTCACTGCCATAAATCTTTGTTAAAGTCACAGATACCATACATAGCTTACCACGTTAGAAGCCTGACCAATAAGTGCAAGCCTTACAAATGCGCTCGAGTTCTTCTGAAGAGTTTTTTGGAGGACCTTAATTTAATATCAATACCGGATAAAAGGAGAATTTGTTTAATGAGTTTTGACCCTTAAGGATGTCATGACTGATCGGAAAATTATTATTTAGATATTGCAGGGTCTGGAACTATAAAACTCTTGAGAACTTTACTTATAACAACACTTTTGATTTGTCAATTTCGATCCTGAAAATAACTTTGGCCAATCAGAAACCAGAGCATATATTATAGTTTTTAAAAATAATAGCCCAGTACAGCGAGACAAGCCCTGGACTGGAATCCACAAGGCACACACAAAAGGGGTAGACCAGGCGAAGGACTCGCGACATCGAACTGAGGAAGACAATGATGTCTTTGGGTGAAACAATAGCCACAGACTGAGCACAGAGGAAAGTAAAAAGTGAAGGCCCTATACTCCGACTGGGTGAAGAGGATTAAGTCAGTAAGTAAAGGTTCGGTAAATCTTTCAGTGCCAAACACAATGTGCGAAACCTGTCGCTGGATCTGCATGTGCAAAAGGTTGGGGTCTGGGGTTCTGGGGACACATATCAGATCAAATGTAAGACAAATCGGTGCAATATGTCTCTGAATATGTGTACTAATAATTGAAAATGTCTCTCGAGTAGGCAAATACATGTAGTGCGGTTGCGTTAGTCTAGTACTCAGCGTATTCATCTGGCATGAATCAACAATGGCGACTAGATTGGTCGACTCATCTTGTACATATCGCTATCGCTTATAAAGTATATCGGTAAATATACAACTGATTTTCGTTTACTCTACAGCGTACCAATGCAACACGAATATTGAAGCAAACTAATCTCAGAGTTTGAACAGCTTAACCGGTTTGGTCCTCGAAAAGGTACATCATGTTCAAAGTGTGCCGCCAATGTTGGTGTATGTCTGACCCGAAAGGAATGGTAGGGGCAAGTAAATCCTGACTGATGTTTCGTCCATATACACAGTATTCAATTTAATTGAATGTCGAACATATAAAATCATGTAACTATAAAAACTTAAGTAACTTAGTAACCATTTCCCATGGGTATGCAGCATTGTGATAACCGTTGCACGTTTTGATGAGTTGTTGTAGTATAGGTAGGCGTCGGATTAGAAACCAGTTTATTTAATGGATGGTTGTAGACGTCTAAGCCGTTTTACAAACCCTTTGCCTATCTGCAGGGTTAGAACAAAGGGCAAATGTACTGCGTCTCTGATGTTGTGTCATGCCACGTGTAATGACAGCTGTTACTTTCGCACATACAACAATTTTGCAGCAGATGAATCTTAAAAATATCTTATCAATGAAAGGAAATCCTTATCATGTATTAAATGAAATTAATTGAAAACACTGTAAGAATCTGCGTGCAGGAAAGTGTAAAACCAATTGAGATACTTTTGAAACATAAACTTACGGCAGTTTTTGGCCTGGGGCTTTAGCCCCTGGTCATAGTAGTAATACCATTTTTTTCGGAGTTGGCAGCCTGCCAATTGCTGTTAGCACCAAACAACGCATGAGAAACTGCGCGAGAAAAATAGTTCATCATGGATTCAACAAAACTGCATTTAAAAGGTTAGGTTCTCCCCCATAAATATCATTTTAATGTTGTTGCAACATCAGTGAAAAACTTAAGGCGTGAGTACTCCAATATAAGTTTAAGAAATGCTTTAGAAATTAATGCGCCGAGAGGTCAAATATGGACGCTTGTTAACATTATTAACATTCGCGAAGAGGAACGGAAAAAAAGAAAGAAGTCACGTGAAAAATACAGTGGCGGATTAACCGGGGGGGGGGGGGAGGGCGTAGGGCCCGTGCGTCGAAAAATTAATGGTAAACAAAGAAAAAGCGTGGCAAATGTAGTGGCGGATTAAGCGGGGGCCCATAGGGCCCGTGTCCGACTCCTCCCACCCCATGAAAGAAGTCACGTGAAATATACAGTGGCGGATTAACCGGGGGCCCAAGGGCCCATGCGTCGAAAAAGCCAATCTTCTAGCAGCCCCCAGGCCGTCAGCACTGCAGAGCTTTTATTCAGTTATGTCAAGGGGATCATTTCCAGTTATTATGTATCTTTGACTTGCTTGCAACACTACTTCACACAAAGGCATATGACTACAACTACTTTCCCACATTGCCTTTTAAGCCCATTGATGGAAGACGCTGATGACGCTGATCACAATGACTTCAGACTTGTGTCAATGTTCGTAAGGAATACATGGCCACGTCGGTGTTCGTACCCGGATTGATACCCCTTGTTGTTTCCGACTGAGCTATTGCGACTCCACCATACACTTAAAACATGGGACACATAAAGTCAATTTCCAAAGAACACGTGAACGATATCTCAGATATATTAGATGACCGTTTCCGCATTTATTAGCTCACCTGTAACCGAACTGTCTGGAGAACCCAAGCCATGTTCTAAAATTCGTTAAAACATTGCCGCCAGGTGACTGGGTTGTTCTGCCTTATATGCCTGTATTGAACATTTAAACAAAAATCTCCTCTAAAAAACTGCTTTCCCAATTTCCAAACAATTGCATAGACATGTTAAACCGGCTCAGAGGTGTGGTGTTTAAAGCGTCTGCATCTCCAAACGCCTTTTGACACGATTGCAGCAGACAACTTTTGAAAACGTTGTGGAAAAAGGGGAAATTGCTGAGCTTTTGTATTATGTTGGAAAGGGTCGAGTGCTTATTTCATAAACCATACCATCAGAAACCACTGACCTGATTTTGAAGTATAGTTTCAGCCATATGTATTTGATGACCTTCCTGAATTCACCATACGACCTCGCTTTGATTGACAGCGTGTATGTTAGTGATTTACCAATCATAAAAACCAGCGTTGCCACATCATCCAGCAACGCGCCCGCTATTTTGTTAAACAAATATCCAAGGTTTCTTACAACGATAGAAAAAAATAATCTTTCAGGTTGTATTTAATGATAACCATATGAACTTAATATGATGGTGAAAGAAAGTAAGTGACGACAGATATCCAGAGTATCTAAATAGCGCAAAGTTTGTTCATTTTCCGAAGACAAACCGAGAAACAAATAATGTACAAGGCTTATTCACAAACTCTTGACACACGGCATACATGGATCGGATTGAATAATACTCATAGATAAGTCTCTACCTACACTTCTCACAATAACACCATTGTGCGCGATATAGGCCATTTTCTATTTGTAAACCCTTTTCCACTTGCAGACGACTTTTGACGCTTTTGCAGCAGACGACTTGAGCAATTTCCATTTTGCCACAATGTGTTCAAGTATTATTAATTACTACACATCCATTTATAGAGATTTACTATCTATTTGCCTAGATATTTACAAAAGTCAAAAGTCGTCTGCAAGTGGAAAAGGGGTTAAGACGTGACAATAGCCTATCGTCGCTCACCAGGAATTCCAACCATTGTGTTATTGTGAAAAGTTTACGTGGGAAAGGGTTAAAGTACGACGTTTTGATAACCATAACATTGATATAGCAATACTAGATTTCACAATACAATAAGGAAAAGAGAAAGTTGATGCAACGAATCAATGTCGCCGGAAATCCATACTGCAGTTATGTATAACCCTTACATTATAGTAGTTGAAAAAAACAGTTATCAACTGAAGAGCATATTGGAACATCAGGGGTGGGGTCAAGTGAAAATGTATCATAACTTGCATTTTCTTGTCAACGAAATGAATGTCCTTCATTGAAATATAATTGAAGCCTTTCATTGTTTATGATCAATCTCCATTCAAAGGTAGGTTGACCATACACATTGGCAACTAATTATTGATCATAAACAGTAATGCAAATGAGTAATGTCTTAGTATGTATATAGTGCTTTCATTAAAGAATAATTATAAGATTTGTGAATTCCACATACTATTTTCAAGATGTTTGTCAGAATATTTGAATTTTATTATTTATCAATAAAACCACAACACAGACAATTTAGGAATTGCATGCAATAGCACGTCATTTTACCTTTCCCCCTATTAAAGTCAACATTAGACACCTTTGCAGCAATCTACTTTTAAAACAATGAGAAAAGGGTTAAATTGCTGAAGACATGAGTTTTCTTTTTTTCTCAAAGTGATATTAGCTTGGCATCCTAATTATATTATTCTTTGACAAATGTTAAAAATGTCCAATAATTATAAATTAGACCACCCTATTATAACAATTTATTGTAATTCTTTCCTTCCTTTTTTATAATGAAAATAACAAACTACTCATGTTTTAAAATTATATTATAATGAGCGCCCTTGTGTCAATGATGCATAACAATATGCAGATCGCAAACAAAATGCCTGTAGGGAATCAAATGATACATTTAAAATTGTCAAGGACGAAATAATTTTGTACGAAAGACCCGAATCGTTAACCATATTCTTCATCACTTCCGGTAAAATGGCAGCGACCATGCTGTAAATTTCTAATACAATATATTCAATTTCTATATAGTCTACAACTTCAAACAACAACCATGAGCGGTAAAAAAGGAAATAAACTATCCAAAGAAGAAATATCTGTGCTTGCGGACTCTGTTTATGACCTGCTTAGTGAAAGATTCGACAAATTGCAAGCCAGTATCGAGAAATGTGCTTCCGAGGAAATCATCAATCGAATCAAGACCAATGTCCGTACAGGCAAATACGAGCTAGACCGCTTAGAGCAGTATACAAGACGGGAAAACATAAGAATTCACAATTTCAAGTATAATGAATCATTACCTCTTCTCCCACAAACCTTGGAACTTTTTAACAAATTGAAAACTCTTGGTCAGTTGGAATCCGATGAGACTTTTACATTCACAGTGGACGATATTAGTGCCTGCCACCCTACAAAGTCCAAAAAACAGATCATTGTACGTTTTGTGTCGAGGGCCAAAATTCACAAACTATTCTCTTTGAAGAAGCATTTGAAGAAATCTGAAGCCTATAGGGGCGTGTTCATCACTGAGGACATGACACAGTTGCGTGTACGACTTCTTCACATCGTCAAAAGTTGTGATGATGCATCCAATGTATACACCCGTGATGGGAACATTCATTGTACTTACCAGAAGAAACACATGATCATCTCTTCCCCGGATGACCTGTTCGACATCGGTATCGAGGCAGATCTGAAGGAGCTAGGACTCGAGCACCTCATCTAGGATGCGTCGGAGGATGGGATCATCCCCTCAGTGACAGACTCTTCTACTAGTCAAAATAACTTTAATATTTCTGTTCCAGTTGAAAATTGTTATGATGTTTACAGTTCATTTATCTCTACTGACCATGCTGGGATTGACAATGTTCCGGACAAGTGCAGTTCTACTTTTAATCAATCTAATATTTCAAACAATGACAATGATGTGTTTGATATAAATAATCATAAACATGTAGTTGAAGAATATAAAGTTAATCATGATCACTTTTATTGTACTCCATTTGAATCTCAAATAGTTAAATTCTACTTTCTGAATGTGTGTGGTTTGGTCTCCAAATTACTGATACCAGACTTTATTGATTTTGTTAGGGACTTTGATATATTTTGTATAGTCGAAACTAAACTTGACAAATTTGATGATATTAATGTTGAGGGTTATACATTTAGATCTATAAACAGAGAAAATTGTAAACGTGGATCTGGAGGTGTTGGGGTTTTTATAAAAAATTCTCTGATCAAAAATGTATTATTTCTTGATCACTTCACTGAAAACTGTCTATGGTTTAAATTTAAAGACAAATCCAGCATATTTGGAATAGTGTATATTCCTCCGGAGAGTTCTAAATATAGTTCATTAGATTTGTTTGTTGAATTGGAAAATAGTATTCTTAATTTCAACACTGTTTATGATGACTGTGATTTTTGTATTTTTGGAGATTTTAATGCAAAAAGTGGTAAACTTGCTGACTTTACAGACTTAAATAAGTACATTGCTGATACTTTTTTTGATGACAGTACAAAGCAATCGATTGGACAAAGTCGTCTTATTGAGTTAGGATTTCCTGTTGATCGTTACTCATGTGATATAAATAACTGTAACAATTATGGAAATCGACTTCTTCAGCTTTGTAAGTTTACAGATGCCCATATTGCTAATGGTCGATGTGGTGCTGATGCCTATATTGGAAAATGCACAACTACAAATACTAGTCTGATTGATTATGTTTTATTGTCTGCTATTAACTTTCCCAAAGTAACCCACTTTGATGTGACAGACTTTAACCCATTATTTTCTGATGTTCATTGTGGTATAGAATTATGTTTTAATATTATCGGAGAGGATCTTGCTTGTAATGTAGATAATCCGGTCTCGAAAAACGATAAAAATGAGACAATTATTAAATCAATATGGGATAAAAACCTGAAGGATGATTATATAAATCAGTCTGATAATACCGATACAAATAATATTACAGAAGAGATGATTAAAATATTAAATGATAAGAATTATAATGATGAGTGTATTAATTCTTTAACTGAAAAACTGTCAAGTATCATAACTAACGCTGCTAAAAGGTGTAATTTAATACAAGAAAAATAATTAATTCACAGGATGAAAAAATGCAAAATTAACCAAAAATGGTTTGATAAAGATTGCTTGAAATTTAGAAAGGAATATTACCTAATCAGAAATACCTATAGGAAAAATAAAACCGAAGGGAATAAAAGCCTAATGATGATAAGCAGTAAAAGATATAAAAAAGAATTAAATGAAAAGTTTAACAGTTTCAATGACAATGTCATAACAAAACTGAGAGGACTTAAACATAGTGATCCTAAATCTTATTGGAGTTTATTAAATAAATATTCTTCAGATAAAAAAGTGATAATAAATAAAATAACTAATGAGGCTTTCCATGAGCATTTCAGTAATTTGAATGCAGATCTTCTTAGAAATGAAAACGACTTAGAAGATTTTAATGTTAACAACGTATCATCGTTTAATGAGGCACTGAATTCGCAATTTACGGAGCAAGAAATAGATAAAGCTATAAGGGCGCTAAAGAATAATAAATGTCCATCTATATTTGATAATATTATTAATGAGTATCTCAAAAATGCTCCTGCTAATCTACTGGCTGTACTTAAACTGTTTTTTAACATTATATTAGACTCTGGTATCTTTCCGGATGTGTGGAGCAAGGGAGTTATCTTACCATTTTATAAAAATAAAGGAGATGTTAATGATCCGGATAATTACAGGGGTATAACAATACTCAGTTGTTTTGGAAAACTTTTCACATCTGTACTTAATAACAGATTAAATGACTTCTTGGAATCAAACAACATTCTATGTGAAGAACAAGCAGGTTTCAGGAAGCACTATAGTACTGTTGATCACATATTTTCTTTAAAACTTCTAGTGGACGTATATCTAGCACATGGGAAAAAATTGTATTGTGCATTCGTAGATTATCGCAAGGCCTTTGATTCTGTAAATCGCACGGCCCTGTGGCATAAATTATTAAGTTACAATATTGACGGGAAATGCTTTAAAATAATTCACAATATGTACGACAAGGCTAAGTCATGCGTTAGTTCGAAAAATGCAATTTCAGATTATTTCACTAGTCATACTGGAGTAAGACAAAGTGAAAACTTATCTCCAATATTGTTTTCTCTTTTCTTGAATGATCTAACTAATTTTATGTCTGATAAATATGAAGGTTTGCAGTCTCTAAAAGAAAATATAAATGATATGTTAAGTGATGATGAAGTGGAAGTTTATCTTAAACTATATCTACTCTTATACGCAGACGACACTGTAATATTGTCAGAGAGCTCTCAGCAGCTTCAGTTAGCATTAAATGCTATGTCTGATTACTGCAAGCTTTGGAATCTTCAAGTGAATACAAATAAAACCAAAGTTATTATATTTTGGAAAACCAAAAGAGGTTTGCGTAATATGCCTAACTTTCACTATGAGGGAACTGTCCTTGAGATTGTTGATCATTTTTCATATTTGGGGGTCCAATTTTCGTTTAATGGTAAATTCAGCAGAACTAAAACATTCCTTATTGATCAAGCCCGTAAAGCCATGTTTTCTGTAATTAGAAAATCTAGGAAACTTAATTTGCCAATAGATATGCAATTACACTTATTTGATACAATGATAGCACCCATTTTATTGTATGGGTCCGAAGTTTGGGGTGTTGAAGATGTGAGTGTTGTGGATAAATTTCAATTAAAATACCTCAAGATAATTCTACAGTTGAAACAGAGTACTCCAAATGTTATGATTTATGGGGAGTTGGGTATTACCCCACTTTCAACACAAATTAAAAGTAGAGTTCTTAATTACTGGGGTAAAATTGTTAATTCTAAACATGATAAGATAACCAGCATTCTATATAGAACAACTCATAACTTATATACTCTGAATAATATTAAATCAGATTGGGTCTGTTTTATTCAAATTTTTTTAAATGATCTTGGATTGTCGCATTTTTGGATAAATCAAAAAGTGGACTCTCCTGCTTCATTCAGGAGTACTGTCAACTTAAGACTGCGTGATCATTCAAAGACCTAATAACACAAAGATATGCATCGATCCCAAATCTCGCTAAGCAACGTGACAGAAAAACAGGTGCCTGAGATTTGAGCGAGATCTCGCAGAGACGCTTTAAATATTTTAATCTCGCTGTGATGCTTAACAGGCGCTTTATAAAACATCACTTGTTAAATAAGCGATCAACTCGAGAAGAAAGAAATTATAGAAATGTGGTTGAAAACCAAATACCTAGTTATAATTGTACTATTAAGACTTTGTTGAAAATTATTAATAATTTATATGAACAATAAAAATTATTTAACTTATATATAATAGTTTGTTTTAATTACATTTCGACTTCGAGAAATTCAAAATTACATTGTAACTTGTATCGGCAGAGGACAAAGACCTATATCTTTGGCAAAGACTAATGATATCTGACACAATTATTTGATAATTCACGTCATCTAAGTAAAATAAGCTTTGCCCGGACTATTTGCGATCCAAATTTAAATGACTATTTATACTTCGTTCATAGAGTTTCACTCGATATTCTTTCGTTTTCAATTCACTTAATTGGTCATGTATTTTCGTTAATTACATAAATCAGGACTATAAGATGAAACATAATCTAGATTTCTGGCTGTAAATACAAGGGGCTGTCCATCAATTTAAGAAATATTTGTGGAACGCTTTTGTATTTGTTGAATTTAAGAATTTCCCCATAGTGTATATGCATGTTCCTAGGTGAAATCAGTTTGTCTGTCCGTCTTTCATTAAATCTTTTCGAATCAATCCCCTAGATAAAAGAAATAAAAAATATGAGACCATTGATAACTATGTTGTTTGTCTCTCATTCGTTATAACACCTCCATGTAATTTACCAGCAACTGTATATAACATCAAAGTACATAATAACAATACTTCTATGTATTTTTGTCTTTAATAGCTCTTTGGAAACTTATTATTTTAATAAACGGATCAATTCAATGGATATTAAATGTACTTAAATGGCCCGGCAGTACATGGTTAAGTACCCAGGTAACAGTGGTATAACTGAAAAATTGTTGAAAGCGGTGTGAAATACCAAATAATTAATCAATGGTAATCATTGATCAATACATGTGCATAGGTGATATGATATCAGGAGACATCCAACAAAACAAATTTAAAGAAGTCAATTTTTTAATTACAAACATTTAATCTAATTACAAAGATGCAGACAAACACATATGTATGGTATGAACGTTGTAAATACAACTGTATAATCATATTATGCACTTAAAAAAATGAAAATAATTTCTAGATGAATGAAGTCACTAATTTTCCTACAATTTCCCCCTTTCTCACAATGTATTTAAAATGGCTGTTTCAGTTACCCTTTCCCACATACAGACACTTTCTAACACCTCTGTAGCAGACTTACTTTGATAACAATTTGGCAAAAGGATAAATTGCTTATAACTAGCAAATTATCGCCTGTTGTCACATTGTTTCAATTTTATTCAATAATTGTTCTTTCAGTTGTAAAGAGTTTTCATAGTTTGGAGTAAAGGTTTTCAAAGTCATCTCCATCTGATCTGTTTCATTACATCCAAAGTGGAACAATTCTGGCCATTTCTTTACAGTCCTTCCTTTTGTTAAATGCCTGACATACAAGTTATGGTCTTTGCCTGATTTCTTTATACTATCATTTAAATGATTAAATTTAGAACAAACATTAATCTACGTGTTACTGCTATACATTTTGTTCATAATTGAATGAAGAGAATAACAATATATTTTATTATTAATACACAGAACAAAAACTACTAAAATGTGTAAATTTCCCATTTCCACTTTCACTACTATGAAAGGAATAAAGGACTGAGAAAAGGGGTAAAGACAGTTATAAAACCAAACAGTTGACTGTGGTATATCTCTAAGTAAACACGACAGTATGACACGGAGGTTTGTACACATTGTGCTTATTGGGGATTAACACTAGCAGGCCACTGATTGACCATATGTAATTTGACATCAAAGGCTCTCAAACGAAATTGCAACATCATAATTGCACTGTTTTAATGGCAAACAGAACTATTTTTAATACATAACCCTTTGTCTCATTGCTAAATAAAACAATTATATCCAAAAGATGAAAAGTTTACCATATCAAGGTAAATCTCTTTTCAAACAACTGACATCATACATTTTATTTGGGTATATAGTTTGCAATCTTTGATAGTTGATTGTCTCACATAATGCATCGTTTATTAAGTGTGATATTAAACAACACGAAACAAAATCATCAATTATAAATAAGATTTGATAATGGTATTTATGTAAAATATATTTAACATTGTTAATCCTTTCCCACATATAGACTCTTTCTAAAAACTTTGCGGTAGTTGACGTTAGAAAACATTGTTGCAAAAGAAGAAATTGCTCAAGGGAACCAATTCCCTCTTTTGTCACAACCTTTTCAACTCTATTGATTGATTATACTTTCAATTATATACATTCTAGATGTTTTCAAAGTTGTCTGCTGTGTTTTTGATGTATGTGGGATACGTGTAAATCCTTCCCACATACAACACATATGCAGCTGAACAATTTGAAAACAAGGTGTTAAACATCTTAAAAATCTCCATAAAAGATAGCTTTATTGTTGAATAAAGTTGAAAACATTGTGGTCAAAGGAGAAATATTAACCTAAGGATTGATAGATTGGCAGTTAAGTGCATGGTCAACATGAAAAGTCAATTCAAACAGTTATTCGCTTTCTCTTTGGTAAAGGGATCATCTCTGTTTATGTTTTCTCTTCTGCTATTTCCCTGAAAAGAAAATTACCACAAATTAATCAATCTTGTGACGTACAAAGAAGTTTAAAACAAATATCAATGGAGTTATTATAAAATTTATAATAAATGAGAGAAAAAAAGACAGAATCCAATTCAGTACTTTTCAACATACAAAATAATTAGAAACTAAATACAAGATTTAAAAATCATGTCTTAAGCACTGATGTGGGATGTAAGAATTGGAATTTTATGTTACTTAGCATTGTATAATTTAAGAGCCGTAAACTAAAATCTTAGAAGCATCATTGTTTTGTACCAATTGATCATACCAAGATTCGCTATACAAAAGGGAATCTTAAATACTGTTTAAAACACAGAAAATCATTGTTTCAATTTTTTGTTTTAAGCTTACTCAATAGAAAAAAGTTACTGGAAAAGAAAATTACCACAATTAAATCAATCCGGTGACTAACGAAGAAGTTATAAGCAAATATTTGAAAATTGATAATTACAACATTTTAAATAAATGAGAGAAAAAAGACATAATCCAGTTCAGAACCTTTTAGCATACAAAATATGAGAAAATCAAATAAAACTTTAAAAATTCATGGCTTAAGCACTGATAATGGGATGTAAGAATTGGAATTTTATGTTTTGGGTTATTATTAGCATGTATAAGAGCTGTAAACTAAAATCTTAGAAGCATCATCGTTTTGTACCAATTGATCATACCGAGATCCATTATAGTATAATTTATACAAAAGGGAATCCTAAATACTGTTTAAAACACAGAAAATCATTGTTTCAATTTTTTGTTTTAAGCTTACTCAATAGAAAAAAGTTACTGGAAAAGAATATTACCACAATTAAATCAATCCGGTGACTAACGAAGAAGTTTTAAGCAAATATTTGAAAAGTGATATTACAAAATTTTAAATCAATGAGAGAAAAAAGACAGAATCCAGTTCAGAACTTATTAGCATACAAAACATGAGAAAAATAAATAAAACCTTAAAAGTTCTTGGCTTAAGCACTGATGAGTGGATGTAAGAATTGGAATTTTATGTTTTGGGTTATTATTAGCATGTATAAGAGCTGTAAACTAAAATCTTAGAAGCATTATTGTTTTGTACCAATTGATCATACCGAGATCCACTATACAAAAGGGAATCTTAAATACTGTTTAAAACACAGTAAATCATTGTTTCAATTTTTTGTTTTAAGCTTACTCAATAGAAAAAAGTTACTGGAAAAGAATATTACCCCAATCAAATCAATCCGGTGACTAACGAAGAAGTTATAAGCAAATATTTGAAAAGTGATATTACAAAATTTTAAATCAACGAGAGAAAAAAGACAAGAATCCAGTTCAGACAAAATACGATTATGAAAGCAAATAGAAGCCGATTTTATAAAAACCGTTCACGACATCAAGAGGTAAAACAAAAAGAATAATTGATTGATGTCAGCACCGAGGAAAAAACACATTCTACTTAACTGAAAGCTCAATTAAATAATTATATTTAATTATACCCCACCCACTAACCACCGACCGCAATTTTCTTACCATTGTGTTAGAAAATTAATGTTTATTATCAAATTAACATCACCTGATATAAATGATTTATAAACGTAAACTACTTACCAATTAATGTCTTTCAGTCTTTCAGTCATCAAATCTTTACATTTGTTGAGGAGTTATCAATTAATTATCCATGTTTTCACATTACTTCAAATTGCAAATGGCTGCCGATTCGGTTTTTGGAATCTCGCGTAATCTCGCTGGTCACATGGTCTGTCGCGTTGAGAACTGTAACCTTCGCGAGATTTGTTCTTTGTCTATTGGATCGTTTCATATCTTTGTGTTATTAGGTCTTTGGATCATTTTATACAAAATTGGAGAAGTACAATTAATAATTCCAGTAAATGTCTAAATTACAGGATTTATAAACAGGATTTTTGTTTTGAGCCATACCTCAGCAAGTTACCTATGAATTTAGCTTTAATTCTCTTTAAATTTAGAAGTATGAATCACAAACTTCCTATTGAAAAAGGAAGATTCGATGATATTC